>VIIQ02000108.1:0-344626 GCA_007449985.2 Desmodesmus armatus
GTGCGTAATCGTTGTGTGAGCAGATGTGGCCATTGGTGGGTATAGGTTGTGCGGGTGCCTTCAAAGTGATACAGTCTGGGCTTAGCTGGGTTTTGAAAGGGGTTGTGCATTGTGCAGGAAAGTTTGGTAAGGGCTGTGCGGGAGGTTTGCTGACAGCCAGGGAGACGGCCCCCATGTGGCTCAGTGTCCGACTGAGTTGCGCTTTCAGATATGTATAAGGAAGCCCAAAGGGCGCCTTCTCTTGAGGGGAGCGCTGGTGCTCCCGCATGTGGCTGGATGCGGGGTGTCCTCTCCTACAGCACAACGCATGCAACTGCAGATTCAACAGCTGTGCTGTTGCCCATTGGCTGCACACTGTGCCCATGTGTCACGCACATTGGCAGTCCTCTTCAAGATGCTGCCTCTTTTTGGTGCATCAGCTGTCAGCAGGGAAACAGTGGCTGTTGTACAAAGGCAGCAGGTCCCTAACCAATCAGCCACATTACATTTGGGTGTGGAGATGGTGCCAAGTTGTAACATCGCTCCTGAAGCACCAGGAACTGCCATGAACTCATGCTGGCCATGGTCGTGGCAGGCACATTGCTCAAGAAACAGATATCACAGTCACTACATAGTGCATTGTGCACATGTGAGCAGGCCAGTGGGGTTGGTCTGTGATATCATAATTGTTATTGGGGCCATATGCACTGTGGGTCAGTCGTGCCATTGACATACCAGTCAGTGATCACCTTACTGATGCCTTGCCACATCCAAAGCGTCCACTCCTCCCTCACCCTTCTCAAACACAACACCACATGTGCTCGGATGCAGAGCAGAACCCAAACCACTTCCACCAACCCCGTAACAACAGAACCATCCAATACAATGGGGCCACTGCGCCAAAGTATGTAGCAGACCGCTGGTGCCTCCCAAACCTTGGCCTACAGAAACATGGACTGGCACCTGCCGTATGCTGTACATGTATTATTGCACCCTGGCCACAACAGATCGCAAAGAGATTGGTGGGGCCAGCAATTGAATGATGTCCTGTGAGGCCATAAGTCACTTGTGTGTGCACAGAAAGTCAAAGATATGTGCCGCCCTCCCCCGACACAAACACATATAGCCCCCCCCCCCCCCCCCCCCCCCCCCAAACACAACAGAACAAATGCACACCACTTCAACATCATGCACACAACAATTACCACGTCACGCAAGACTGCAGCACATCCAGAGCTGCAACTTGAGATGGGACACCACCAGCACAGCAAGCAAAGGACCAAGAAAAGTGAACTGACACCCCCACAACCCCAGAGTGATGGATGACACACGTGCAGTACTGGGGCGGCACCCTAGAAGGCCATACCCACAGTGGTGCCATTGATGTGCACGAGCCGCTGCTTCCATTACTCGAACAAACAAGAGACAGGGGAGAGCAGCGAGCTAACGAAAAGCGGCCCCGGGAATCTGCAGTGCAGACACATAGGGGCACACCAACAGCAATGTGGCAGTGCAACACTACACCAACCCACCCCTTCAGACAATCAACACAAACCCCTTCATTGCATTCTGCCGTAACCCTTTCGCCTTCAGCAGCGTCCGCAACCACCCCAATGTGGTTGCGGAGACCCTAAAACCAAACCCCAACGCAAAACCAAACCCGCCGCTACCCCTGTGCCATCAGCAGAGATGCGATCGACACATCCACAAATGAGATGCTGGAGCTAAGGCTCTGGTGAGGCCGGCAGGTCGACCAGCGCCCCCTGCAGTGTCGCTGCCAGCCCAGCATCATGACCGGCTTGCTCCTGCACAACCAGCCGCCAAACATGCCCACCAACCCACCAACGCCGCCGTCAGCAGCAGCTGGTGATGATGGCGCTGCTGCTGCTGCTGCTGCCGCCGCTGCTGCTGCTGCTCGTGTTGGTGACCTCCTGCTGGGAGTTGGTGTGCTGGTGGCGGCAGCATGTGTAGGTTGAGCTGCTGAGCTAAGGCTCTGGTGAGGCCGGCAGGTCGATCAGCGCCCCCTGCAGGGTCGCTGTTAGCCCAGCGTCCTGCGCGGCTTGCTCCTGCACAACCAGCCGGCCAAACATGCCCACCAACCCACCAACGGCGCCGTCAGCAGCAGCTGGTGATGATGGCGCTGCTGCTGCGGCGGCTGCCGCTGCTGCTGCTGCCGCACGTGTTGGTGACCTCCTGCTGGGAGATGGTGGGCTGCTGGCAGCGGCAACAGGTGCAGGTTCTGCTGCTGCTAGTGGCGACCTCCTGCTGCGAGACACACTGCTAGCTGCTGGTGATGCCTTGTGGACAGGCGAGGCCGGCATCACAACAGACATCAAGGACCGTGCTTCTGCGGCTGTTGGTGAACCAGGTCCCACTGCTGCTGCTGCTGCTGCTGCTGGTGACCTCCTGCTGGCAGGTGGTGGGCTGCTGGCGGCTGCTGCTGCTGCTGGCGATGCTGGTGCTGCCCTGTGGACTGGCAAGGGTGGCATCACAACAGACATCAAGGACCGTGCCTCAGCTGCTGCTGGTGACCCTGGCCCCACTTCTGCTACTGCTGGTGACCCGGCCCCCACTGCTGCTGCTGCTGCTGGCGGTGACGTCGCCCCCACTGCTGGTGTCGCTGCTGCCACGCCAATGGGACTGCTGCGCCGGCCCCTCCTGGGGCTGCTGCCACTGCTGCTGCCTGGTGTGGTGAGGTTGGCCAGTGTGGAAGGCTCTGGCACTGCAGGAGGGCTGCTGCTGTGCTGTGGGGTGGTCACACTGTGGGGTGAGGCAGCAGCTGCTGCTGGTGGGGAGTGCCTCACTGCTGCTGCTGCTGGTGACCCCTTCTGCACTGCTGCTGCTGTTGGTGACCCCGCCTGCACTGCCGCTGCTGGTGAGATGGCCCCCAGTGCCGCACCTCCTGCTGCCAGGACAACAGCTGGTGTGGCTCCATCGTCACCACCAGCACCAGCAGCAATAGCAGAAGGGGCGCCCTGTGCTCCAGGCTGTGGTTTGCCACTGAGCTTGATCCTGATCTTCCTGGGCGCCACACCCACCGGTGCTGCTGCTGGCAGCGCTGCCTCTGCTGCTGCTGGTGGTGTCACGCCGGAGTCTGCATGCACGCCTGCGACAGCAGAGGAAGCTGCGGGGGCTGCTGCCGCCCAAGTGCCTGCTGCTGCTGCTGCTGATGCTGGCAGCACTCCCGTTGCTGCTGTGGCGGCTGTCCCTGCTGGCTGCATGCTGCCTGCTGTTGCTCCACCTTGCTGAGCACCGCCACTCACTGCTTGTACTGCTGCAATCCCACCCGCTCCTGCAGCTGCGGTCTGTGCTGCAGCACCTGCGGTCTGTGCTGCAACCATCGGCCCTTCCGCGTCCGCTGCGCTGCCAGCGCCCTTCCTTCCCCTCTTGCCCCTGCCGGCCCCAGCTCCGCTGCTGAGGGGGGGAGCCACAGCAGCCAGCGACAGGGCCCCAGGCTTCCCTACCCCCGCTGCCGCCGCCCCGCCCTTGCGGGTGATCATGCCGCCGCCCGGCTTGCTGCTGCTGCTGCTGCCAATGGAGAGTGCTGCTAGCTCCTGTGCTGCCCTGTAGGCCTTGAAGGCGCCCTCAAACGGTGGCTGGGCGGCCAGGCGCTTCCAGAAGGGCCTGTGCTGCTCATCCACGCGCGCCAGCGACCCCCTGTGTGAAATAACAGCAAGCGGGGGGGGGGGGTGTTTGGGGTCAGCACGAGGGCTTGAGAGACCCTGGCCCCTGCTGTAGGGCACATCGCCAGCCTACAATGCTTCGGCATGCATGATTTTTTCCTGCTGCTGAAGTCATGGGCGGCTTTGGGTCAGAGTCAACTCAAGCATGCAAGGCCTGCTGGACAGTCCCCTCAGCTGTGCCTGTGCCGTGAAGCCCAACCAAGGCCCCAGCCAGCAGCCACCACCCCTCCTCACCAACCCACTCCTTTTGACACACAAGGTTTGCATCGGCTTGACTCAGGCTCAGTGTCTTACATAACACCCTTGTATGCTGGCCCCCTCACGCCTCATCACCAGCCCCAGCGCACCATCTCCGCCCCGCCCCCTCCCCAGTGAGGCTCGCCCAGCTTTGATGCAGTCAGGGGGTGGCCACCATGGTGGCGTGTCTGCCAGGGGTCGGCTACAAAGTAGGGCTGTGTGTGCTGCAGCATCACAACCCCTACTTCCCCTCTGTTCATCACAAGCTTGCAGCTTGGTTTTGGCGTTCACATCCCTCTGCCAACTACACGTGTCCCAACCAGCCCCACCCCCACCCCCTCGCTTCAGAAATCACCTTGTGGTGCGGTGCAGTGCTGCCAGCTCTGATGCAGCCAGGGGTGGTGGCACGTCCCCCAGCAGCCGTGCCAGCACCGCTGCTGCACAATCTCCCAGCAGGCTGGGCACGTAGCCACCCTCCAGCACCGCCACCACCTTGCCCCCCGCGTGGCGCATGAGGGCAGACGTCATCGCACTGAAGCCGGCGGTGCTGACCTTGCACCTGCAGGAGTGGCAGCAGCAGCAGCGGCAGCGGCAGCAGCGGCAGCAGCGGCAGCGGCAGCGGCAGCAGCAAAGTCAATATGAATCTGAGAAGTACCATATCGGCGGTGCTGACCTTGCACCTGCAGGAGTGGCAGCAGCGGTAGCGGCAGCGGCAGCAGCAGCAGCAGCAGCAGCAGGGTTACCATGGTTTTGAGCAACACCAAGCATGCGTGCATGTGTCATCTCGAACCCACGCCCACACTAGTAACAATGTGGCACTGTCACTGAGCTCAGTGCCACAGGGGCTTTGAGGTGCGCTCCCTTCCATGAGCAGGAGCTGTTCCCGCTGCAACGAGCTGGCTAGAGTCAGGGTAGTGTTCAGTGCCTTCAACAATGGAATCCCTCATGAGCCTTTGGCTTGGTGGCTATAAAAGATGGCCATAAGCTGGAAACATCTGCAACCGACTCGATTGACTTACTTGCCGAGGAAGTCTCCGTCTGCTGCGTCAAAGCCTGCAGAGATGATGACCAGCTGAGGGGCAAACTCTGAGATAATGGGCTCCAGCAGCAGATCAAACGCTGCAAGGCAGCAGCAGCAGTAGCAGCAGCAATGTGGGAAGCACACCACAGCACAGCAGACAACATGACAGGGTGCAGCAAACCAGACCACAGCAGACAAAAGGGTCATGAAGAGTTGCACGTGCCACTGCAACAAACTGC
Organism: Desmodesmus armatus; assembly: GCA_007449985.2. Taxonomy (NCBI): domain Eukaryota; kingdom Viridiplantae; phylum Chlorophyta; class Chlorophyceae; order Sphaeropleales; family Scenedesmaceae; genus Desmodesmus; species Desmodesmus armatus. The sequence goes on from VIIQ02000108.1 coordinate 5,160, forward strand.
ACTTGCTACATCTCCTGTGATGACGAAGGCAGCTGCAGCATACATGCTTCTTCACTTGCTTTCAGGCTTGTATGGCTGTCTCCACACTCACACAGGCCGACATGGCAGGCCGACATGGCAGGCCAAAACCATGCGAGCATTCTTTGTACCAGCTCTATACCTCTTCACCAGACTGCATACCTGTTACATAATTGCTAGATTGTCTGTCTGAACCCTACACACCAGTCACCCTCGATGCTTCCTTGATTCTCACACCCCACCCAATCCAACACCACCCGCCGCACCAGCCATGTCGTCCGCATTGATGCGTCCCCCCCCCCCCCCCCCCAACCCAGCCCTCCCCCACCCCCAAATACTGGACCCCCCCAGCCCAGATCCCCCCCCCCCCGCCTGCCGCACCTGCCATGTAGTCCGGATCGATGCTTCCTCCCCCCCACCCCCAACCCAGCCTGCCCCACCCCCCAGTGCTGAACCCCCCCCCCCCCGGGCCCACCGCACCTGCCATGTAGTCAGCGTCTCCCACGCCCTTCTCTGCCCAGCCCACATTGACGTTGTAGCCCCTGCCACGCCCCTCACCAACCTCCGTGGCATAGCCATACCCTGCAGGCACAGGCACAGCACAGCACAGCACACCATGGCACAATTTTCACACCTCCTGCCCTCAGTGCAGCCAGCAGCAACAAATTGTCAGCAGTCAGTTGCGCTCATCATCATGCTTACCCTGCATACTTACAGCAGGGTCAAGGCGCCAAAACATACACCGACCCCGTGTATGAGCAGCACAGCCAGCAACATAACACTGCGGGGGAACACCAGGGTTGGATCTTCGCTCCAAGATTTGGGCAAGCACAACAGACACCTTCTGGCCTCAGCACAGGCATCAACAACAGACCGCCACGGACAGACCGGCATCAGCATCACTGCAGTACAGTACAGTAATTGGGGACACAGTCCCAACATCGGCTCTAGCAGGCGAGCCAGGGGCTCATGGGGGTGCCCAGAGGGCCTACAAACGTACTCTCAGGTCAGGTGTGACGACACTACAAACTTTGACCAGCGGGTCCAGGTGCAAAAGCACACGACGCCCCCTGGGCCCACCACAGCCAGTAGCATAGGGCTGCATGGAGACAACAACATTCTCCCTTGCTCCAACATAAGTTGATACGGAGAGTTCTCATGGAGACAACACCACTTCCGCTTTGCTCCAACATAAGTTGATTGCCATATCTTGTCCCATGTTGCTTATGAAGGGTTTCAAATCAAAGCGTCACCAGGACATGCTGTGAACAGCGCTAGCGCCCCAGCCCCCTGCACACCACTGCCGAGCTGAGCCAAGCACCAACAATCCGAGCAAGCAGCTGGGCCAGGCTGGGTGCAGCCGTTGCGCAGGCATGCCTTGATTGTTGTCAACTTGTTGGCGGTGAACCCTGAACTACTGTGCACATGACAACTAAGTCAATGTAGGGCTGCAACCCCGGTTTCTGGGTACCACCAGCACACACCTGTGGATAGAAATCCTTGTCGCGCCGGTGCAGGGACACAAACAGGACGCGGTCATCCTCCCAGAAAACCTTCTGGGTGCCGTTGCCATGGTGGATCTGCAGGTAAAGGCAGGGCAATGGAGGCACGTCAGCAACATGCTGTGCTGCATGCAAACCTACAGCCACACCATGCTGCGCTGCAAGCAAACCTACAGCCATACCCACCTCACAGTTGTGCAGACGTGCAGCCACTGGCCCACAACACCTGAGCCGCATCGTCTGGAATCCCCCCGCCCACATGGCTTGAAGGCGCACCATAACCAGGGCTCTCCGAGCTAGTGACTAGCTGCTGGCTCCAGGACAACTCGCGTCCGCGTCAGCCCGCGTATCAGTCCAAGGTGCTTTAGGGCTGCATGCGCTGCCACCGCCGCACTGAAACACACGCTGCATCCCTCCCTTGTGCCCCTTTCTCATCTTCCCTAAAGAGTCTCCCACGGCCCCTCCTCTACACCTGAAATGGTCAACAGCGCCATCCCGCCCAAACTCACGTCCCAGTCGACGATCAGCACGCGCTGTATGTCGGGCTGCTTGAGGGCTGCATGCGCCGCCACCGCCACGTTGTTGAAGAAGCAGAAGCCCATGTAGTCGGAGGGCTCTGCATGGTGACCTGGGGGCCGCACAATGGCAAAGGCAGACTCCGCCTGGCCCCCTACCACAGCCTCAACAGCCTGCGGTGAAGCCACGCGCAGGATTGACATGCAGGACAAAAGGAAAGGAGGGGAGACAGCGCACACGTCAGATTCTGTCAGTCGGACGCCTATAGATGATTGACACATCTCAGCAAGCGCTCATGCATGGAGGTTCACAGCGCTACCGCCACAATGTAGTCGGAGGGCTCTGCATGGTGACCTGGGGGCCACACGATGGCGAAGGCAGAGTCCGCCCCCTGCCACAGCCTCCACAGCCTGCGGTAAAGGCAGTGGGATGTGATGACATGCAGGAAATGTGGGGAGCTAGGGGCTGTGCATATCATAGACCCTTGGCTGATGCGGCATGCTTGTGGTTGGCCCCTTCAGTACCAGTGTTTCAGTAGTGCAGCCGCAGATGCAGGACCTGCAGGCAGCGCTGTGAAAGCCTCAGGTCGTGCAAGAACACATGCACCCAAGAAAAAGAAAGAAGAAAAATGTGCATGCCGTCGTCACGTGTATGGCACAGCTGATCCAGTGAGCGGCTGAAACTGAGGTGCAGAGACCGGGAGTTGACTAGCGCCACATGTCTGCACTTCTGGCTGACACCCATGCACATCCCAGCATCAAACACACCTGTATGGCACAGCCTGCTGCACTCCTGGCTGCAATGTTTGTGTGTTGGCTGCAGTAGATGCTGTGCTGCAAGCAAACCTACAGCTACACCCGCCACACAGAAACCCAGGGCTGACTAAAGCCACATTCTGCACGTGCTGGCTGACACCCATGCCCAGCTCACCAGGTCAGCATCAAACACACCTGTATCGCACAGCCTGCGGCGCTCCTGGCTGCAATGTTGGTGTGTTGGTTGCAGTAGATGTCCCCGGTGATGATGAAGGTGTCCCTATCCGGTCAAGCAGCTCACCCTCGTCCGTGCGCAGCTCTGGCGCCCTGTTGTACAGGCTGGTGACCTGCAGCAACACGCTGTCTTGTTCAGTATCCCGCTGCTATGTGTCCCGACCGCAACTCCAGCCTAGTAGTGTTGCGGCAGCTCTGTTTTGGTGGTGAGAGTGGTGCGCAGGAGACACCCTCACAAGAAACGTATAAACTCAACACCCCTACCCACCAATGTGCAGGACAGCACAAGGCAGCGATGCATGCGGCATGTGTGCTGAAGGAGTCAGCACAAACGGTGCCCTGCACACAGCTTACATCGCCTCATTCTGCGTAATGAGCTACACGAGCAAGGCTGGAAAACGCAGGCTGCATGGCTGTGCTGGCATGGCATGCATCCTGTGCATGTCATGCACCTTGCATTATGTGCTGGTATGGCTGTGCTGGCACAGTATCATTGCCTGCTGACCTTGTCAATGTGTTCTTGACTGTGGCTGGTCAATAGCTCCTCATCTGTTGCCTGCATGGCCACGTCAGCACACAAAGCAGCAGCAGCATGCACACGTTGCATCGATCCCTGTGCCAACATGGCAGGACCTCCTAAGCTGCTGTTGTGCTGAGCGCGGCCAGCACGGCTGCTGCGAGAGGCGTCCAGTCATGCATGACAGCACACCTTGAAGTTTGCGCCATCATCTTTCCACCCTTGTGCTTACAAAGTCGTGAATTACAGCGCACCTTGTACCCAGAAAGCCAGTCACCTTTTGCAGGATAGAGAACCAGGGGTTGTATGCGCCAGGTGGCAATCTCTACGCCACCCCCATGCAGCTGGTGAGATGGTTACTGTCATCTACGACAACTTGTGCTGGGGACATGCGCAGTCACGGCCCGCAAGCTCCAGAGGATGCTACTGCTTCTAGCTGCTACAGCTCTACTGTAGCTGCTACAGCCTGCTGGTGTGCAGCCAACCCACCCACCCGCTCATGCAGGCACCCACTAACGATGTTTGTTGGGCACCTGTGCAGTCAAGGCTCTGCATGGCCGCCCCCTGGGGTTGCTTCCTGCAGGACCACCAGGGGGACTGCTGCTGTGCACCCACGCACGCAAGCACCCACTGATACAGCCAGCTATTGCACCCCACAGCCCCACAGCTACCCACCAGTCTGGATGGAAGCTTGATGCATCGCTGCACGAGTCCAGCCTTTTCCAGCCGGTCGTTCAGCACCCGAACACGTTCTGGATGCTCGGGGTGGCCTGCAGGCAGGTGCCCGGTTAAACAGGAGACAGATGCTGTTCATGCACTCGCATGCTCCTGCCCAGGCTCTAGACAGATGCAGCAGCACGTTTAGATCCCGTACAAAAGGTCCTAGCTGCGCAGCACACCCTCCATCTGCTAGAGAGGGCACTTCACAACACAGCAGCACAGTGGTACTACATGCAGCAGATCGCGGCCTCTGTAGCATGCAGTAGCATCTGCTGTGCTGCTATATCGACAAGATCAACGCACTCACCCTCCCTGACATGCCACTCCATCGCTTTATCGTAGACAAGGGCCACAGCGCGCTCGCCAGCGCTGCTGTGCTGGACAGGTGGAGCTGTAGCTTGAAGGGCCAGCTGTCCTGCTGCCAGCACCTGCTTATTATTCTCCATGGTGGTATGGCTCTTGGATCCTCAGTGGTAGTGGACAGCGTCAGCGCTTGCACACGTAGTGACTGCAGAGAAACAATCCCATAGGGCCTATGGCATGCGTTGCTGGAGCTGCTGCAACAGACGTTCTCGCCTGTAATAACATCGCATACGGCTGCTGAATATGTCAGCCTTAACAGCCTGAGCCTTGCTTAGATTGAGACGATGACAAAACAGCTGACGATGACAAACCATTCAACTGGCATGACAGCTGTGCTTCGAGTATCATCCCCGCAGCATACCAATTGAAGGCGTTGCTTTTCTGCTTACAATGACGTTGCTCACCTCTACAGTCATGCCACACGTCGAGGAGGACGGTGTCGGTTACTACTACATCATCTGCAGACTGCTGCTTGCACAAGCAGGAGGCTAAACAAATGTAGCACATTGATGCATCAACGCACCATATCCCTCAATGACACCTCATATGAGCTCAACAGAGGGCGGTGCATCAGTGGTCCAACCACACAGCAGGCAAGCCACCCTGCCACCCTGGTACTCACACTTGCTCCTGCTGTCTGTCTCACTGACTGATCAATCCTCATGTACGTTACTGCTTCCAGGCCTTCTCCATCCGCTTCAGGGTCCCCCAGTGTGTTGCGAGCAGGCAGTAGCTACCTCGCCCGTCTAGCAGGGACCAACACTGCAGCACAAGCTGGCTCCCCTATACCCAAACAGGCTCTCATGGACCCTTGCCCCACCATCAGCCCCCTGAAACAGCAGCTCTTCCTTAGCAATGCTGCATCTCGCACGCCCATGGGCTCCAGCAGCGAATCCAAGGTTAGTCACTGGTGGGCCACCATGACAAAGTGGCCAGTTTGTGCATGCAGACAAGCGTAGGGTGGGGATACTCAGCTTAATTGCAAAAATAATTGCTCTTGAGGTTATAACATCTACATAGCTCGGACCTCAGTGGCATAAATGTGTTCATGTACATCAAGCATGCTGTCCTGCGATGCTATGGCTCCTCAAGGCTGGTACCCCCCATCTCTTTCCTGAACACACACCTGCACATATGTTGTCACCCCCTGCTGCAGGCGTGTCCCACCCCAAACAGCACCCCCCGGGTGTTGTCTGCAGCAGCCCGACAGCAGCAGCAGCAGCAGCAGCAGTCTCCACCGCCAGGCAAGCTGGCACGCATCCAGCAGATTGTGCAGGAGCTCGAGGCACGCAAACAGCAGGAGCAGCAGCAGGAACAGCAGCAGCAGCAGCAGGAACAGCAGCAGGAACAGCAGCAACAACAGCAGCACAAACAGCAGCAACAAGCAGAGCAGCAGCAGCAGCCAGAAGGCGGGAGTTACGTACTGCAGCAACAACAGCAGCACTGGCAGCAGCAGCAGCACGACCGCCTGTTGCAGCACCCGCACTTGCCACAGCCGCCGCGCCAGCAGCAGCAGCAGCAGCAGCATGGTCGCATGCACCACCTGCCGGCACGCAGGATGCTGTCTTACCCGGATGAAAGCACTCCACCCCTTCATACAGCTGCTGCGGCCAGCGGGCCTGGTAGTGCTGCTGCTGCTGCTGCTGCTGCTGTTGCTGCTGCTGACGCTGACGCACCAGCCACAAATGAAGGTGGCAGCGACGCAGTAAGGGGTGTTTGGAACAACACTCAGCTGCAGCAGCAAGAGCACCAGCAGCAAAGCAGTGCAGGTGCTGCGATGCCACTGCAAGAGACAGCAGAAGCAGCGGCGTCGCTAGGCAGTCGGCTGTCAAGCTGGCTGGCCGCCCATACCAAAAGCAACACCAAAGCAGCAGCAGCAGCAGTGGTAGAAAGCATCAGCGGCAGCAGCACAGCAGCAGCAGCGGGAGCAGATGGCTTTGGCTCACAATCCTGGGTGGAACGAGGGACAAGCAAGCCTAGTGAATGTCTAACAGAGCAGCAGCAGCAGCAGCAGTGTGTGCTGCCAGTCCTGCCAAGGCGCCCCCCCAACTTCTCAGAAGACATCGAGGTGTCCACCAGCGGGCTGGGCGTGAGGGACGCTAAGGCCCATATCCAGCAGCAGCAGCAGCAGCCACAGGAGCAGCAGCAGCAGCAGCAGCAGCAGCAGCATGTGCCTTGGCCGCCCCAGCAGCGCCCACAGCACTGGCAGCGGCTGCATCTGGTGCAGCAGCAGCTGCAGCAGGAGCGGCAGCAGCAGCAAGAGCGGCAGCAGCAGCAGCAGCAAGAGCGGCAGCAGCAGCAGCAGCAGCAGGCGGCTTCGGCACAGACCGCGGTGCCGGTAGTAAAGCCACCACAGCAGCAGCAGCAGCAGCAGCAGCAGCAGGAACGACAGCAGCAGCAGCAGGAGCGGCAGCAGCAGCAGCAGGAGCGACAGCAGCAGCAGCAGGAGCGACAGCAGCAGCAGCAGCAGGCAGCTTCCAGAAGCCAATTGGACAGCAGCAGCTATGTCTTCGGCAGCAGCGTGCAGCCGCCTACAGGTGTCACTTTCTCTCCGTTGCGGCAGCAGCAGCAGCAGCAGCAGCAGCAGCAGTCTCGCCGCTCATCCCTGTGTGATGCTGCTGCTGCTGCTGCTGTTGCAAGCTGTGGCAGCACTGCTGCTGCTGCAAGCAGCATGTTCCAGCGGCAGCAGCCTGCTGCTCACATGCCTGCTGCTGCTGACGCTGCAGACAGCGCACATCAGCAGCAGCACCAGCAGCAGTTGTTGCAGCAGCAGCAGCAGCAGCAGTGTGTGCTGCCAGCACTGCCAAGGCGCCCGACCAACTTCTCAGAAGACATTGAGCTGCCCACCAGCGGGCTGGGCATGAGGGCTGCTGAAGCTCATGGCCAGCAGCAGCAGCAGCAGCAGGCAGCACCGCCGGTCATACCCCATGGCCGCCGCCCCCCAGCCCTCAACCTCAGCAGTGTCACTTCCGGTCCCCACTGGGGCCAGGTTAGTGGGCCAGGTTTGGGCCAAGACAGTACGGCTAACGTGGGCCAGGTTGACAGGCTGGGTGTGGGCGAAGCTGCTGGGCCGGGTTTGGGCCAGGCTTCTGGGCCGGATTTGGGCCAGGCTTCTGGGCCGGGTGTAAGCCAGGCTGACAGTGACTGGGGGGACGGGTCTGACAGCTGGTCTCTTCAAAGCGGTGCCCTTATGGCCTTGGAGAAGGCTGGACGCAAGCAGCAGCAGCAGCAGCAGCAGCAGCAGGATGCAGCCGCCGGCAACAGCGGCCTCATTGCTGCAGGCTGGGACTCGCCCCCAAAGCATCAGCAGTTGTTGTTGCGGCAGCAGCAACAGCAGCAGCAGCAGCAGGATGCAGTCACTGGGAGACAGCCATGCAGTGACGGCTTCATTGTTGCAGGCTGGGACTCTCCCCCAAAGCAGCAGCAGCAGCAGCAGCAGCTGTTGGAGCAAGAGCAGCAGCAGCAGCAGCAGCTGTTGGAGCAAGAGCAGCAGCAGCACCAGCAGCAGCAGCAGGGGGAGGAAGAGGTGCAGCAGCTGCAGGACTCACTCTCAGATCACCAGCAGCAGCTGGCAGCACTGCAGCAGCAGCACCAGCAGCAGCAGCAGCTTATCGACCAGCTGCAGCAGCAGCGGCAGCAGCAGGTGCAGCAGCTGCGGTCCGCACTCCTTACCCAACAGCAAGAGCACCGACAGCAGCTGCAGCAGCAGCACCAGCAGTACCAATCGGATGTGGAGACCATGCTGAGGGAACTTCACACTGCACAGACCAGGCACATAAGCAGGGCGGAGGAGTTACAGCAGCAGCTGCGGCAGCAGAGTGAGCAGCAGCAGGTGGCGATGCTGGGGCGGGGGGAGGCACTGGAACAGCAGCTGAGGGAGGCACAAGCAGCACTGCAGGTAATGATCTGATAGTACTGTCGATGTTTAGATGCACCTTTGTACGAAACCTATCATCAACGCTCACAAACTGCTCGTGGTTGTGGTTCCTGGTGGACTCCACCCTCCGGGAGGGCGGCGGGGAGGAGAGGGGAGGGGGGAGTGCTGCAGCCGTATCCCCACTCCTTCTCCTTCAATGCAGGGCGGGGGGGGGGGGGGGGAGGCACTGGAACATCAGCAAGGGAAGCACAGGCAGCACTGCAGGTAATGGGGGGCGGGGGAGAGGGGGCGGGGGAGAGGTAGAGAGGGGGGCTTGGGGGGGGGGGGGGGGCGTAGACACAGTTGCCACACATAGCCAGGGCGGAAGAGTTACAGCAGCAGCTGCGGCAGCAGAGTGAGCAGCAGCAGGTGGCGATGCTGGGGCGGGGGGAGGCACTGGAGCAGCAGCTGAGGGAAGCACAAGCAGCACTGCAGGTAAAGGGGCGGAAGGGGGAGAAGGGGCGGGGGGAGGGGGGGTATTGTAACACGTAGACTCAGTTGCCCCACATAGCAAGAGTGAGGGCCCAGGGTGAGGTGCTGCAGGCGAGGGCAAGCACAACCCACAACCCACCACCACACTCATCTGCTGTTTAGCCAAGAACACGTGCTCAATCTCTCTCACTCGCAACCCCCCCCCCCTCGTGCCAACGTTCAAACTGCAGCGTCATGAGGAGCGCTGCAGCATGTAGGAGGTGCAGGGTGGAGTGCTGCAGGCGAGGGCAAACACACCCACCACCACAACCACCTCTTGTTTAGCCAAGAACACCTCCCGAGAGGCTCATTTTCACCTCCCCCCCCCCCTTTTAACTGTTTGAATTGCAGCGTCATGAGGAGCGTTGCAGCATGTAGAAGGCGCAGGGTGGAGTGCTGCAGACGAACAAACACACCCACCACCACACCCACTCCTTGTTTAGCCAATTAGCCAAGAACACTCGCTCTCACTTTCACCCCCCCCCCCTTTTAACTATTTGAATTGCAGCGTCAGGAGGAGCGTTGCAGCATGTTGCAGGCTCAGGGTGAGGTGCTGCAGCTGAGGGCAAACACACCCGAATGCATGCGCACCTGTTCTGCAGCCAGCCCACAACATTACCTTACACCTCCCCCCCCCCCCACACACACACACTGTCAATGCCCATCCCTGCAGCGTCAGGAGGAGCGTTGCAGCATGTTGGAGGCTCAGGGTGAGGTGCTGCAGCTGAGGGTGGACAGTGCACATGGGGAGACAGCTGACCTGCAGGAACAACTGCTGGCAGCACTGGCGGAAAAGAGTGAGCTGCAGGTGTGTGAGGGGCAGAGTGAGTGAGTCACTTAGTGTGTTGCAGGGGGGGGGGGCAAGGGGGCCCCACGGGAGTTGGTGTGGTATGAAGGGAAGTGGCCGCCGTGCAGGAGCAACTGCTGGCAGCACTGGCAGAAAAGAGTGAGCTGCAGGTGTGTGACCAGAGGGAGTACATATACTCTCGTGCATGCTCACTAGCAACCGTCTACTGTGTGGGGGTTGATGCACCAGTCACTTAGTGTGTTGCTAGGATGAGGGGGGGGGCACATGGGAATAGGGGTGGTGTGGAGGGAAGTGGCCGCCCTACAGGAGCAACTGCTGGCAGCACTGGCAGAAAAGAGTGAGCTGCAGGTGTGTGGCCAGAGGGAGTGAGTAACTTTGTGTGTTGCGGGGGGGAGGGGGGGGGGCAAGGGGGCCCCACGGGAGTTGGTGTGGTGTGGAGGGAAGTGGCCGCCCTGCAGGAGCAGCTGCTGGCAGCACTGGCAGAAAAGAGTGAGCTGCAGGTGTGTGCCAACCACCATGACCATAAACACGCACTCTCCTCCCTCCCCCCCCCTGTATGTTTGTGCTGCCACAGATGCAGTGCCTGCAATCAAAGCGGAAGGTAAAATCCCTCCAACCTCCAGCTGCAGGAGCACCAGCAGCAGCTGATGCTGCAGCAGCTTCCTATACTCATGCACACTCACAACACCCTTCCCCTCCCCCAACCCCAGCCCCCTCCATATCCTGCCACAGCGGCAGTGCCTGCAGTCAAAGCAGAGGGTACAATCTTCTTCAAGAGGAACAAGAGCGCTTGCTGGAATCAAACGTGCAGCTTCAAGATCGCCAGCAGCAGTTGATGCTGCAGCCTGCAGCTTTCACTCACCCCCCCCCCCCCCGCCCCCTCCACACACACACACACACACACTCCCCCCCCCTCCCTGTCCCGCCACAGCTGCAATGCCTGCAAGCAAAGCAGAAAGTCCAATCTCCCCAAGACAAGCAAGCAAGGCTTCTGGAGGCAAACCTCCAACTGCAAGAACGTCAGCAGCAGCTGATGCTGCAGCATCTTCCTACACTCATGCACACTCACAACACCCTCCCCCCCTTCCCCCCCCCCCTTCCCCCCGTGTCTGTGCCACAGCTGCAATGCCTGCAATCAAAGCAGAAGGTCAAATCCCTCCAAGAGGAACAGGAGCGGTTGTTGGAGTCAAACTTGCAGCTGCAAGAGCGCCAGCAGCAGCTGATGCTGCAGCAGCTGAGAAGCAATGAAGAGGTCAAGGCCCAGCAGCGGCAGCTGCAGCAGCAGCAGCAGCAGGAGCGGGCGGCACTGGCGGTGAGGGAGGAGGGTCTGGAGGAGTGTGTGCTGCAACTGCAGGAAGCTAAGGCACTGCTGCAGGTGGGTTGGGGGGGGAGGGGGAGGAGGGTTGCGGGGGGGGGGGGGCAGTTGGGGGGGGGGGGGTGGTGTATGCTTCCGTGTGTGGTTGGGGAAAGGAGCAGGGGGAGGTGAAGCGAGAAGGCCAAGGGAGGAGGCACTGGAGGAGTGTGTGGGGCAGCTGCAGGAGGCAAAGGCACTGCTGCAGGTGGGGTTGGGGGCGCGTGTGTGTTGCACATATGGAATTCATGTAAGTCACATACAAGCAATCCTATCACATGTGTGCTGAGGAGGGTGGGGTGAGGCAGACAGACACACACCGGGTAGACGAAAGTTGACAAGCCATGGCAGATATGAGGTGCCCAGGAAACAGGCAGTAGTCGCTGGATGGCTGCAAAAGTTGCCTGTATTCTTGTTGCCCATGCTGCATGTGTGCTGCCTGTTTGCCGTACTGTGCTGCGCTCTGCTGTGCTGCGCTCTGCCATGCTGTGTCTTGCTGTCTCCTCCCCCCCCCCCCTACAGGCTGAGGTGGAGCAGCAGCACATCAGCTTTTCCTGGCCGTCCCTGACAGGCTGCTTGTCCTTTTCTGCTGAGGTAACGCTGTACGCTGCTGTGCTGTGTCTTGCTGTCTCATCCCCCCCTCCCCCTACAGGCTGAGGTGGAGCAGCAGCACAGGCACATCAGGGGCATGATACAGCAGCTACAGCAGCAGGAGCAGCTCATGATCGCTGACGTGCGCGCGGCAAAGGTGCGTGCACATAGGGGGGGGGCAGTAATGTGTTGAAAGTGGGCACCACGGTAGGCTGTGTTGGGTGGGGATGTATGGCAGCCACGCCTGCTGAGAGCCTGGCCGGACACAGCACAGCACATCTTAGCACGGTCAACCACAGCAGGACACAGAGCAGTGGGTCCCAGCACAGTGCAGCACAGCACTGCTGGCAAGCGTGGCCGTTGCTTGCAAGCACACCACCTGCAGCAATGTGACTGCACCCTAGCTGTAGTACGTGGTTGATAGCATGTCGGCTGAGAGCATGGCATAGATCAGGGATGACAGAAGCGCAGGTGCTTCAGGGGGCCGCAAGCGGCTGATGTTTGTTGCTGTGTGAGCTGTATCCGTGGTGCTGGTGATTTGGTGTAGGCCACCACCACTACCACCCCTTTTTCGGTGTAGTCCACCACCACCACCCCTTCCCTCCTCTCTCCTCCCCTCCGCCTTCTCCCCCCCCCCCTCTGCTACCTGCTTGACTAGAAGTCAGAGTCGCAGCGCTCACCCGACATTTCTGAGTCATCAGCTGTCATCCCTCAAGGGTCAAGTCCGTACAGAGAGACCACGCTCGGCTGCTGAGGACAGAAATGCCAAGGACTCCCCCCCCCTCTCTGATACCTGAACACAACCACTACCCTCTTTGCTCTCGCCTTGCCCCCCCCCCCCCCCCACCGACCTCAGGGCTCCTACCTGCTTGACTTGAAGACCGAGTCGCAGCGCTCAACCGAGCTTAGTCATCAGCTGTCATCACTAAAGGCACAACTGAAGGAGACCCAGTCAATGCTCAAGTCCTCCATAGGGACCACGCTCGACTGCTGAGGCTAGAAATGCCAACAATCTACCTCCCCTCCTCTCTTTGTGTTTGAAGTATCCTCAACATCACCACCACCCTCTTTTCTCCTCTCTCCCCCCCCCACCGCCCGCCACCCCCACCCCCCTCAGGGCTCCTACCTGCTTGACCTCAAGTCAGAATCTAAGCGCTCAACCGAGCTTAGTCATCAGCTGTCATCACTCAAAGCCCAACTGAAGGAGACCTCGTCAAAGCTCAAGTCCCTTCAAAGGGACCACGCGCGACTGCTAGAGAAAAAGCTAGAGGGAGACAGACGTGTCAGCAGCCTGCAGCACAAGCTCCAGCAGGCGCAGGGGCAGCAGCAGGGCAGCAATGCACGAAACAGCGGCAGCAATGGCAGCAGCAATGGCGGCAGCTGGCAGCACAAGCTACAGCTGGCCCAGGGGCAGCAGCAGGGCAGCAATGCGCGAAACAGCGGCAGCAATGGCAGCAGCAATGGCGGCAGCAATGGCAGCAGCTTGCAGCACAAGCTGCAGCAGGGGGAGGTGCGAGGGCAGCAACGCAGCAGCATGAGAAACAGCAGCAGTAACGGCGGCTGTGGCAGCAATGGCGGTGGCAGCAATGGCGGTGGCAGCAATGGCGGCGGCAGCAATGGCGGGCAGCTGTCCAAGCTGCAGCATGTGCAGGGAGAGCCCGGCAGGGGAGGAAACAGCAGAGGCAGCAGTGGCAATGGTTGGGGTGGGGCAGGTGGGGAAGGAGATCCCCAGCAGCAGCAGCAGCAGCAGCGCCAGCAGCAGCAGCGCCAGCAGCAGCAGCAGGAAGGGAATGGTGGGGAGCTGCCTGCTGCTGCTGCTGCTGGTGACCTGAGCAGTGTTGTTGCTGCAGAGCAGGCAGCTAGGCTGGCAGCAGCAGAGGCAAAGGTGAGGGAGTGTGACCGACACTGAGCTTTCGAGTAAAATCACATGCGTGTTATATTGCGATGTTATTGACAGTTTGAAAGGATTATGTAATGATGTGCTGGGCGTGGAATGTTGGCTGTCACAGCAGTGCTGAGTCCTGTGTTGCGTGCTAGGGGCGTCTACACACATCACTCGCCTCATCCCCTCTCACTCACCCTCTCTCAGTCTCACTCACGTGCCCCCTCACTCTTTTTCATACACTCTATGTCAGCAGCAGAGGCCAAGGTGAGGGAGTGAGGGAGGCATGGTAGGAATTGTGCGAGCAAGGGAGTCACACATGTGTAAGGAGAGGGGGGGAGGGTGTTACATTGGATACCACTTACGAGTGGCTACTTACAAGTAACTACCACTTCCACCGCTGGGCTGTAACTCTCCGTACTGGCCATGAGGGTTTCAGTACCAGGCTTCAGGGACCCTTGTCCCCCACCCCAAACCCTCCGATCCCTGTGTCTGGCTGATGTGGTTTATTTTATCATTGTGAAACACAATGATGTTGTTATATTATATTCAAAAATGCAATCTTAATTGCTGATGGCCCTGCAGGCTGTCGAGCTTGAAGGTGAGAACCGCATCCTCAGTGACATTCTGGCAGCACTGGGACAGGAGCTGACAGAACCACACCAACCGCTGCTGCACAAAGGCAACAGCAGCAGCAGCAGTGGTGTGATAGGGATGTCTGCAGGACCACAACTACATGCAGCAGCGACAGCAACACTGCAGCAGCAGCAGCAGCAGCAGCAGCAGCAGCAGCAGCGACGGCGCCGGGTGGCGTCACCTGTAGACATGCCGCATCAGCAGCAACAAGGGTGGGAGCCCTTGCAGCAGCAGCAGCAGCAGTGGTGGATGCCTGCAAGCGAGCAGCCGCCCCAGCAGCAGCAGCAGCAGGGTGGTGGCCTGTCAGGTCTGTTCATGTCCCCAGTCAAAGGCCTAATGCAGACCCTGTCAGAGGAAACTGCCACTGCTGCCACAGCCGCTACTGCTGCTGCTGCTCCTGCTGCTGACCCTGTAGCCCAGCAGCGCAGTGAAGCGGCAGCAGCCATCCTACGACAGCAGCAGAAAGGCCCAGCAGCAGCTGCAGCAGCAGCAGCAGCAGCACGCCAGCACCATACTGCTGCTGCTGGACAGGCCTGCCAACAGGAACCTCTCACTCTTCCTCTCTCTCACTCCTCTCACAGACCACACCCGCCACAGTCGCGTCACCAGCAGCAGCAGCAGTGCCAGTCTGATGCTGTCCCCTGGCGGCTGCTGCCAGATTTTGCCAACAGTAGGATCCTCAGACGAGAGGCACGAGCAGCAGCAGCAGCAGCAGGAGGGCGCAAGGCAGCAGCAGCCATCCAAGCCAACAGCAGCAGCAGCACCCTTGGGCTAAGTGGGCGGGGTGGGGGTGGGGGTCACATAGGAGGTGGTACCAGCAGAGGCGGCAGCAGCAGTGACGCTCTGCCTGTACTCAGCTGCTTTGATGTCACTTCACACTGTGGCATCTGGACCACTGGTGACCTCTCAGCCAACCCCTGGGGGCTGCGATCCGAGCAGCAGCAGCAGCAGAAGCTGAAGCAGCAGCAAAGGCAGGAGCGCAAACAGCAGCAGCAGCAGCAGTCAGGGCAGCCAGCAGCAAGCTTTGAGCTGTTTGGCGCAGGTTGGGCACCCCTCCCGCCACACCAACCAGCTTGGACAGCTGCACACAGCACATGGCCCCCCCAGCAGCAGCAGCAGCAGCAGCAAGGGAAGGGACCCCAGCAGCAGCAGCAGCAGCAGCAGCATCAGCAGCAGGAGCCTCAGCATCAGGCAGGTGGTGCTGACGTGATGCAAAGTCAGCCAAACCTACAGGGTGCTGACACAACAGCAGCAGCAGCAGCAGTAGGAGCGCCGCCACAGCAGCAGCAGCAGCAGCAGCAGCAGTCAGGGGGCCTCCTTGGGCTGTTGGGTGACACCCGGCTGGGTGACACCATGAGGGTTGCACTGCACCGTGGGGGGCTGGTGTCACCTAGCAGAGCTGATAGCCCGGCAGGAGATAGGGCTGTCCAAAAAAACCCTGCACCAACAGCAGCAGCACCGCACCAGGAGCAGCAGCAGCAGCAGCAGCACCAGCAGCAGCAGGGAGCAGGCATCACCCAAGATCAGCAGCTTCACAGCAGCAGCAATGGCAGAGGCAGCGTTGCCCAATGGCAGCAGCGGCTGCCCTCGACGCCAAACTGGGTGCTGGCCCTGTCTCCTGCAAAGCAGCAGCAGCAGCAGAAAGAGCAGGATTTGCTCGACTGCATGGGGTTTTCCTCACTGCAGAACCCTGGTCAGGGGGAAAGGGACGAGGGTCTGACACCTGCAAGGAATAAACGCGAAGGCGGCGCCAGCAGCCCGCAAAACACCTCTCTCGCTGCCATACAGGGACTGCAGCAGTGGTCGTACCCACGCACAGCTGCCGCCGCTGCCGCCACTGCTGCTGCTGCTGCTGCTGCGGGGGCTGAGGCTGCTGCAGGACAGCTTGGTCATGTTCACGCACTGCAGCAGCAGCAGCCCCGACAGGTGGCGGGAATGTTTCCACAGGGGCCTTGGGAGCAAGATGAAAGCTTTGTGGGGTTTTCAAGTCCTAAGGAGTACAGCTGCAGCGGCAGCATGTACGTTCCGCTCGTCGCCGCCGAAGCGAGCTGCCGGTCGGTGCGGTCCGCCGTCCTCCTGGCGTCGGTTGACCTCCGACAGCTCAACGGGGATGCTGCAGTGGCAGAGGCCGTTGCGGCAGCCGCAAAGTGCCGAAACATGTGCGACGATTTGCACCTACAGTTGGCCAAAATGTTGGGCACGCCTTCGGAAAGGAGCGCTTTAGCAGCGGCTCTTGACGCTGCTGCTGGTGCGGAGCGAACCGCGACAAACACCATCACCGGTACCGCGATAGTGCGGTCGGGGCGGTCGAGTCGCAACAGCAGCAAGCGCGGTTCGTCGGTGCTGTTTGAGCAGTGGACCGAGCTACAGCGGCAGGTGCAGGAGGTGGAAGGCCTCATGCTTGAATCTGACGGAGTATCCCCTGAAGCCTCCACTCTGGCTCTCACACAAGCAGGTGCTGACACAGCAGCAGCAGCAGCAGGGCGAAGCAGCAGGGAGCGTTCAGGGACACAGCCCGGCAGCAGCAGCAGCAGTGAAGACGTGCAGTTTGTTGACGCACAGGACGTGCACGAAGTTGTGTCGCAAGCTGTCACGACAGCAGATGCCCTCAGTAGCCAAGCGCTGGTCAATGTAGCGGTCAACATGATCGGCACTCACTTGCGCGTCTGCCAAACAGACCCTGGTTCCTCCAGCCACAGCTACGCGCAGCAGCAGCAGCAGCAGCATGTATATGTGCGGGAGGGTGGCGAGCTACACACCGTACGGTCACAGCCAGCAGATGGAGTAGCGGCAGCAGCAGGCACACAGCGTGCTGCTGGTGGTGGTAGGTGGAGTCTGGGGCTGCCCAGCCTGCGGGATCTACTGTTGCCTCACAGCCTGAGGGGCTAGCGGTCAAGGTGCTTTAATAGGGGGAGGCAGGGAGGATGATCATGCACACAGCCGCACACAGCCATGTGCACCTGCAGCTGCAGGAGTGGTTTGCAGGAAGGGGGGTTGACCAGCTGCTTGGCACACTGTCACAACTAGCCAATGCAGCAGCAGCAGCTGACAAACAGAAGAGTGTTGTGGTGGTGGTGGGTGGAGCTTGGGGCTCCCCAGTGCTTGAAGAGCTGCGCCTCACAGCCTGAGGGGCCAGCAACTGAGGTCGCATTTGTATTGGAAGGAGGATCACACACAGCCATGCGCACCTGCAGTGGCAGGAGTGTTTTGCAGGTGGGCGGGCTGACCAGCTGCGCACACAACCTACAACTTACAACCCCTATCAGCCCAAGTGTCTTACACACGGTCACAACCAGCCAGTGCAGCAGCTGCCTCCGGCACAGCGGGTTGGTAGTGGTGGTGGGGGGTTGTGTCTGTAATGGGAGGTGGAGCTTTGGGGCTCCCCAGCCTGTTTGAACTGCCGCAGCGGCTGCCTCTCAGCTTGCCAAGCTCGGAGGGTTATGAGGCTGTTAGGCCAGGCTGCAACACTGGGGTCACACGGTGTCATGCTGTAGCTGTGTGGCTTACAACCTCACTGTTCAGGTTAACTGGCTGAACCTCAACCTGATGGTGAACAGGATGGTGGGGTGGGAGTGGATGCTTGGAGCATCCCAAGTTGTGAAGGGGGCACAGGTTCAACCAAGTTGGCTGTTTGTCCAGAGGTTGACTGGTGATACCATGGTGTGGCCATGTAAGGCTGGCTAGCCTGGATAGCTATGTGTGTGTACTACACTAGTAGTTGACAGGCTCTATGCCATGCGTTGGAATATCTCATGTCTGACTGAACCCATGGGTCTTATGATGCGCAGTACATGGCATGCCATGCTTGTGTACTGTGTGACGCAGCAGCATAGGACATGACCTCTTGGTCCTGTGAGTCCTCTGGCAAGGCTTGCATGCCTCGATTGAACTGCAGTATAAGTTGCACAAAGATAAGGGTGTCAGTTGCGCTCCTGACACCCTTCTCTGTGTAGTTGCTGCCGCCACTACTTCTTTTCGTTGACAGACACGGCAGCTTCAGCCTCTGCGATCTTATTATAACACTAGTGTTGGCACCGCAAGGCAGGCCTGTATGAGCCTGAAAGGACTCAGTTAGGTACAGTCATCAGGAGTGACTCATGACTCATCACGCAAGGTGTACAGTAACTATAAATTATTGTTGCAGGGTGATGGCCTGAACAACCCACAGGTACCACCGTAGTACTTCTCATTGTATGGCCGAGGAGGGCGGGGGCCGCAGGCCCGCATGACATCTGATATTCTATTGCAGCGCCCATTCCCAGGCATTTTATGATGGGGTATCAGTGTGCCAAAGTGTGCAGCTGGCCATGCTGCCGGCTAGTGGGCCGCCCGGGTTGGGGTTTAGGGTTTAGGCCAACCAGCCCAAAACCCTTACACCATGTCGCAGGAGGGGGGCCAGGGCACAATGGTGCCGTGACAGGTGTTGAGTGAGGGTTGTCTGTAAGTTTGGTAGGTACACGTGTAACACGTATGTATGTACCTCAAAAAGAAGAGTCATCCGGGCAGCAGCACCCCCGCCACAACGCAGTGGTGCAGTACTGCGGGCACTAATCACTAATCACTCACTGCAGTTACATTGGAGGGACTGTAGGACCCTGTCAGTGCACTTTGTGATGTTCTGTTATTGTTCCTGTCAATAAGCCTAGGCCCAGTAGGACACCACCCCTTGTTGCAGGCAGCACGCCACTAGGCCGGCAGCCCCCTTATCCGGTCAAGCCCCACCCTTCACCCCTCGTCCACCTGGGTGTCAAGGGTGCGGTCAAGGGGGGTGCTAAGCCCTTCACCCTCCTACCCTTGACGGGTGAAGGGGGTAACCTTAGTGTGAAGTCCCCCCCCCTTCACCCCCTAGGATGAGCCCCACGAGCCCCTGCGCTGGTTATGAGCTGCTCACACGCCTTTCAATGGCTTGAGATGACCATTTGGAGCAGCAGAGAAGCACCACATGCGATACCAGCCCTGTTGGGGGAGGTAAAGGCAAAACATACGTCAGCTATGGTTGTGGGAACGTCACTGTCGCATGAGTCGCCTGTGAAAAGCTACAAACTGCTTGCAGAAAACGTTGTGTGCGACACCGACGTGTTTGGGGTAAGCCGAAAGTGATATCGCACACATGGCGCGGTTCACCTTTCAAGCGGTATATTGAATCATGACCAGGCCACCATACGGCTACAACACTTAAAGTAAGCACCAAAAGTCTATGTGTTGTCTCTGTGTCCCAGTCAGTCGATGCTGGGGAAGCAGCAGAGCAACATCGAATTCAATCAGACTTCACCAGAAGCTATAGGCCTACAACGACGCCCACTCACACTGTCGATCCGTTTTAGGAGTCTCTTGGATCCATAACAAGCAGTCAACAGCACCCCACGTGCCTTTACAAGCGCATGCTTCTGCTGAGCAGCAGCATGCCTGCAGCAAAGCCAGCAGCACCCCAGGCCCTGCAATCCTCTCTAGCGTGCTCACAGTCATGGATGCATCCTGAAAGCCGCAGACGTGGAGACAAAGGACGATGCCAGCAGAAGACCCAGCAGAGAATACTATAGGTCCCCACCCCTGCATGCTTCACAGCGGTGGCAACGGAGGCCCTAGCAACTTTGGGCCATATGATCAACGTCGGGGAGAGCCTGAGCACCAACAGGAGCAACAATTCCGGCAGAAATGCACCTGGTGAGGCAACAGCATCACCAGCAGCGGATGTGCATGTTGGACGCGGAGCACGACTTGCAGCAGCACCAGCTACAGCAGCACCACCAGAAAGTGTAGGCATGTAATGCATGCTATTTGCGACGCCAGCATGCACAACCTAGACCACTGCAGCTGTGTTGTTGTTGTGCTTCTCTGCTAGATGCAGCCCAAGACGTGGCCTGTTTTGTGGCTCAAGACACACCCTGTGCTTTGCTCGCAGAGCTGATGACTCAAGCCCAAAGTGTGGAAGTCCGCAACACCTCTGACTGCAAGGCTGAGGCAAGGGCTGTCATGACACGAGGCAAGGCAGTACACTGAGACATATAATGCGCATTACTACAAGAGCAATCCTCGGGCATGCCACAGGCATGCTGCCAGAGACATGGAGACATGGCAAGGACAGCAGCATGAAAGGTAGGCAGATATCCCTGCTTTGGGGGACAATTTTTTCAAGGCAGACAGTCTGCATACCCAGCACGCAGGCGGGATAGGCAGACATGCATGTGCGTTCAACAGGCATGCTCAGCAGAAGTACGATGGCCAGCCAAGTGCCAGCAGTGCGTGTGATCGTCAAACGTACATTTCATCTTGGGCATTGACAGTCGGGGCTGACATGCAATAAACAGGGCCAGGACTGATACGTGCTGTTGCAATTTCTGCACACATCACTTATGTAGTCGTCAGGTGTGATGCTCAGAGACATTCATGCCTACTGCTGCCGTGCAGGATGCTGGCAAGCTGCTATGTCAAGCACCTGAGATCGTATCTTAGGGAAAGGTGCAGACACATCCAACTTTCAGCAGGCTCCAAGCTTGCTGAGTCACAAGCTACAAGTGTGTGACCAGCGACAACAATCCACGGACCTATTGCGCCATTGCATGGCTAAGTGTTACTGCTGGGTGCCCGCACAGACACGGCATGCATGTCCTCACATGGGTGGATGTGTGGGGTTAAGATAGGGGTGTGTGGTCAGGTGGCTGTGGTGGGGGCAACTTTGTTAGCATTGGCATGTTGCTGCATCAGCGAAGTGTGGTTAGCACTGTACATACCATGCTGTGCACTGTCAAGACGCCACATGTTGTGCATCACCAAGCAGGGTAACCTGCGAGTATGTGGTGGTGGCGGTGGTGGTGTAGGGGGGTTCCCTTCTGCGCTTAGCACACATGTCCCAGCGACAGCTGGGGCGAGATTTGGTGTGCGCTGCTGCTGCTGCTGCTATCAGATGGACTGCAACCTTATGCGCCAGCTTGCATCCCGGCCAGCAGACAGACTTTACTGGAGGCTTGTTGTTGTGTTTGCTATCTATCACCCCTGCTTACTGTCATCAGATCTGACATCTCTACCTTTCCGCCCTTGTGTATGGCGGAGGGTATGATGCTGCATGGCATGGCATTGGTGTATGCTTGTCACCATGAAATCATGTGTTGGTAGCTGTGCTCATGCTTGTTGGCATGGCATGTGGCATTGGCAACTATGAACCACCCGTGCAGATATTCAGAGCATATATGCGTGAGTATTCTTTCAGCACTGTTCATGCATGCTGCCAGCACTTTGACGCGCAGCTGAACATACTACGCGTAGTAGGCAGGCCTGCTACCACACCCGTGACGACCTCAACACACAGCCAAAACTGAACAAAGCCCAATTGACATTGCGATGTCCAACACAGTGCCCTGCACGTGCCAATGGCTGCTTGACATTGCCCCAAAATGTGATGCACAACACAGTCAAGCCCCTTGGTGGGAACCCCCTTGTCCAGCACGCGCCAAGCCCTTTATCTGCATGGCGGCTTAGGCCCCCCCTTCACCCAGTAGGCGTCAAGGGGGCCCCCTTCACCCTGGCTGCCCCCCCTTGACGGCCGCACGTCAAGGGGGTTGTCCAGCCGTCCAATAAGGTTACCCCCTTGACCGGATAAGGGGGCTGCCGGCCTAGTGACGGCGCAGGGGCCACCCCTGCACAAGCACTCATGTGGGAACTGCTTGCGCAGCATGCTGGACCGACAAAACTGGTTGTGTCACTGGGTGACTGCGTGTTGTATGAACATCGAAAAGTCTGTTCTCCCTCTGACAGCATGCACAGCATGGCCAAGCACGTGTGGGTCTAGACAGATCTGTACAGACCCCATGAAGCAGCTAGCCTGGCCACGTGCTGCAGTGCACGACAACGGCAGGATATCCGACGCGCTGAATGACGCGCGGGTATGTGTGCCCAAACTTGCAAACAGAGCAGCAGTCCCACCCTCCCGCCCGCCCCGTATGCTACCTTTGGACCAATTGAGGAGTCGTACTAGCTGATAGGGGCCGGTAACGGCCCCAAAAGGCGTGGTTGTCAGCACAAGGTTCTTGGATGCATCTATGCAGTAGCTGGGCTGCGGTTCATCAACATCACGGCAGTCCCACGCGCCTAAACCCGCGCCTTGGCAAACCATGCCCCCGCGCCTAACCAGCCCTACTCAAGTCAGCCAGGAACATCAACACCGGTACGTCTGCCGTTACCATACAGTAGACACTGCAAACAGTGAGCAACAGTCCAAACGTCGGTACCATCACTGTTGAACATTGGATAAAGTCCGACTGTCGCGATTCTCACGAGAATGGGATCATTGGAGCTTGATTTCGATGTGAATGACATGGACAAGCTGGAGCGGCTAAAGTCAAGTGTGGACCACTATCACACCCTTCATAAGAGGCAAGTACACATCTCTTCCGGCTCGTGAGGCTTCAAAACATCCGCTTCTATCATCGAGTTCTCGATGCGAACACTACGGCATGACAGTTCGCAGCTACCGGATTCTGCTGCTGAGAACTGCAGCAGCAGCAGCAACTGATGGAAGATCTGCTGCTTTCGTGTGTGGCGTATGTTGCCTGTGCGTGCAGATACAGAAACCCCTTGTCAGCATGGTGGCATTGGTACACCAGCTGGGCCATCCCCGGCCTAGGTACGTGCTGAGCGGGCCTTGCCAGCTGCGTCAGGTACCACCAGTGCTGGGTGCATCCATACCCATCGTGCAGCACAGCAGCAGTGCGCTAACCTGGCAGCTGTTTCACTTACTGGCAGCAAGCAGCCAAACAGGAACATACCAGCTCGCTGAAGAGCAATTTTCCAATGTGGTGGTGTCACCACCACCACCACCACCACCACCACCACAGTCACTACCAGCAACCGCTGCTGAGCAGCAGCAGCAGCAGCAGCAGCAGCAGCAGCAGCACCGCTCTCAGATGCCCCTACCTGCTTCGCTGGGGTTGGCACTTGCCATGACGGCCCGTCACACCTGCCATATTGCTCCTTGCCTCCCCACACACTTGCTTGCCTCCCCCCCCCCCCCCCCACACACACACACACAACTTGCTCCTTTCCCTCCCCCCCTTTCTCCCCCCCCCCCTCCCCCCCCGCCCACATACGCGTCACAGGCATGTTCATCGAGACCTACATCATAGTCTCCCTGGGGTTGGCTCATGCCCCGTCACACTTGGCCCCCCCCCCCCCCACACACACACACACACTTGCTCCCCTCCCCCCACCTCCCCCCCACCCCACCCCTCATTCCTTGTTCCCCATCACAGGCATGTTCAGCGAGGCCTACATCATGTTCTCCCTGGGCCTGACCACATGCCATGATGGCCCGTCACACTTGCCACACTCCTTGCCTCCCTACAAAAAGCTCACCCCCCCCCGCCCTGGCCCCCCTCCCCCCCCCCCCCCCCACACACACACACAGGCATGTTCAGCGAGGCCTACATCATATTCTCCCTGGGCCTGACCAAGCCTCTGCAGAAGGCCATGTTCCCCTCCTGCTTCTCATCACATGCCGACTGCAGCACGGAGCTCACACACGTGCAGAACTACATACAGCTGTGTGGTATAATCGTGGGTGAGTTACAGCAGCAGCAACGTGCCAGCTGGCTAGGAAGCGCCTGCAGCTGGAGCAAACCTGATTCACCCATGAGTGTCTCGAGCGGCCATGACTGGGGTAGAACTTCACGTGCAGACAAAAAGCAGCGGCCATTACCAGCTAAATGCCATCCAGCTGTTGGTCACCTGGGACCCTTGCCAACCCCTCGTGTTGCCTGTCTTGCGCTTGCTTTTTTACGTTGCATGCAGGAATGCTGTTCTTTGGCGTGTTGGGAGACATCATTGGTCGCCGCTGGGGTTCGCGCGCAGTGGCCACTATCATGTTGAGTGGGAGTGTCCTGCTCACCCTCTCACCGTTTATAAACAACCCTGCCACCTACCTCAACTTCTACATCTTTGCCGCCACCTGGTGAGTCCTGGCTTCAAAACATAAGAATAAAAAAATAACAAACAAAATAACAATAAAAGTAACAGCTTGCTCTGGCCACCATCATGTTGACTGGGAGTGTCCTGCTCACCCTCTCACCACTGATCAACAACCCCGCTGCGTACCAACTTCTACACCTTGGCCGCCACATGGTGAGTCCTGATAGCTTTTGAATTTTGAAAAAATTACAAAATAACCATAAAAGTAACAGACTGCAGTAACAGTGACAATTTGACCGCTGGTTGCGTCCCATGTGCTGGCTTGTAGGTATGGGTTTGGCGATGGGGGAGAGTATGCTATGGCTCTGCCAGTAATAAAGTAAAGGAAGAAGAATAGCTCATTCAACCAGCAGACTGCAGACTTAAACTTTGGTTGCATTTCGTGTGCTGGCATGCAGGTACGGGTTTGGTGTTGGTGGAGAGTACCCCATGGCTAGTGCATCAGCAGCAGAGCGGAGCCAAGCAGACGATGAACTAAGGCACAGGCGTGGAGAGCAGGTGGTCATGGTCTTTAGTGGACAGGTGAGGTTTAAACTTGGTGGATGGCCATGGTTT
The DNA here is from genome assembly GCA_007449985.2 of Desmodesmus armatus. NCBI lineage: Eukaryota > Viridiplantae > Chlorophyta > Chlorophyceae > Sphaeropleales > Scenedesmaceae > Desmodesmus > Desmodesmus armatus. The sequence continues at coordinate 29,955 of VIIQ02000108.1, forward strand.
GAATCGTGCGCAGGGGCCTGTTACACCCCATAGGCCTCACAGCAGGTCTGTCGTGCATCCGAGGCTATGCCTTTTTTTATAGGGCCAGAGCAGCAAGGCGTGGGAGGGTGTAGTGGCAGGGGCTGGAGTCTGGTAGTGGCCAGATGTGTGTGCTAGTGCAGCGCATGTCACATGCACAGTGGGCGGCTTGGCCTTGTTACCAATGCTAATCAGCAGGTTGCCAAATGCGCGCTTGGGATGGCAGTAGGGCGGCAGTACCGGGCAGTGGGGTAGGGAGTTGTGTGGGGCTGTGGCAGTGTCGTGTGATGGGCCCTGCATCTGGTCTGTTCGTTACGGTCATGCAGCTAAAGCACGCATCAACCTAAATGACTGAATTGGTGCTGGTGTTTGTGCGTGCAGGGCATGGGCAACCTGGTGAACGGCTGTGTCATCCTGATATGCATGGGCATCTTCAACATGATAGGTGCGCAGGCAACACTGTTATTTTTTCAATTGAGGACAGGGCAGGGTGGGCAGGATGCAATGTGTATGGCACACCAGCGTTTGACAGACCAGCTCGTGCGTCGAAGGTGACTTACAGTATGGCGCCCGCCGGGCCGCCTGCTGAAACAAAGGGGGGATGTCAGTATCAAGGATCTGATACTGTTCCTGTTCCTGTTGCATGGTTCAACACGCCTGCCTGAACACACGTCGTAGGGAGCCAACAAAGCTCATGGGGTACTGTTGGCATGCAGGGTGCCAGAATCATGATGTCAGCGGTGTGTGATGTGTTGTGTTTTCGAGTGGCTGGCATGCAGACATGTTGTACAAGAGCTACCATATGTCACACCAATGGTTTGTTGTTGTGCCCTTCAGGCTCCACCCTGGACCCCATTCACAGCCGCAACGTGGTCATGATCCAGTTTGCCGTGGGTGCAGCAGTGTCTGTGTTCATGGTGATGTGGAGGTGGTGGAAGCTGACTGAGTCAAAGGTAGGTATTGGCGGGGAAAGTCTTCCATTTCCCTGTTGCGCGTCCAGCACAGACTAACACAGAGTATCAAGCACAGCAAGAAGCACTGGTCATGCAACAGCTCTGGTCATGTAACAGCTACGATCTGTGCCTGCACAGCTGCTGAAGTGTTCAAGCATCAGCTGCCTCCTGCAGGCTACTGCCCGGTGCTGATCTGTCATGCATGGTGTGCTGCTGTACTACAGTACTACAGTATGGTGTGCTGCTGTACTACAGTAGTACTACAGTGCTACAGTAGTCACCTGTGTACCTAGCAGACCTGTGCTGTGTGGTGTGGTGTGCTGATCTGTCATGTATGGTGTGCTGCTGTACTATGGTGGTACTACAGTACTACAGTACTTTAGTACTACAGTAGTGAACTAGTAGTGACCTGTACTGTGTGGTGTGGTGTGCTGACCTGTCGTGTGTGTTGTGCTTATTGTTACTGCTGCAGGTGTGGGCTGATGAGAAACACGACTTTGAGGAGATAGCTGAGCATGAACACAAGGGCACTCGATTCCTGACAGTCAACGCATTCAAAAACTTCTGGCCACGCCTGACTGCCACCAGCCTGACATGGGTCGCAAACGGTGAGATCATAGGGCAGTAGGCCGTTCCTTTGCTCTGTGCTGATTGAAGGCAGTTGCTCAAGGGTTTTGCAAGTTGAAATGGTGGTGTTGCTTTGCTTTGTGTTGACATGCGTGTGTGTTGGTTGCATCTGCTGCCAGGCTGACATATGGCTGACAACTGTAGGTCTGCAACCCTCGCCAATCAGTGTGCTGAGCTGCACCGCAGTAAAGGTCCATGCTGACGGGGCATGTTTGTGTGGGGTGGGTGGGTGTCAGCAAAGGGAGTGCATGCGTACTCATGCATGCCTACTAGGATCCGTCCTACAGAGAGAGTCAAACAGTGACGCTAGTGCGTGTGTGTTTGTGTGGCTGGCTGCAGACTTTGCCTTTTACGGCAACAAGCTGTTCCAGAGCACTTTCATTGCCCTGCTGTACCCCAACGTGAGTGGGAGGCACTGCCGCAAGCCTACAAACATTCACAGCCTGTGCTTGCACATGTCTGTGCTTCACACACCATGTGTGCTATGCACGGCGAGTTTGCTTGTGCTTTGTCTTGCTGAGTATCTGTTGACCATGGACATGTAGGTAACTGCCTGCATCAGTCTTTCAACCATCGTCTCTGGCGCTAACTTCTGCAGTCCATGCACGCATGGCACAAGGCTGCTTGTTCTGACCACCCCCACACCACCAGCTGCTTGGGAAGGGGTTTGCTTGCAGCTGAGTTTGCTTGCAGTGTGCTGAGGCCTTGTTCCGTCCTGCGGTGTGGTTTCTAACATCCGCCAACTTGTTGTCATTGTTCGTGCTTCCCGACTCCTGTGGGCTGTGTGCTGCAGGCTACTGCGTTTGAGCGCATGCAGTGGACCGTGCTGAACAGTGCTGTGTCACTGATGGGCTACTGGGCTGCTGCTGCCCTGGTGGACAAGAAGTGGTGAGTCAGCACAGCACGGCACAGCGCACAGGCTTGTGAAGCTGCGCCCAGCATTTGAACCCAGCATTGTCTGCTTCCCTCGCTTGTGCTGGCTGGCATGCACGATCACCTGGCAGGACAGATGGTAAGTTGCATTGAATGTCCATGTAAGTGGCACACACGCTTTGACAAACCAGCTGTGCATGTGTGTGACTGCTCGCTGCGCCTGCAGGTATGGTCGCCTGCGCATGCAGAACAACGGTTTCATCATGATGTTCATCCTGTTCCTCATCTGCGGCGTGGCCTTCCCACAGCTGACCAGCAGCGCCCAGGGCTTGTGCATATTCCAGTTCCTCTACTTCTTCAGCTCATTCTGGAACCAGGTGGGGCCTGCAATGCAGAGTGCTGCAGTTTAGGGGGGTTTGTACATACATGTGGGGTGCCAGGCGAGATAGAACTAAGTTCAGGGTGTTGAGGTTTCGCGTTTTTAGGGTCAGCAGGTGGGGGCACTTCCTCTACTTCTCCAGCTCATTTTGCAATCAGGTAGGGCCTGTGGTCCAGCGTGCCGGGGTTCCTCCAAGAGGGTCCTGTGGTGCTGGGGGGTTGGTGTGGTGCAGGGTTGCAGGGTGGTTTTGTGGTGCTAGGGTTTTTGTGGTGCAGGGTTGCAGGAGGTATTACGGTGCAGGGTTCCGCAGTCCAGGTCCTGGGATTCCTCAAGGGGGTTTTGTGGTGCTGAAGGGTTGTGTCATGCAGGGTTGCGCAGTGGTGAGGGTCAGCACATGGGGCGGAGGAAGACGTTCAGAGGTAGCGAGTTGGCTGTGTGTTTGCAGGCGTGTGAGCGGTAGCGGAGTGCCTGCCAAGTTGCAATGACTCCTGGCCTTCAACACTGTCACGCGCTTCCAGCGTGACAACTGCTTCCTGGTGTACTGACTGGCCACTGTGAACTCTCATCCTAGCGCTAACGCTGTGCTTGTTGTATGTGTTGACTGATCCATGGCTGCTGCAGTTTGGTCCCAACTGCACCACCTGGCTTGTTGCTGCTGAGGTGTTCCCCACGGACGTGCGCACAACCTTCCAAGGCATCAGCGCAGCAATGGGCAAGGTGCGGCGCGGAACCCACACAAGTCGTTACAATTCTTCAGCGTGCGGCTGCCATCATGCGGTCGGCTGCTGTTCAAGAGGTGGACTGTCACACACTGGATGCACTGTCACAGCCGCACAGTGCTGCATGTCACTCATCAACGCTGTTTTCAAGCCGGGCCCTTGGCGCACAATGCTGCACCCCTGGTATATCAAACAGTGCTTAGCATATCAGCTTCCCCACAAGGACCATCCGCGCGGCTTCAATGCAACATGTCACTCCGTCACCATCCTTACTAAACCTCGACTGTCGTTCCTGCAGGTTGGTGCGATCATTGCGGACATTGTGTTTGGCTATGTTGACCCCCGCACCACCTTCCTACTGTCAGCAGCCTTTGGCATGGTGGGCTGGTTCTTCGGCTGGCTGTTCCTGCCAGATACAACTGGACTCAGCCTGGACGAACTCGACAGGTGGGGGGGGGTGACGCGCTGTATGGCTGTATGGATGCTTGCACATGGTGGGTGGGGGTTGGTTACGCCATGGTGCATGGAGCGCGCGCATGTGTGTGGGGTAGGGAGGGCGTGCATGTGTGGGTTGGCAGTTTGGTTGAGGCCGGCAATTTGGGCGGGAGGGAGGGTGGATGCACCCACTCAGTTCGAGCCTCAAGCCACCAAGCGCTGATGTGTACAGCAAGCATCAGGAGTTGTCGGTGCATTCTGAGGTTTGCTGCCCTGTGTTGCCTGGCTGCTGCTGTGGTTGTAATCGTGCAGGATGGCCAAGTACATGGTCAGTGGTGAGTTTGCGCACTACCACGGAGAGGCGGTCAACCCCAGGCACCTCAGCACATGGGAGAGGTACGCAGATGACACGGATGCTCGCGCATGTAGGCAAAGGACGGCTCAATAACCGCTGCCACCTTGTTAGTGGTGTGTACGTAAACACTGATGCTCTTATGCGCGCGTAGGCAAGGACTCCTTGCTCCATGGCAGCTGCAACCTTTCGAAGTTGTGTGCGTGTTTATGGACAATTGCTGATCTGGCCCCACCTGTGAAAAGCTGGGCCACTTTTGCTGTGGCTCATGCTGTGTCAGTGGAGTCAGCAGCTGATCCTAATGGTTTGTTCCGTCACACTCTCTCACACTTCCTTTTCCCTGTATCACTCTTTTTCCCGTACTGCTTTTAACCCGTACCGCAGGTGGGTGTGGAAGTGGCACCAGCACTACAACCCCGCCCTGGATGCCGAGCACCTTGCAGTGCAGCAGGCTGCTGCCGCCCTGCAGAAGGCCAAGCAGGCTGAGTACGAAATCAACAAGGACCTCAGGCCACACACACACAGCGATGCAAAAGATACCACAAAGACACCGATGCAAAGCCCGGCAAGGATAACGGCTCTGCTGTCAACGTCTAAGCACTGCACTGACTTCACGGTGAACTTCAGGTTGACTTCTGGGACTTCAGGTTGACTTCAGGTTGTCGCACCTTGCAATACTGTGAAACTCATACAGGGACACAACCAGGGCCATGTGTCTGATGCGGAATGTGGTGTTGACTCCATTGCCCAGATGTGATGCCATATTGGTGGATGGGGCCTTTCCAGTTGGTTTTTTGGGTCTCTGGCCTAGCCACAGCGCTCATGCTGTCACCACACCACTGCTGTCTTCCTCGTTTGACTTGCTGGTGTTGCGCAACAGCAGCGTGCTGTTGGGTCCACATGACTGGGGTGCCTCATGACACAGCATGCAGCTCATGCAGTAAGCCATGAGCGTGTGGTGGTGAGGGCAGCCCCAGGATCTTTACCCATGTGCATGTGTTGTGATGCATTGATAAAGCATCAGTGAGGGTGTAGGTACGCTCTCTCTGTGTGTCTCAGCAGTAGGCCCCTGCATGTTGCTGAGACTGACACCAGACATTCCAAACATGGTGGGCCCCTGCTCACTTGAATGACTGGCTTTTACTAACATGCGTATACTGTACGCATGTTAGTAACAGTAGTATGTGCATACAACCATGCCGCGTGACATTCATTGTAGTTATCGTAGAGCCAGAAGGCTGAGGTTCTGATTACAATGATTACGGACTTGCTAATGTGCCGACGATGCTGCTGGGAGAAATGTATCTGCCAGTCCCACACACTCCTGACCCAATGTAGCAGCTGAGTTTGATAGCATAGGCTGCATGCGCTGCTGATCAGGCATTGCACTCTTGTACACATGTGTACAGCCACTCTTGTACACAGCCACTGTTGTTGTTTTGTTATGAGGTAGTATCTGCAGCCCCCCTGTGGGGCAGAGACTGCTCTTGTCCTTGACCCTGGAGCGCCATATGAGGGCACAAACTTGACGCCAGCAGCTGAAGAAAGTTGAAGGTGGCATGGCTTGTCACCGGTGTGTTTTCCGTCCAGCTTAGTGCTGTTGCAGGTTGTATGGCTGCTGTGGTGCGTGGGGCAGCGCAGCTTGTAGGTGCAGTCTTCCCTATTGATCACTATCAAGGTGTGCTTTATCCGCACACATGCCATGTGACGTACACTGCTGCGTCGGTAAGGATGTCCTGGTGTTGTGATTAACTGGTAACTGGTGTATATGTTCACTCATGTATGAGGATGTCTGTGAACAAGATATCTAAACGTGTGCTACCCTTTGTGGCAGCGATGTGACGTGACCAATGCATCCCCCGTGAGGGAGGTGTGCATGGGGTGCAGCATCCTTGTCTGTTGTTTTGTTTGTTGCAGCTGTGCAGTGCAGGAGTGGCATGTCCACATGTGTAATCCGCTGTGCATGCTGCAGCGCTCACAAAGTGTGTAACACCCGTGGGAGCGTATGGGGGAGGTGGCTGCTGCTCTTGCGTCTCTCAAGGCTTCATTATTGCAAAGCCACAGGGCAAGCTGTACATAGGGTGGCCACAAGGTTGGCTGTGCCCATCGTTGTGATACCAGTAGTGCAGCCTCGCAAGGCTCATGCGCTCTGTGACATCCTGCATGACGTGTTACATCACCCACGAAGCTCGTCTAGCCGCATTTGCACATGCATATGCACCACTAACCACTTCTTTTCGTTGACAGACACGACAGCTTCAGCCTCTGCAATCTTACTACAACAACGACGTGTTACATCACCCACTGCTCTCACTGAGGCCTGAGCCACCATCACAACGACCTCTGCTGTCAGGCAGCTTACAAGCTCATCAACCACAAGGCAACTACAGACAGCAACAAAACAGCACACCAGCAGGCCTAGGGGCCCACGCAGCAGAGTAGTCTGCCCTTGTGTGAAACTCCTTTTCAGTTGGGATGACAAAGCCTCCCACCATGTTCTGACTGCTGCCTGGCGTGCTGGGCGCCACCAAATATTCCTGCTGCTGGTTGATGCCGTTGCTGTCACTGTCATCACTGACTGTACTGCTACTGACAGCGCCCCAGGTGTTAACAGTGCCGCCCGGCCTGCAGGGCCTGCCATGCCAAGGCCAGGAAGCGGTGTAACCCTGCCACCGCTGCCTTGAGGAGTGCCTGTGCTGATCAGCTGCCGGGCAGCAGCAATGTTGGATGTCGCAACATCGCCTGACATGACTTCACTGACGGCGGTGTGGTGACTGTGGGTGGTGCTGGTGTGCTGTGGGCCTCCTCTGCTGTCAAGTTGTACCGTGCTGCTGCTGTCTGACCTGGCACCTTGCCATGTCCCTTGAAGCCCTATGCCGAGCGACTGCTGAAAGGTGTTGGCTTGGGTGCTGTGATGTTGTGTGTACGGGACAGCCGAGAGCGCTGGCGGGGTTCCATCCTCTCCGCTACTTTGCCGCTGCTCACAGCAAGCAATACACTGGAAGTACACTGCCACGACAAAGAAGACTGTGTAAGGGCTCATTGCAACCTATATAATGAACAAATACGCGCTTGGTGCCTGGAGTGCTGAGAACGCAGAACTGAGCGCAGCTTCCCTCCTTTCCGTTCTGGTCCAAGTGCGGGCTTGTTCGCGCGGCGATAGCTGTATGAAATGCTTTTTTTCCTCGGAGAAGGATTCCGCAGGATCCTTCGGAGTGACTGGGGTGGCCAAAAAAAAGAGCAAATGTGTGACATCCCACTGAGAAAATGTGTAATTTCTGTGTAACCTCATGTGTGACCTCCTGCAGCCTGCATTCGCAGGCTCGACAACCCCAACGTTCAACGTGAGATGGCAACAAAAAGGTCTTGGGGGGTCGCAGCAGGGCGGCAACGAACAGCAAGCGAAGCAACAGACCGTGGCAACCTGTCTGTCGGGACCGCGTGCAGAAGGCCCTTGGGCATCGAGACGTGTGCTTTTCAACAGAAATAAATCAATCGAGGTACATTATGAATTCAATCGAGGCACTGCTGCTGTGTTCGATCCAAACGATCGTGTCACCGAAACAGCCTGAGCCACCTGGCTGTCGGGCCCTTGCCCGAGGCTGAACAACGCCGCACCATAACACTAGGGGCTGCCTTACCGGAGTTTCTCATCGACCCCACATGCCAGCTGGGGGGGAAGGGGCCATGCATTGGCCCCTTGATGGGGGGGAGTGTGAGGGGGGTCTCCCCCCTCCACAAAAGAGGCAGTGCCACAGCTAGTAGCTGCGTCGGCATCAAAGCAATGCCAGAGGGAGGCGGGGGACCCCAACTTGGGGTTGGCAAGTTGCTTCTGGCTGGTTACACACCATCCAAGAAGCACACAAGGGCGGCATTAGCACACCCATGTGCTGGCCAGCACTCTGGTCCTAGTGGCTGTGTGCAGACTGCAGCAGCAGACCATCACTGCTGCCTTGGCCCAAGACACAGCAGCAATGCAGGAGCAACGCATGTACATACGACCAACCACCACAGCACTGAAACCCCATCAAGCGCAACCAGCATCAAACACACCACAACAGGGAAACCACCCACAAAAAGGGGGGACCCCCCTGCCTTGCCAGCCTGCCAGCAGACACACAAGCAGAATTTTTTTCTAGAGTAGCATCAAACCCCCCCCGGTCACTGTGTTGCACTGCTATGTTGAGACAGGGCGACTTTCAATCCTGTGCCATGTGACCCAGCAAGCTGAGTAGCAACCACAGCTCAGCAGGCAAGAATCGTCCAAAAAAGGGGGGACCCCCCCTGCCTGGCAGGTTTGCAAACCGAACCGCACACACAGGGGAGCGGGAAAAACACCACCGCCGCCTGTTCGACGGTGTAGCGCAGGAGCGCGTTTGATTGATGTATGAACACATTCCAGGCCTCATAGCTCTGCCATAAGCGTGTAACATGTCACGGTAAGTCACTATAAGTGTGAGAAAGGCTGATGTACGCCAGGTTCACATGTGAGCCATCAAAGCTTATGCATAAAACCTCGTGTATCTCAAATCAACACTCAACGGTGGTCATGGACACCCATGGGCTGGCCAGCCCTGCCCAAGCCCCCCCCCCCCCCCCCCCCCAAGGCCTTCCCCGGGCCCAATGGCCCCCAATGGGCCCATTGGCTCTCCTGCCCCTGCCTGCAGGCAAAACTGTCTTTGGTCACAGACACACTGTGATCACCTGGCGCACTGCTGTAGTGACAGCCTAGCCAAAGCGGCTCAGGGTTCCCATTTGGGGGTCCACCAGGCACCTAGCATGCCCACCCACCTTGAAGGGGGGGGGGGGGGTGTGCAGCAGGCCACTCGTGGGGTCCGCAAGGGTCCGCACACAGGTACTAGTATAGTACTATCTCGGTATGCAGCGCGTCCTGCACTGTTCGTCACAGTAGTCAAACCCTGCTGGTCACATGCAGACGGACAGCAGGTGCAACCAACAGCCACCATGCGGCATGCATCCATATAGCGCACCCTATGCTGACAGTTGTACCGCATGCTGGGTGTTCGAGCATCGGACACCCTGAACTGACAACCTGAAATTGGTAGAGCAAGCGCTGCTCATTCGCACAGCCTCCGTTGGTGCCTTCTATCTGTACTTAGCCAGCTGCCCATGACCCCAGGGGCCACCTGGCCTACAGGCAGCGTTTCAGTTGATTGGGTTGACCAATGCCCAACTGACAGGACAGGCCCAGGATTGTGGACAGACTTACTGCATGTTGCAGGTTATGTAGGACAACCATAGGCCGTTGCCGGACATAGACAGGCTAGCATTGTACATCAAGCTGGGTGCCAGTTGGTGGTCTGCAGACAGCTGCTGAATGGGTGCTGCTCTCGTGGCATGAGGAGATGCTTGCAAGTTGTACGTCTCACGAGAGAGCTAGTTAGGTACGCACCTTCGCTGCAGCTGCAAGAAAGGCTGGTTGCTGAGCGCAAAGCCGGGACAACTGAGGATACGCTCCTGATCGTTCAGGTGGGGAAGAACACACACATTCGCAACCTAGATCACATTTGTATTGCTTTCGGTTGACTGTTGCGCTACTAGAGGTCGGTGCTGGTGCTGTGCTGCTACATAACATGCTACTGCTGTTACTGCTGCTACTGCTGCTGCAGCACTACCCTGTTGTCTCAGTGGGGAAAAGAGGCACTGGCAAAGACTTACTGACAGACAAAGAGGTGTGTCAGGTTTCATTCTGCTTCTCTTTGTCAAGCCATGACACAGCATGCAACAATCACCACGGGTCATTAGCAGGTGCATCCACCAACACGCCACCAAACGATGTATGTCCCCAGCGCCGTTACAACCAGCATCTTGGTGCCTCCTGCAGTTTTATGTGCACACAGCTCGCCATGCCAGCACACGGCAGTGTCTTCCTGCAGCCTTGCTGTTCACCAGTGCACACCAGTTTTCGTCTGTCACATCACCCCATGTCGCCTGCAGGAGCTGTCAAGGCTAGGCATAGACCATGTGACAGTACCCAGGGGTGGCGAGACCACCTACCATGGTCCCGGACAGTTGGTGGCCTACCCGATCGTGGACCTCAGGCAGCTAGGCCTAGGGGCCAGGGCCTTTGTTGAGGGGTTGGAAGATGCCATGGTACAGGCTGTTGGCTGCTTTGGCATACAGGTGGGTGCGGGGCAATAACGCTACACAGTGTACGCATGAGGATGGGGTCGGTATGAAAACAAAGCCAGGCACTTGCAGTACGCGTGCAACTCAAACCTGGGTGGTGCCAAGCAAGCCAGCATGGTAACGTTTGCGCCACGTGTGCACACAGGGGCCGCAGCAGGTGGTGGTGGGCTGGTTGGGCTTAGTTGCATGTGTATCCACGTGCTCTGCAAAGTTGTTGGTGGGTGGCCCCACCCTCTGACCTACAGCGATGTCTAGCTGTACAAATTTGTCAGCATGCAGAGCTGCAGGCCTTGCTGTGCAGCACGGCATAAATGCACGCTGCATCATAAATGCATGCTTGATCATGAATGCATGCCATGCATGGTGATTGAAGCACCTGCCTCAGCCTGCAGTGTGCACCCTCACTTGCACACCACAGGGTGTGCATGTAACCTTCTGAAAGGCTTGTGGATTGAGCGGCCCTCACTGTGGTCTTGCATGCGCTTACTTGTCGACTCATTGCTAGGAGTCATTGGTAGAAGGGCACATCACGTACACTGTGTTTACGGACTTGATGGTCCTGTAGTGGCTTTCGGCAACATGAGGACACTGCACACCGCCTGTTGTGTGCTGCATGCTGTGGCTTGCCCGCAGGCACGTGGCAGGGTCCCAGGCAAGACTGGTGTGTGGGTGGGCGATCGCAAGATCGGTGCTGTGGGGGTGCGCATCACCCATGGCATCAGCTCCCACGGCATTGCCCTCAACGTGACCACGGATTTGGCTGCGTACAAGCACATTGTGCCCTGTGGCACACCTGACAAAGAGGTCACCTCGGTGCTGAGGGAGCTGCGGTGGCCTGGGAGTGGCTGGAAACGTGGTACTATCGGTGGGGTTCTTGTCAATCTGAAAGCAGCACCATGTGCTGGTGTGCAGGAGGCCAGCACAGCACAGGGTGACGCACAGCAGGAGGAGCAGCAGCAGCTTGAAAAGAAGGAGCAGCAGGCGTTGCTGTTGCAGGCAGCAGAGGATTGCCTGGTGTCAGCAATTGCAGGCAGGTTGGCACTTGACCCTGTTGAGGCAGAGCTGTTGTAAGATCATGTCAAAAGACTGTGGCAGTGCTGGCAGGCGATGGTGCAGGGTGATGGCACTGGGGCTGGGCATGCAGAGGCTGGGGTGCCATGCTGGTACTGGGGTTGCTATGCAGCATGGGCTTTGGGATGGCACTACCAGAACCTGGTTGAAAGCAACAGCAGGTGCTGGTGGCCAAACAACGTAGCTTGCCTGCGCACTGGCTGGCATGCCGATTACTTGTAGGCAACGAGGACACAACGTACACACATATGGCTGGTGGTGCTGCTTGCAGGTAATCCTGTTAGGCTTGATGGGGCTGCTGGACTCGCAGCTTTGGACTGGACGCCTTCTATTGTACTGTGAGGTTGCTTTGTTAGGCTTTTGTTGCCTGGGGTGGCGGTGGGGGACCCCAGTGCTAGCTACATTGTGTTACCATTTTGTGTGTTCCCAGTGTCTCCACAGGAAATCACGCTACCTCCCCGGTTCCGGGCACTGTCTCACACACATATGGCTGGCAGCATGGTGTCACCCAGCGTCTTGAACACCAGGATCTAGGATTTTGTTCACTTTCATACCATATCCTTCAACAATGCAGACCTGAGAGTCACAGGAACAGTAACATAACTCCTGCTCAATTGTACAGAACATGCTGCGTGGTGCCGTAGAGGGTGCAACTGCACCGGCTTGGTGTCGAAGACGGCAAGGATTGTCACCTGTTGGTACTTAGCAGTTTACCATTTACCTGCAGTCACATGTATCTGTTGCTTCAGTCACATATGGTGTCAAGCATGGCGGTTTTGCCATGGGGGTTTTCCAGCTGAGGCATCCATCCGTAGCTGAGGCATCCATCCTTCACGTTTGCACGATACGAGTAGTCAGGATTAGACAGGCCAAACATTCGCTTAGTGTAGAGCTCTAAGGTCATCATCATCACCAGTCCGATTGTTTTCGGAGCCGTGGTTGGCTAGCAGGCCTGTCCAGGCTCGGTTGTTACATTGGCCGCTTGATTGCAGCATCCCTTCACGCTGCAAGGGCCGTGCAGACCCCACCCGGCAGTGCTGATCCGTGCTGCTCCAGGCTGTTCTTTCCTCAGCAGGCCGAGCGCCATGCGCATGCGTGTTGCAACTCAGCAGCATTCTTTGTCTTCTCAGATCCGTTGCAGGCGCTCTGAGGCCGTGTGTTGATGTTTTTCCCCTCATTCAGCGCTACCGTACCTTTGCTGCCTTTCAGCGCTTCCACCCAGTATAGTCCTTGTTCTAGCTCCTGCAGCGTCATGTTCAAGCCCAGTACAGCAGGTGTGGATGGCGTGGCGATGGATGCTCGCTGTGTCAATGGTCACACGGGCACAGTCTTTGGCCACACCGGCACCAGCAGCGCAGGTGCCTTGGGCCACAAAGGAATTGACCATCACGGTAAGCCTGGCCAATCGTGCAGCCAGCTATGCCAGCATTTGGGTTGATTACGCTGCCTGTAACAGCGATCCCATACCCAAATCCTCCTATAAGATTGCGCAGGGCGGCCATGGGCCAGCACGATTGTGCCAAGGCCAATCATGCAGTCTTTGTGCGGGGTGTATGTGCCTGCTTGTCCTGCTGCCGACCTGATGACGGTTGCTGCCGTACCAACGATCTGAACAGCCTGGCCCCTGTCTCCTTCCCCGTCCGTGCGTTTCCTCTGCTCAGGCTGCCCTCCCCAGCAGATCATCCCCCTCATGAATGACACCTTTGCAGCTGTGGTGCACAGCCACCTGGGTGGCGGCACTTCCCCCCTGGACGAGTGTGGAGCCCCGTCCGACTACTGGTCACAGCAGGACGCCTCTGCTGCATTCATGGTGCCAGCACAGCCCCACCTCAACGCCAACCCCACCCTCCTGCAGCAGCAGCAGTACCAGGCACACCTTGCCAGCACCTCAGCGGCTGCAGCAGCTGCTGCTGCGGACCCCAATGCAGCCCTGTACGCCAACTATAGGGCGCAGCACCCACAGGCCTTTGCAGAGGCTGATCGCATGAGCTATGGCAGTGAGGTGTCCACAGCTGCTATTGCTGCAGCAGCCCAGCACCAGCAGGGTATGCTTGCAGCAGAGCGGGCCTTCAAGGCAAGGCAGCTGGCACAGCTGCAGCAACAGCAGCACGCCCTGCAACAGCAGCAACAGCAGCAGCAGCAGCTCCTGCTGGCTCAGCAAGCACAGCACCAGCACAGGTCAGCTGTGGGTGCTGCTGCCATGCCGGCCTCCTCATCTGCCCTCTACCGCGCCTCAAGCAGCCACAGCTTGATGACTCATCACCAGCAGCACTCCTCCCTGAGCTACAGCACCCTGCCACAGTCCAGCCACTACCCAGTCAGCATGCAGGCCCCCACCACAGCAGCAGCCAGGCTGCCCCAAGGCCCAACACGGCACACGTCCAGCACTACCACCCCTACCACAGCACAGCAACAGGCGCGCCTTCCCTGGAGCACCACCACCACAGCAACCTGGCAGCCGCGGCAGCAGCAGCCCGTGCCGCTGCCATCCAGCAGCAGCAGTGCAGCAATGCACCCTCTGCCGCACGCCAGGCGGCCAGCGCTGCTGCCGCTGCCGCGGCCGCAGCACTGCAGCACGGCGGCAATGCAGGCAGGTGGTCTGGTGCAGTGGCTGTGCTGGATCAAAGGACACTGGCAGGCACCCAGGCATCAGGCAACGACCAGCACTGCAGCTTGGAGTGTGATGAGGAGCTGCTCTCCATGGATGGCCTGGATCAAGACCTCCAGCAGCAGCACCACCAGCTGCACAGCAATGAAGTCACCTCACGCAGCTTTGGCAGCAAGGGCCGCAACCTGGCAGGCGGCACTGCAGGTGCGCAGCTTCAGGGCGGTAGGCCCCACACCCTGCTGTCCTCCGGCCTGGCCACCTCATCAGCCCAGCACGCCGCTGCTGTGTCCGCGGCCGCGCGCGCAGCAGCAGCGGGCTATGCCATCAATGCCCTGGAGGAAGATGATGCAGTGTTTGACATGTATGAGGATTCCGGCTCCACCCACCCAGACAGCGACGGCAGCCAGTCAGATGACATGGATGCAGACACAGAGCCTGTGCAGGACCAGCAGCAGCGCAGGAACTCCACTTCAGACCGCACAGCCGGCACCTCTGGCGGCCAGCGCCAGCCTGGCAGCAGCGGCAGGCCCGCAGCGGCTGCCGCACCAGCACCTGCACAGCAGGCCAACGCGTCAAAGCTTGACGCGCAGGCTGTGTCGCTGCATGTGCTGAGCAGCGTGGCCAACAGGCGCAAGGGCGAGCTGGTGCTGACTGCACACCCTGCTGTAGCAGAGGCTGCTGGTGCGCGCTCTGTGCGCACGCGCCTGCTGATTACAGAGGTGTCCCTGTACTGTGAGAATGCTGCCACCAGCATGCTGGCCCTGCAGCAGAGCAACAAGCTGCTGTCCAAGATGAGCCTGCCTGGTAGGTGACTGTGCAGGTCCTGCTGTTTCTGTGACTCATCCTACCTTGCATTGTGCCGTGCATTCTCATCGCGGTGCCCCTCTTCCCAGTTATTGCATCACATTCATGTTTCTTGTGCCATGCGCGCTCCCTTTGCATGCGTCCATGTTTCGTTCTGATTTTCCCCATGATGTTGTTGCTATGTTCTTATGCAGATGACATCACCTACATGCCCGTGGCCAGCGACTCCTTCCTGTTCAAGGCAGCACACGCCTGGCAGTTCCCCGCCTTTGTCATCTGCCTGGGCAGCAGCTACATGCAGCGCATGCTGGCCAAGCTGCCGCAGCTGGCTCAGGCTGCCTGCGCTTGCCCTGGCTTTGAGGACTACTGCCGCTACATGCACAACGCTGTGAGTATGGCACTGATGGGTGTTGTTACACGGTTGGCGCCAAGACTACTGGCCATGACCACGATTAGTTTCGGTCGTCAGCAACCTTCACCGCAATCCGTCAGCACAGCCACCAACTGCACACAGCAGCATCGCCATACACAACTGCATGTAGGTTTCAGCCTGCTCGGCAGCATGCGTACTATCGGCATGCCTGCATCTCACCCTGCTGTGCTGGGTGTGCTGTCTGTCCTGCAGCCCGCCCAGCTGCCCCCGCGCGTGACTGGCGAAGAGGCACAGGCAACCGCAGCCACCCTGCGCTCTGTCCTGTTCACCTGCCTCTTCCTGGCAACCAAGATCGCAGACCAGGTAATAAGCAAAGGTCAACCGATGTCCTCATGTGAACTTGAGGCAGCTCCAGCCAGCTCCTGCAGTTCGTCGACACTCCAACGATTGTGGCGCATGCTTGCGTCAAAACTACTGGCTCCTGGCATTGTGTGCGTGCTTTGCCTCCCACCTGCGTCCCTCCTGTCTAAGCGCACCGCAGGTTGACGCGCTGTGCCTGCTGCGCTTCTTCCTGACCAACCTGTTATCCACATGCCACCTCCTTCTGCATGGCTGCTGATATCAAGTGCATGCTCTGCCCCCCGCCCCTCCTGCACGTGCTCGCGCTGGGCCTGCTGCGCTGCAAATTGACCAACTTGTCTTATGGTTTTGTCAGCTCCTGTGGTTCGTTGTTGTTGCGCATGCTACTTTTGGGCAACACTACTGGCTTCTGACTTTTGTGCATGCTCTTTTCCACCTGCGTCCACCTGCGCGTGTACAACACACGCGCTGGGCCTCCTGCGCATCATCCTCATCAAACTGTCCCATGGTTGTCAGCTTTGACTTGTTGACCGCGCAAGCTTCTTGGCGGCATCACTACTGGCTTCTGACATTGTGTGCATGCACTGCCTCCCGCTTCGCCCCCTTCCTGCGCATGTACACCACAGGTTCACGCGCTGGGCCTGCTGCGCTTCATCCTGACCAACCTGTCCCACAACGGCATGATGGTCACCCTGCAGCAAGCCATCGACATTGAGGCACGCTGCTTGGACGCCCTGGACTGGAGGCTGGGGCCCTTCTTCACTGAGGACGACCTGACAGGTACCTGCCTGCTTGGCATGGCCACAGGGTGGCTAGGGCTGGATTGCAATGTGTAGCGGGCTGTTTGTGTACAGTTTGTCCTGTAAACTTGCTACAAACTCTTGGGCTGCATGTCGCCCCTGCTCGTAGCGTCCTGAAGTCTTGCCCCCAAAATGAAGAGGTCATGCTGGGGGGTGAAAATCTTTGTCATTCAAGGCTGGAGATTTTGGAGTGGCTGGACCTGTAGCGGGCTTCTGCAGGCTGCCTGAGGAGTATCTGCATTGCATTGGCTTGTGTCTTGTCATGTGTAACACCAGCGTGTGCACAGTGTAAAGAATGCTAACTGCATGCCTGCGCTGTGTTTCTGTGCACCTGCTGCGCGCGCGTGAATGTTCCTGCAGATGATGATGTTGAGCTGTGGTCCTCTGCCATGGGCCACTGGGACTACGGGTCAGCAGCCGACGTGGGCCACTAAAAGATCAGTCACTTGCGCGACCAGTGGTTGAATCCGCCACTTGGGTGCTGTGGCCGCCACTTGGGTGCTGAATCCCTCACTTGGGTGCTGTGGCCGCCACTTGGGTGCTGTGGGGGTAAGGGTGGGGACAGAGGGGGAAGGGCTGCGGTATGAGGGAGCAGGGGTGCCGTTTGGGTTTGGGTCGTTGTGTGGAGAGGATCTTGCACAGGCACAGCCAGTGCCTTGGTGCTGCCACCTGGGTGCTGCGGGGAGTAGGACGGGGAAGTAGGGCAGAGCAGTCAATACGACCGCTGCGTTGAGGGTAGCGCACAGGCGGTGCCTGTGGGGGTTTGGCGGGGAAGCACGCATCGCAAGCACTATTGTGCAGGCCGAGTGCGCTTGCGGGCGTGCGGGTGTGAGCTTGTGCTTTTGTGGTATCGCCATGCATGTCGTCTGCCATGCATGTCATCTGCATCACCGTGTGGCGGCAGGCAGTAGGCCTTGCATTTGTGGAGATTTTGTGTGGAAGCGATATGCCACAGCACTTGAGGTTCAGCTGTCCCACCGCGCTCCCTTTGTTGCCTCTCTTGTCAGTGCTGTGTTGCATCGGCTGTTCAATGCCATCATGCCTGCAGACGGCCAGGCTCAGGTGCATGTCACACGCACATGTTCGTTTGAGTGTGAAATGCTGGTTCAGCAGGCCACAGGATGGAGTGTCTGGGGTGGCAAGTTGCCCCATGGAACACTGTGGTCACAGACGCAGAAGGCGCTTAGGTGCATGTCGTAGTGGTGTTGTTAGGTCAGCACCTTACCTATGATTTGCCTCACTGTGTCGGGTGTTGGACGGGTTGTGTTTGTTTGCCTCCGATGGAAAGATTGTCTGATGCATTTGTGCGGGCGTTGTGCTTTTGTGTGACCTATCGCCATTCTGGTAGTGTGGAGTGTGTGCCCTGGACCTGTTCCATTCACCGGGGTAGGAATAGGTTGAAGAAGCCTTGTGTTTTAGTGTTGTGCGTTGGCCTGGCGCTGTGTAGTCTGCAGTAGCGTTACAGCAGAGGCAGTGTAGAGCAGCTAGAGATTTGCTTTGCTGCTTGCAGATTGTGCAGATAGCCAGTGCCAGGGTATCAGGAGCCAGGCAGCATATGGCAGCTCACAGCACCTTCTGTGGGCTTTCCTATTACAGCACCTTCTGTGTGCCTTCCTTCGTAGCAGGGTATGCATGCGTGTCGACGGTACCACCGGCTGCAGCAGCCGGTCACCAGTCTGTGTGTTAGATCAGGCATGAGAGCTTCTGTACACGTGGGCGGTGTTACAGCAGATGGTTGACTGCTTAAGGCAGCATGTGTGTCACAGTGACAGGTCACACGTGCGTGTGCTTTGTGGAAGCCTGCACTCTGGTGCCGCCAATGTTGGTCAGAGCGGCGAGCGCCGGTTGTTCAGCTTGCATGCATTTTTTGCGGAGCCAGCATTTTGATGCTTGATCGCTTGTGCTTATATCACTTGCTTGTTGCAGGTAGCATGCGTGTTCGACGGTGGCATTGCTGGGCCAGTATGCCAAGATTGATCAAGAGGCGCAGCTTCAGTGCAGTATGTGCGCTGGTGGCAGGGACTCTCCCCTTGATGCTGCAACCATGTTTCGGAACCCTGCTTTGCAACCCTGTTTGCAGTTTTGGGTCGGGGGTGGACGCTTCCTGCTGGAGCTCCGTGTGTTCGGGTAGCATGCCTCACCAAGGCATTCAGCAACACTAGCCGTTCTTAGCGCACCAGTTGGTTTTGTTGTTTCCTCTGCGTCTCTCCACCTCGGCCCTGGTTATTCCTGTCTGCCAGGGCAGTGATGGAAGAGCACAGCAGAGGACATTGGGCTGTTGCTTGGGCTATGCCGTGGCATTGCCCAGGTTCCACCGTGCAATCTTTCCCGCAGTGGGTGTCGTTGGTGTAGGGGCAGGTAGGGGGCCGGCTAGCCCGTCAGTCAGTGAGACTGGGCCAGCCTGCTGCGTCACTGTCGATTTTGCCTGATTTACCTCAAGTACCAAATCGCGGCAGCCAGTGTAGCTTGATGTGATGGATGACGTGGCCTCTCTTGTGCTTGTGTTTGCACCGTAGTAGTGGTGGTACCCAGCCAGGATGAAGTGCTGCAGCGGTGTTTTGATGTCTGCATGATTGCAGCTTGGGCATACCCCGCAGTGGCGCGTTTATGTGTGCTGGTCACAATCAGCACCCCCCCCCCCTGTCGCGTACGTATATGTGAATGTGAGACCCTGGACGTGCAATTCCCTTGCTCCTTTGCATCAGCGGGTAGGCAGGTGTGGTTGGACTGCCTTGGCAGATGTGCGGTTGTCAACCGCACACCTGCCAAATTTGATGTCTGCATGATTGCAGCTTGGGCATGCCCCGCAGTGGCGCGTTTATGTGTGCTGGTCACAATCAGCACCCCCCCCCTGTCGCGTACGTATATGTGAATGTGAGACCCTGGACGTGCAGTTCCCTTGCTCCTTTGCATCAGCGGGTAGGCAGGTGTGGTTGGACTGTTTTGGCAGATGTGCGGTTGACAACCGCCTTGGGCGGCAGGTTTGCGATTGTATCACTGCTCATTTGTGTGTTACTGCTGAATGGTGTGTGCGTGTTTTGAGTGTGTTTGTGTGGGCTTGCATCATCAGGCCACAGTGCTGCAGCAGTGGCGTGTGCATGCCGGTTCCTGCCTCCTGCGGGGATTGAAGCCGTCAGGCTTGCGCAGCATGACCACGCAGCCCTGTGTCAAGCTGCAGTTCTGCTTCCGGCGTCTGAAAGGGTGCACACATGATGGTTTGTCTGTACTAGGGTGCATCAGTCACCCGGTGCGGATGGTAGGTTGCATGGTGAGCACGACTGCACTCCAACATGCACCAAAGCCAGAGCTTGCTTTGGGCCTGCACTACAGGCGGGGGTGGCCATGGAGTGGTCACTTGTTTCAGCATGAGCGTCTGCAAGGTTGTAGGCAGTATGCCAGGACAGCTGTCGCTCCAGCAGCCTTGTGTCATGCTGCCAGCCTCTGTCCCCTGCTGCACTGTCAATCTGCCATGCTTGTTTGCGTATGCAAGTGCATGCTACGCTCAGAGCTGGTGTGTCCTTGCATAGACCTGCTGTTGGCTCCCGTTGCGGCTTCAGCTCTGGTTTTGTGTTCTTGATACTGCATGTCTGATATGGCAAGCGTTCGGTAGGTTTGATGTTGTGTGGTCGGTGCACAGCGCCTGCGTGCATGTTGCTGTGGTAGTGGTGCTTGGGGGCATGATGTGTTTGTTCCGCACGTCGACAGGTTCTGTTTGAGGGTGAAGGTGTGCAGTCACTGCACATAGAAGGGTGGGGGGCATATCGGGCATCAGCGGCAGGTAGCATATGAGTAGTGTACATGCGGCACACATGACTGAGCTGAGCATGCAACTGTGGAATGAGCTGTTTTGCGGGTTCTTACATCTGTGGGCCTTAACATCTGTTCATGAGGGGTTTTCCTTGGGGTTTTTGAGGGATGGTTGGCAGCAACGGTTGGGAGCAATGGGTGCTTAGAAGCAATGGAGAGCACATCAGTCCTGCTGTTGTGGGTTGTCACAGGGATGCTCCCGATGAATGAGTGCGGCTGGTCTTGTGTTGAGGCAAGCAAGCATTGCCGCACACATTTTGGGCAGGAACTGGAGACATTTGGCGATGAGAGCATGTGGTGGTGGGGGCATGGGGCAGTGTCTGTTCACAGGCTAAGAGCCCCCACACCGACCTGCGCAGCCCAAGGACTGGGGTGCTGTGTGCCGCAGCATGTCTTTGTGGTCCGAAGTACTTCAAACACAGAAGCTGCTGTGTGTGGCACAGATGAGGGTTGGTGCACCGGTGGCAGCCGCTATCAAACATGGTTGGGTCGCAGCGTTATGGCAGTGGCCATGCTGCGTCAGCATGGGTTTCGGACGGGCATGTGTGGGCGTGTCGTGTCGCAAAAGGGGCCCCAACCTGGGCATGAAGCAGTGGTTTGCGGATGTTTGTCTGTCCTATTACACATTGCAGGGGGGGGATTTTTGTCTCGACAGGCCATGGTGGTGAGTTGCAAGCATGTGGCATGAGCGCACCTTGGTTGGGCAGTGGGTGAAGCTCTGCCAATGGCCATGTGTGTGGCTCAAACGGGTCGTCCTGTGTCTTTCCAGGCTTGCTGTGTCAATGGCATCGTGTCGATTGCATCCATGACCTGCACCTTGTGTCATCCTGTTGTGCTTTTCTCTTATGTGCATCCCTCCCTCCCGGTTTGCGCCTTGGACACCCTCCATGCAGGATCCGTCCCCCGTCTTCGTCAATGTGGTGCGTGTGTTATGTCATGTGTGTCGCTGTTCGTTCTTGGTATTCTGTACGAGAGGCATTCAGACAGAGCAAAAAGAGCAGTGGCCTTTTAGGAAAGGCAGGCTTGGGCTGAGCAAGCAGGCTATGTTGGAACTAGTGGCCGTGCAGCAGACTCTTGGGTCTGCATCCAGTCGTTTGTGGGTGGAATTGTATTGCATGGTAGTGTTGTGCATCTCAGATACTCTGAAGTGTCTTCGCTTGTTGGTCAAGGGCTGTCGCCTATGCGCAGAGCGGGCGTAGACACTTTGGCATGGCATGCAAGGTGCGCATGTTGGTGATTGCGGGCGTTTGCTGGCATGTACGCGTCTCGTTTGGGTACAACTGCCGTGTGCTGATATGTTTGTGGGCGATGGCTCGCCAGATCAGTCAGAGAAACCTGGGTATTCCCAGCAGTTTGCATGCCAGCCTTGACAGCCATGCAGCAGTTGGTTTGGTGCCTGAGCCCCATGAGCCTGCTGTGCTTCCAGGATGTTGGCACACTTGCTTGCATACGAGTATTGATGCTGTTGCATGTTGGTCAGTCAGTCAGCACACGCCAGGCAGGAGGGGTTTGTCCGTCCCACACGGTGCTTTCTGTGCTGTTTGCGTGTGCTGTGATTGTGGCACCTCTCAGCTTGCACAGCGCAGGGTTGAAAGGTGTCCGCCATCCTCAGTGGCCGTGCAGCAGACTCTTTAGTGGGTGGAAGTGTACTGCATGGTAGTGTGGTTCATCTTGTTTTCATGTTGGTCATGGGCGGTCGCCTGTGGGCAGAGCGGGCGTAGGCGCTTTGGTACAGAATGCAAGGTGCGTGTGTTGATGATTGCAGGCATCGGCTGGCCTGTGCGCATTTCGGTTGGGTACACTTAAACTGCGCTCATATGTCTGTCGGCTGGGGTTTGCGCAGATCGGTCAGAGAAATCTGGGTATTCCCAGCAGTGTGCATGGGAATGTTGACAGCCATGCAGCAGTTGGTTGTGTGCCTTAATCATGAGCCTGCCGTGCTTCGCGGATGGTGTGCCAGTTTGTACTGCCCACTTGTATATACTGAGTATTGATGCTTTTTGTGTTGGTCAGTCAGGACACCCTGGGCGGGAAGCAGTATCTCCGCCCTGCATGATGCTGCATGTCACAGTGTGTTGCGCATGAGGCTTCTCTCACCTCACGCAGAGCGCAGGCTGGGGTCTGTGTGCCATCCTCATGAGCCTGCTCGGGGTTCGTAAAAGAGGGTTTGAGGTTGAGCTGCCGGCTTGTGTGAACGCTTTTCCACCTGTGCACCCTGGTCATGGGTTGGCACATTTTGTGCAGCAGCAGTTCACGTGCTGCTGCTCGGGCTGTGCATGTGCCATGTCTCTGCTTGCGCAGCGCAAGCGTGAGATTCTGTGCTGTGTAGTATTGATCTGCCGGTTGGAGCCAGTGTGCTAGGCCATATTTGATGGGCCCTTCTTTAGGTCGCACTACGGCCTACTAGTAGTGTGTGCGTGTGCGTGCAGCATTTGCACTGCTTGCAACCCTGTTGGCATGCGTACCTGGCGTATGTGTGTTTTGTCTGTGCGGCAACAAGGACTTTTGTTGTGGTTGTGGCCAACCGAGGCGTTTGTAGAGCGCTTGTTTGCTGATTGGTCTTCCTGTGCAAGGGAAAGGAGAGCTTGGCATGGTGCACCTCTTGTCGTCCTACTTTGCTGCAGTCAGCTTGGCTGGTTGCTGCATGCGTCCTTTCGGGTTGACAACTAGCTTGTTGTTCCAGCTGCTGCTTGGCTCCAGGTGCTAGCCTGTGAGCTTTGTTATGCACGCGGCGATGCATCTGCATGCACTGTGTTGTGTGCCCCTTTGCCTGAGGTAGTAGCACCATGCCCCTATTACATGCTGTACATACAGCTGCATACTGTCTGTCTCTTTTTGCTGTTGCCAGATGGGCCAAGTGTGGATACTGTGTTGCCCCAATCGGCTGCAGCATCAGGAGGATGCATCAGGGTGCACACATTTTGTACAGTGGAGGTGCCCTGGAGGTTCAGAAGGTGTCATGGATGGGGTCACTGGATTTGCTGTGCATTTGTCTGTTGTACAAGGTACACAAGCATCCTTGTTTGGGACACCACTCTTTTTGGTCATCAGGGTTCCATCCACCAGATGTTGACAACCACAGGTACCTTGCCAGCACAGTTGTGTGGGGATCGGTGGGGATCAGTGGCTGTTTTCAATGGTATCTTATGGGTGCACGCCGTCTGTGGGAACAAGCCGGGCGCAAAGCTTCTAGCCTAGGTACTGCTGTTGATTCAGGGGAGTGGGGGTAGCCGAGTCGGCGGAGAGAGTTGCAGGATGCACAGTAGCGGTCGTTCAGCACTATTTGTGTTTGAAACTGGATCGGTTGTGCAGCCTGTGTGGTTGTGGGGTTCGCATGTTTTGTGCAGTGCACTGCTAGCACAAACGTGCGCAACAGTGTACTGCATCAGGCCCTCACGAACTTGAGGCCAGCAGCATGTGAAGGCGTGCCTGCTGAGTCGTCGTTGATATACAGCCGTCACATCTGTGTTGCCTTGACTGGGGACCATGCAGCTGATAGGTTGCGAGGCCTAGCATGCTGCTGATATATAATGTCTTGACGGGGCGGTATGTGAGCAAGCGGAGCAGCTCGGCCAGTGTTTTGGTCATTCGTGGTGAATATTGAGCTATGGTGTCTTGCTTCTCCTGTTTTAGGCTCATGTTGCTGTGCCTTGTTTTGGCCCGTCATAAAGTGAGCGTTGCCGCACCGTCGTGCATCTGTCACGTGCGGTCACTGCTGATGCCTTGCCTTTTTGTTGATGCGTGTGCACGCATTTTCACCTGTGGGTGATCAGCAGTATCGTGTCCAGAGGGTTAACGGCCTGTTTGTGCACCTTGGATTGTGTGATGCTTGCAGTTACCAGATCGTGGGGTTGACCAATCAGTGCTGGCCCCACCGCAGCTGGCCCACCAAGCTTTCTTCAGGCTCGTCTGTCATGTTGAAAGTGTTTCTGGCAGTGTGGTATGGTGGCAGTGTGGTGGCACATCACTGCATTGTACTTGTCCCCTATGGTGGTGATTGTCAATGCTGTGATGGTGTGCAGGACTTACATGGCCGCACAGTCTTCTGTGCACTTGCGGCATATCCTGCTTGGATGGTGCAGTCGTCCGTGTAGCATGCATGCATGCATGCTTGCTGTGCTGTTTTGAATCGCTGCCTCTGTGCTTGCTTAGGCTGCATTCCCATGTCAGTGTCAGACTCCTCCTCTCTATCATCACACGTGCGATTGTGTATCATCACAAGTGCGAATGTGGATGCAGGTGCTGGCTTTTGCTGATCGCCGCTGGGCTCGCTGCTTCTTGCTTGCATGTTGCTGCAGCAGCCTTATTTGACGTGGCTATTGTGTAGGGTTGGAATGTTATTGCACACCCCAGTGTGCTGCAACGGGCTCGTCATCACAGCATTACACCACCACCCCACGAGGGGCTGTAATTGTATGGGACCGGTGTGTGGGTGCGCCAGGCTGCACAGCATGTGGCACACCGCATATCTGTGCCTGGCGCAGCTCATCAGTGTTTGCCTTGCCGTTTGGGGTGTCCAGCCGCTTGCAGCGCTGCCGGGGTTGACAAACACAATCAGCATGTGTGTTCTGGTTTGGCATGTGCATGCACGAGACATGTCTCTTGCCTGATACATTCGGGAAGTGGGAGGCGGTGGTGCATTCAAGTACAATGTCTTGTATACTGCACGCAGTCTGTGTTGGTGTGTTACACCTCTTGCTTTGGGTTGTGTGTGGTTCAACCTGCCTGTTGTTGTTGCATGCATGCAGTCCAGTGCGCATGTGTATCTCGGCGCAAGGTAAAATTTGAAGTTGATGTTGCCAGCCTGGCAGGGTATCTAGCAGACAGGTGCTACTTCAGATACCAGTGCCTTCAGCCTGGCCATTGCGGGCACAGGTTGGCACACACACAGTTCAGTCCAAGGCTCAGGCCAGTATGCAGATCCTGCGTGCCAGCCTGGCGACAAACACATGCTGCTCTTTGCTGCTCAGGTACTGGCTGCTTAAGGTTGAACACCACGGCCCGTGATAAATGACGGATCTCGGTCATTGTGTCAGCTTCCGGCAGTTTGCAAAGCCTGTGCCAGCATCAAGTGGCCAGCCTGGCATGCACCGTATTGCACCCACTTGCTCGTTGTCGTTACGTGAGTGCATTGGGGTTTGATTCTGTGTCCTCTGGCACATTGTTGATCGAAGGTGCGTCATATCCACTGGTGCGTCGATTCCACTTTCGGTGTTGTTCGGCAGTTGTGCTGACGTGCTGACGTGTGTCAAAAAGGCACAAGGACCAGAAGTCAAAGGCGCAATGACCAGAAGAAGCCGAAACAACAGTCGTTTTCCAGTAAAACTAATTAATCACACGTAGTCCAGGTTGACATTGCTGAGTGCCGTTGGGTGTCGGAACAGTTCTGCAGCAGATCGAGCCATAGTTGCACTCCTGTGCATCAACAAGGGTGCCAGTACCATGGAAAGGTCACAGAGGCGTCTAGCTGTCGTTGGTGGCCACTTTGATCCCATGGGGGGCACAGCGAGGGCATCACCAGCAGCAAGGCCAGAGCCTGTGGCACCAGCAGTAGCCGGGCTGCAAGCAGTGCTGGACCATGACAACCACGAGTTGAGGAAGCGCATGAAGGACTTCTTCGCATCAGAGGACATTTACATCCCCAGGTGATGATTGCTTGAGCTGGAAGCATACCTGTCCTGCGGGATGGTGCTATGCCAAGCAGCTGCATCCTCCTGACATGTGCGCCATGCCCATGTGGCCTCCAGCATCCTAACCTCTCCTGCACGTGCACATGCATGCGACCCTGCCAGCACATCCATTGCAACTTCCCTGGCCTGGGCACATTGCCTGTTTGATGCTGCTGCATGTGCTGGCTGCGCCTGCATATTCCTGCAGCATGGTCTGTAGCCCTGCCTGCATGCGCCTGCCTGATGCCTTGGCGCCATATGTCAGCACGTCAGTCACCACCGTATGGTACATATTCCTGTTATGCTACTGCTGCAGGTATGACATGGACCTTCGGGACACCAGGGAGCTGGCGCTGGAGCGCTTGGCACGCTTCTGCCGGAGCGGCTTTGTCAGCGTGACAGACTTCCGGCACGACCCGCTGCGCATCTTTGCAGCGCATGAGTGTGCAGCCATCATCGACCCCAGCATGGCTACAAAGATGACGGTGAGTGACCGCCTTAGCTTGTTCAGCTGGCTGACGGGCATCGTCATGGGCTCATACGGGCAGCCCGGATTGGCTTGGTAGGACACAGAGCAGTAGTAGTGTCAGCAGTGCCAGTGGTAGCGGCAAGGGCATGCCTTGTGGTTGCAGTCTTGTCTCATAGGCACCTGCAAGCAACTTGCGCAGCTGTGCCATGCACTGACTGACAGCAACAGAGGGATGCGACCCTGCACACAGTGCTGGGGATGGTCTGCTCAGCTGCATGGTGCTGGCATGCCAGCATTGCAGGTCCTCTGCCTTGGCTAGCGCAATCGCCAACAGCAATGTATGGCCCCATGCTCTATCATCAAATGCTGATGTCGGGCTCTGTCCTGTCTGTCCTGCAGGTTCAGTTCAACCTGTTTGGTGAGTTTTCCTTGTGCATGAGCATGTACAGCTTGCAAACAAACATGCGCAGCTGGCGCGGCGCGTGCACCATGTATGCCTCACAACAGCAGTAGCAAGCGTGCTGCATGCTTGCTGTATGCACATACACCCTGCACATCCAGAAGCAGCCTGCCCGGGCCCCACCTGCACATCATCATGGTTGTGCTGGCGGTGCTGCTCAAGCAATCGGCAAGTCCCAGGCCCGATAAGGGTCACATCAATAACATAGTGACACTCCAGTTACTTCAGTAACAGAGTGACACTCCAGTTGCTTGAGTAACAGAGTGACACTCCAGTGACAAACGCAAGAAGCAGTCAATATCATACGTGGGTGTGCATGCAGGTGGCACTGTGCTGAAGCTGGGTACAGCCCGGCACCACCAGGGCCTGCTGAGGGGCATCGACAATGTGGATGATGTCGGCTGCTTTGCCCTCACAGAGCTGGGCTTTGGTGAGTGGTGGCTGCGCGAAAGAGGGAAGCAAAGGAAAATTTAGTGTGCTGGGGGGCGCTTATCTACAGAAAGGGTAAGGTTGCGGCCGAGCAGCCAGGCCCACGCATGATGTGTGCGCCTATGGATGCGCTGAGCATGGGCGGGCCAGGGGTCGCAAGCAGCAAGCCCTGCAGAGGTCCCATATGATTGTATTTTGGTGAGGTCAGCTGGTGTGTAACATCGGCCATCATACGCTGCGGCCTTACTGTGTGTGCAGGCAACAACGCTGTTGAGATGCAGACCACGGCTACGTGGGACTCGCGCACCAGCACCTTTATCATCCACAGGTAGGCGAAACAGCACCCCGCCCCCCACCCCTTCATACAAAAAAGGCCCCTACTTTTAGGCCACGATGAAGTGGTCATACTTGCAGGACTTCGATTGGGGAATGTTCCCAAGTGGTGCATGTGAGCGGTTATGCATGAGGGCGATAGTCCTCTTGGCTCAAGCTGTGGTGGAAGGTTGGTAGAAAGCACTGCATACTAATATCAGCAGTGGCTTGTGTGGAGGATGAATGAGCAGCGATGCCATTGCAATGCGTGTTGGCCGGCTGCTGAGCTCCGTCGTTGTTGCTGCGCACCGCTCTGCCTGGCTGCAGCCCCACCACGCTGAGCAACAAGTACTGGATCACCAACAGCGCTGTGCACGCCCAGTGGTGCGTGGTGTTTGCGCAGCTGCTGATGGGCAACAAGAACCACGGCATCCATGGCTTCCTGGTCAGGTGCGTGGCAGGTGTACGTCCGTGACGCTGCCTGGGCGGTTGGACCCATACTGTTGCTGTGTCTGCACCCGCTGTGCAGCATCGTGTGGCGCAAACAGCTTGTAATGGATGTCCAGCTTTACATGATGCATGCCCCGCGCATGGTGACTTTCATGTGATGACGCGCCCGTGGCTGTGGGTGTGGTGTACCTGCAGGATCCGCAACCCTGACATGTCACCCTGTGAGGGAGTGACCATCATGGACATGGGACACAAGATCGGCTGCAACGGCGTCGACAATGGGCAGCTAAGGTTCAACCACTACGTGGCTCCCAGGTGTGTTGACAGTGAACTTGACAGCAAAGGAGTTGAGAGCATAGCAGTTGTGGGGTTTTTGGTCATTGCGTATGGGTGCTGGGTCATATATGAGCTTCAACATCAGTGCCAGACACACGGACTGCATGTGTGTGGGACCGTTGATGGACAGCACTTGACTTGGTGTCTGCACTGAGCGGAGCCGAGAATTGCTCGGCTTGCTATTTGAGGAAGGAGTTGTGAGGGGATACATCTGGGGGGGGTTCCTACAGGGGTGCACCTCCCACCGGCTCGCCCCACACAGCACAAGTCGCCCCGACTGCCGGGGCACCTCATGGAACGAAAGGTTTTGGTCGTCCCTGTTCTGAGAGAGCGAAAGGTTTTGGTCATCCCTGTTTTGAGAGATCAGATCAGGGACGACCAAAACCTTCGTTCCATGAGTTGCCCAGCCCCCAGACCAAAGTAGCATGGCAATTGAATCCACACCCCGTGCGTGCACTACAGCCATGGCCATGCACACGTGTCTGATTATATCAGCCGCCCCAGTAAGGGGGGTTGGTGGGCAGGCTGCGATTCTATCCGGATGCATCGTGCATGTGAGCTGTGTCATCGGCTTGCTGCAGGCCACACAGCTGCAGGATATGCTGCGTCGGAGTCCGGCATCCGGGGTTCAGCAATGTCGGTAGCAAGTTGCTCAGCTGTGCTTTGTTCTGCGACGCTGTGTTTTGCGGTGCTGCTGCTGCTGTAGGGAGGCACTGCTGAATGCATTCAGTGACGTTGATGAGGCCGGCAACTTCACCAGCAGCATCACAAAGCCAAGGGACCGCTTCCTCAAGGTAAGCCAGGCAGAGGCCCGCTCATCACTGAGCGTGATCACTGGGCGTGATGACTGAGCATGAACACTGAGCTGGATCACTGAGCATGATCATTCAGTGTGTTTACCGACCGTGAGCGCATCACTTGCGCAAGGCCGTGTCTAATGGCCGCAGCACCAAATTGTGACAATCGCAGCAGCAACATTTGTTGCAGCATGCGCAATGCTCTCGTGGCTTCCTGGGTCGGCTCTGCTGGGCCCCAAAATTTGTCGGCCGATGTCAACTTTTTGCAGCTGACCTGGATGTGGTGGTGGGCCTACATATGGGCCATTTTGCTGCCACACTCATGCCTGTTGTGCCCTTGACTGAAGTTTTCGTGCTGGCCGCCGTTGCAACTGCAGGTCGCTGACCAGCTGCTGTCTGGGCGCATCTGCATCGCCAGCATGATGCAGAGTGTGTCCAAGCTGTCGCTCACCATCGCACTCAGGTGTGCGCCGCCTGCATCCTGTCCCCTACTTTTGTAGTGTGGCAGGACCTGCAGTCTGATGCGTCGTCCTTTGTTTTTTGGGCAGGCAGCGGTGACTTCTAGGAGCCGGGCCTATGCCGTCGGCACCCTTGAGCGTCCAGCCTTGTGCTTTCCACACTCTTGCTGGCCACTCTTGAGCTTGCAGACATCTGTTGTGTGGCATGTTTTGATGTCAGCCCTCACACATGTTGCGCCCGGCTGCAACTGCCGCTGCGCTGACTGTGTGTGCTGCTGCATCCCCTTCCTTGCAGGTATGCTGGCAGCCGGCTGGCAGTGGGCCCCACAGGCCACAGCGACACCCCCATCCTGGACTACCAGCTGCAGCAGCGGGCCCTGCTGCCCCTGCTGGCACGCACAGTGGCGCTGCAGGTCAGTCAGCTCTCACCATGCAAGCCCGTGGCTTGATAGCAGGGCAAGTTACGTCGCCGCACCAGCTGCCTGGCCCCAGGAACATTTTTAGCTTTGAAAGCAGCACACATGCATCGGTGCGCCAGGTGTCTTTGTGCCCAGGGTGCAGTCATGATGCATTCAGCTCATGCCCCGCTGGACTTCCACCTGTGCTGTTGCACGTGCGTGGTCATTGCGGGCCAGCATAGCTGGTGTTGCTGTGCACGATCGGTTGGACCAACTGCATCGTCAATTGCCGCCACCCCTGCCACTCTTGCCGTGCCAGATCGGCTGGAACTATGTGCAGCCTGTGGGTGTTGCTCTGCATGCTGACTGTGTCACTGGCATCATCAAACAAGCCCCGCCATCCGTGCTGTCCTTGTTTTGTCCAGATTGGCCTGAATTATGTGAAGGACCGTTGGGCGTCAGCATCAGGCTTTGATGGCAAGCCAGTTGACCCCAAGGTGGCCCTGGAGGTTGTGGTGCTGTGCTGCGCCATCAAGCCCCTGTGTGCATGGAACGCAGAGGTGTGCGCCACAACCAGCAGGTGAGTGCAGTTACTGGGCTGCTGTGATTGTCGCCTGTGCGTGATGTGTGTACGTACATATGCATGCACGGTGTGGTGACGCTGGTTTGTGTTGGGCCGCTTATGAGTCTGGTATTGTCAGGAAGTCCGCACTTCATTTACACTCGGTCCAGCTTGCAGATGCCGTGCTATCATGACAGCTGGTTTGCACCAGTTTGAGCTGTGGCTGCATATGCACAGTACGAACGCACATGGCATGATGCATGCGTGTGTCTGCTGTGCTGTGCTGTGCAGGGAGCGCTGTGGTGGCCAGGGCTACCTGAGCGTGAATCGCTTTGGGGAGCTCATTGGCTTTGCGCATGCAGGCATGACAGCAGAGGGAGACAACAGGTGGGTTGTCAAAATCATATGTACCAGTTGGGTCGTGCGTTGCGCGCGGTTGCATCGGGCCACCTGTGCATCAATGCACCCACTGATCTCATTGCTGAAGTCGTTTGCAGAGCTGCTGTATGGATGTGTTGCATTATGCGTGTGTCCGCTGCGGGGTGTTGATGCAGAACGTGGCCAAGGGTACCGGCTAGGTTTTTTTTTACCGGCTAGGTTTAGCGTTGCGTGCTGTGTGCCAATGCACCTGTGGGTCGATGGACCTGTTGCATTGCTGCACTGGAGTGACTGCAAATGGTGTGTCGCATAACGCTTGCCGCCCCCTTCCCCCCTGCAGGGTGTTGATGCAGAAGGTGGCCAAGGAGCTGCTGGGCATGCTGAGCTGGCCAGGCATTGCAGCAAGGCTGGCAGCAGCAGAGGCGGCAGTGGGACCACTGTCAAGTGAGTGATGCACATCACTGCTCCTGCCTCGGCTGCCTTGATAACTGTCCAGTGATGTGCATGGGATGCCGGTATGGGATGCCGGTATGGGGTGGCGGTACAACTGAATAGCTTGACTTTGCTTGTACAACAGCTTCCACCACAGGTGTCCTGCACTTGCACCATCTCACCTCTGCTTGCGGTTCTGTGTGTCACCCTTCACTTGTTACACTGCATTACTTTTAGCATTGCACATCATATACAGGCTGTAACAGATCACACCAGCAGAGCCCGTCGCCGTGCTGTCCACGTGTTTCCAAAAGGCTGACAGCATTGCTGCATGCTGCTGCGACCTGCTTGCGCCCCCCCCCCCCCCCCCCCGCAGGCGGCAACCTGGCAGCTGTGCACAGCCTCGGAGCAGCAACCGGCAGTGGCAGCAGCAGCAGCAGCAGCCCCTCTGCAGTGCTGTCACAGCTGGGTCACCTGAGTGCCCCTGTTGCTGCGGGGGGTGTGGGTGGTGCACCAGGGGCAGCAGGCAGCAGCGTGGGGCTGGGCATTATGGTTGGGGGTGTGGGGGGTGCGGCAGCAGGCAGCAGCAGTGGGCAGCTGGACAGGGAGGTCCTGCGCAAGATGATGCAGGTGAGGGGTGGCTCTGGACACCCTGGCCGGTTCAGGCTTCATATTGCATGCAACAGGCACTGAACATGCACATGTCTTGTGTTGTCTTGTTCTTGGTGTTTACTTGTCATGCATTGGACTGCATGCGTGCAACCTGGGACAAGTCAGGCTCTGCATTGTGTTGAGGCTTGTGATGGTTTGTCGACAATGGGCACAACACGTCACGATCGTGGTGCATCCCCTCTTTCGTTTTTTCCGCCCGCCCCCTGCGTCCCCCGTCCCACCCCCGCTTTTGCCTCCCCCCACCCGCCAACCCCCCAGGTCCGTGAGATGTACCTGCTGCGCCAGCTGAGCCAGGTGATGCGTCAGGCCTCAGCAGAGGGAGGCTTCTTCGACTCCTGGATGAAGCACAACAGCGACCTGGTGCAGGGGGCAGCCAACGCCTTCGCGGGTGAGGGCGGGGGGGGGGGGGGACACAGTGTGTCGACAGAGGGAGTACCTGGATATATGCAAGCTCACTAAGACTGTCCTACTAGATAGGCAAGCAACAGTGACGTAATCGCTCAGTACCGAGCAGTGCGTCGGTGGCAGGTGGAGACGCTAGAAAGTGGTGGGTGTGTAGAGGCAGACTGAGAGCGCGCCTTGCCTCTCTGTGTCAATTCCTGCTGTGACTCACCTCTTATACCCCATCCTTGCGTGTCTCGTCTCGTTGTCCCATCCCTGCGTGTCTCAGCTGTGACCCTCATGCCCCCGTGCCCTGTGTTGTGCAGAGCGTGAGGTGATGGAGGCGTGTGTGCGGCAGCTGGAGTCCCCCTCCCTGCCGGCCGGTGTGCGGGACCTGCTGGCGCCCCTGGTAACTCTGTTTGCTGCTGCCTCTGTGGAGCGGGAGCTGTCATGGTACATGGCTCAGGAGATTGTGCCGGCCAGGGTAAGTCGGGCACTGCTGCTTGCCCATGCATGCTGATGGGCCTGGACTTGCTCTTGCATTCAACTGGCTAGGTTTGCTCAGGTTTGCTGTGGGCCAGAACTGCTTCTGATCCATGGATGCTGCTACAGCTCGCAATCGGCAGGTGTTGCTGAGGCTTAGTGGTGCTGCTTGCCAGAGGTGCTAGGGTTCTGACCCGCCCCTGAAGTACTAACACGCCTTCTCGCCCCCCGCTGAGCATGTTCCTGTACAAACATCATTGGTCAGCATGTTGCTGCTCAACCATCATCATCATTTGAAATCTTAAATGGACGTTCTGTTGTTGCGCAGGTTGGCCGGCTGGTGCCAGACTACGTCCGCAGCCTGGTGGGCTCTGTGGCGCCACACACACAGCAGCTGGTGAATGCACTGGGTGTGCCGGACGCCCTGGTGCAGGCGCCCATCGCAGGCAATTGGGAGGCCTACAACACCGTCGACAACCAGGGAGAGCTGGTCGGGGCGGCATTTGCAACCCGGTGAAGACCAGCTAGAAAGGTGATGGTCACTCGCTGTGTCCAATATGAAGTGAAGGCAACCACCACCGCTAAGTAGGCCACCAGGCGTTGGCGTTGGGATGCAGTGTTCAGACAGCAGCTCTTGGTAGAAGCAGCTGCAGGGCCTCCTTTTTTGTCATCCCTGCTTGTGCACAGGTTTGAGAGGTGTATGGTTTTGGCTGTTTTCGGCTTGGCAATTTTGTTGGAGTTTTGCATTTGCCGCCAGCAAGTGTTGCATGCCTGAGCCCCTGCGGCTCGTTTGTGCGTGGCATGAGTTTTGCTTCTTTATTTCTTTTCAGCTACAGCAGGCAATCACGTTGTGTGCATGCAGATGTGTGTCCAGACGGCTGATCTTTTGTTGCGAGCTGGTTTTTCCAGGCAGGATGCATAGGGTTCAAGCAACAGATCGTAGGCTTTGGCCACTGGTGGATTAAATAGTTTGGCCACTGTAAACAGCTCCTTGTCCTATCAGATGCACAAGATATGCTTGCTATGGCCACACCACAAACCACTTGACAACAGCAAACCAACAAAAGCCACACAGGATAGCTAGCCATCAGGTTGTGGAGCTAGTCCCTGCTATCACAAACAGGAGGCATTGCAGTGGTAACACCACAAGGCAGCGTCACAGCTGCATTGCATCACGTCCCAACATGAACAGACAATTTTGATGGTTTGCTGCAGACGATAACCTCACATTACGCTGCACACAAGTTTGCTGGGATGCAACCTGATACACTCCTACATGGGAGAGGCAGGCACTCTTTGCGTGCTTTGGCAACCTGGGCATTACCAGGGTACCACCTGCAACATCCCTACTGCAATGTGTGCCTGTGTTGCCTGTCCCTTGACCCACATCGCCTGGGCTCTACTGGCGCCATACCAGGCGACCCGTCACAGCTCTGTATGTCCAGTATCAACACCATCATCAAGCAGTCCAGCGCCCGCTTGCTCGGCCGCCTGCTGTGCCAACTGTGCTGCCTCCATTGCTGCCTGGTTCTGCTGGCTGGGCAGCATGCCTAGGCACCACATGACGGCCATGAACGCCGTCATCATCACCATGATCTTCACAGCCTGCTCAGCACACAACAGCAATGTGCAAGACACTATGACGTGTTTCCAAAAATGTGCAGAGGTCAGTGCACCTGCTGTGGGCCATTCGCATGCGCAGCAGGCACACTGCTCAGTACATGCGCTCCCCCTGTTACTCCTCTCACAATCCCGCCACGGACCTGCAGGAAACTCTGACTTTCTTTTACTGCATGCCCTGGCCCACTAGGGCATTAAGCAGAATGCAGGGTGTGTGGAAAAGCTACGAGTGCAAAACCACACATGTGGCGCCACAGACCTGCAGAAAGCTGTTGACCATCTAGTATTGCATGCCCTGACTCCACTCGCGTTCAGGTGAACGAGGTTGTGAGAAAGCGCTGAAACCCTCAGATCCCAGTACAGACCTGCAGGAAGCTGTTGACTATTGCGTACTGTAAACCCTGGCTGGTCAACTAGAGTCGACCTGATTCGGGGGGTGGCCAACAGCCCTGAACCTCAAACCCCAGCACCGCAAACCGCAGCTACGGACCTGCAGGAAGCTGTTGACCATTTCATACGGCATGCGCTGCCCAAAGGTCATTGCCTCCAGTTCCTCCCTAGGGGGCTTCAGGAACCGCCGGACGCGCTGCAGTATGGAGTTGGAGCTGGCTGCCATTGTCGCTGCCTGGTGCTGCTTGTGCTGCAGGAGCTCCCGGTCCAGCTCATTGTCAGCGGCATCTGCATCATGCAAACGGACGACGAGCATAGCGCGCAGGCCAGGAATGGGTGAAAAGTGATCACCAACCAGCAGGCCGCTGCCTGTGCTGTAAGCCACACAGTTGTCAAGCTGCAGCGCAAAATGACACCATACTTGAAGTGGTGCGCGTGCAGCTGACTGAGACTGAGGGGTGCCTGCAAGTTGGTGCATGATCCCAGCAGCCACCTTGCTACACAAACACCCATGCACATGTTGTTCTATGCCACAGCACATGCAGACCGGAGCTGTTTCATTGCTCTGCCACACCATGCTCATCACACCATGCCGTGTCCCTGACAACAGCGTACTGCCCTCCCACTTCACCTGCCAACCTAGCTGCCTGGGCAGCATCCTCGGCAACAGGCTCGATCTAGCCGCCACCAGAAGCCGCCAGAAGCCGACACGCCCTGCGCCCACCCCACCTGCCAACTGTGCCCTACCACTCCACCTGCCAACTTACCTGCCTGGGCAGCATCCTCAGCAACAGGCTCTATCTCGCCGCCACCGGACACCGACACGCCCTGCGCCTTGCCGACGCTGCGCTTGCCGGCAGCCATGTCAGCGACCGACTGCCCGGTGATGGCTGCCACGGCCTCTGCGCGTGCTGCTGCAGCTGCTGCGTTGAGCTGCTGGACCTGATCAGCATCCTGGGCGGTCAGATCTGCAAGGGTTTTGCCAGGCGGGATCAGGAGGTCCTGCAGGGCAACACAAGAGCGACTTGCTATATGTCGTTTCTTTTTACCAGAAGTCGCGACTTGAATCAGGTCATAGAATGATGTGGGATGCTGCAAACAGAGGGGTGGGAAGTGAGCAATGGCCCTTTGCTGGGTGTGTTTGAAGGGTTCAGCAAGGAGGCCCAGCCACGTGCGGTTCCTTGCAGGCTTGTCCACAGGATGGATCAACTGCATGCACTCCCCATGTCTTCAGAATGCCCCACTGGACATCAGCACATGCATCAGCCGGCGACTAGCCAAGGTTGCCGGCAGGACAACGAGGGGACTGATGTACGTGCTGATGTAGCGGAGTCGAGGGGCAGGGGAGAGGCTATGTGCAGTGTTGCCCGAAAATGATCATGGTCTATGTGACTCAGCAGGCCTGTGTATGACGCTCCCAGTCACAGGCACCATGTTGATGCGCAAGGCCAATATGCGCACCAATCAGGGCGGCAGACTCAGCATTGCATGTGCTGGCTCTTGCTGGCACCGTCCCGCCCCACCTGCAGGCCCAGCTTCACATCAC
Source organism: Desmodesmus armatus (assembly GCA_007449985.2). Taxonomy (NCBI): domain Eukaryota; kingdom Viridiplantae; phylum Chlorophyta; class Chlorophyceae; order Sphaeropleales; family Scenedesmaceae; genus Desmodesmus; species Desmodesmus armatus. The sequence goes on from VIIQ02000108.1 coordinate 66,526, forward strand.
CACAATCCCTCATGACAGTGTGGAACTTTTTCAGCTTGGTGGCTACAGACACAATGTGACGCGACCCTGCATACCTGCACAACAGTAGCAGCATACATGCACACATACACACACAGTCACACCGTAGCTCTGAACCCAAACGGCTCGTGATTCGAGCTGACATTAAAATTCAAACGGTCAGGCGCCAGCTGCTTGCCATGGACACCAACCATTGGGCATCAATTGACAACACAGCATGCCACCAACAGATGCACTGCAGTGTCTGCTTTACCGACACTCTCAGCCAGTGATGGTGGCCGTCGGTTTGGTCACGCGCTCACTCACTTTTCTGTGTTGTTGTGCAGGCCCATGTCCTGCAGTGCGGCCTGCACCTGAGGGTCTGCTGCATCCTCCTGGAACTGCTCATCCGCACGCAGCGCAGCCACGGCTCGATACACAGACAGCAGCTGGTTGGCACGGGTCACCTGCACATCAGTACAGCACAGTAGATTTTGGTACAGGATCCACGGACGCAAGCCACCACGCCGCATGCTCAAGAGCCATACCCTGGTGTCTGCTCCACTCATATACAAACTTTTGCACCCAGCAGACAAGCACTGCAGCACCTGCTCGCAAACACAGACGGCATCAGAACAGCACATGCCAGGAGGACCGCCTCCCAACCAATCAGCCAGCTAGGCACATTCAATCATTCCCTTGATCATGCCGCACCTGCACGATTGCTGCCTTAGCCGCAGGGCTCAGGTGCTGCACATATCGCAGCTCTGTGAGTGGCAGCCTGGCAAAGCCCTCCACCTTGTGGACCTGCTCTGCAGGGGCAAGCTGCTTGAACTGCTCACTGTACGCCTCCACTGGGCTGCATACAAGAATGATGAAAACAGTCACATCACACAAGGATGTTCAAAAACAAATGTATGCAGGATTCAAAGCTATACCATGCACGATCAACAGCCCGCCGTTACCACCACTGTGCGACCTGCAACATGGATACCTCTATTTGCCAAGCCCCGCCACAAGCATCAAACAGCACTGCTAGGTCATAACAGAACCCCATCCAGAGAGCCAACTACTGTAGTACATTACCTGTGTGCTGCACCCCCCGCGGGGTTGCCTGCTGCAGGGACCTCACTCCTGGAGGTCACCTTGCTGCTGCGGCTCTGCGACCTGCCCGCCTTGCGTGCTGCCTCGGCAAGCTCCCGCCTGAGCGCCTGCAGACCCTGCTGCTGCCCCGCTGCCTGCTTCGCGGCTCCGGTGGCTGATGCTGCCGCACCGGCATCTGGCCCGTCTGGCACGAGCTCCCATGCCTGAGTGCCGTCCGTGCCAGCGATGCCTGCATCCGCGCTGTGCGACAGCAGCATCTGCACTGCGGCAGCGCTTCCCGCCATCGCAGCTGCGTGGAGGGGTGTTGCGCCGTCCTCGTTGCTGCTGTCGTTCAGGAGTGTGCTGCTGGGACCGAGGTGCCTGATGAGCAGCTCCAGTGTGCGTGTCTGTCCCAGGCCTGCTGCCACGTGCAACAGCGTGTACCTGCACAACATCAGCCAGCCAGCAGGGGCAAGCGTTTAGCACAAGCTACAAGGGCACAACCTGATGCCTGGACTGCAGCTGTTTGCAGCGCAACGCGCCTTGCTCAAGGATGCCACTGCACGCCGACAGCTCACAGATGAGGAGAACTATCAAGCGACCATCATATAACAGCAACCCAGCTGGAACAACAATTGCGCCGCTGTCGACCACATCCCAAACGCACACAACCACTAGGAAAGTCCTACTCTGTGTCAAGCACACACAGCTGCGATGATGGATGCATGCGCCCTCAACTTCTCACAGCACGATAGCTATTGTTCTTGCACCAGCAGCACACAGACATGATGGCCATGTATGTCACGGGTGACATGCGTCCACAGGCCTCACAGTTGGCAGTTGGGTTTGCCTGATTGTGCTGTATGTGGCCAGCCGGTGGGAGTCCCCCCAAGTAACCCCCAGAAAAACAGACCTCACAGCTTACCCTGCGGCCCTCCAGGTGGCGTCAGCACCAGCTGCCAGCAGGGCCTCAGCCACATCCACATGGCCCCCTGCCACCGCCTCACCCAGCACGCTGACATGATGATCATGTGCCTGATAGCAGCAAGTTGTATGTGTGTGCAACAGGCCTCGCAGCTTACCCTGCAGCCCTCCACGTGGGGTCCGCTCCAGCTGCCAGCATGGCCTCAGCCACGTCCACATGGCCCCCTGCCACCGCCTCACCCAGTGCGCTGAGGCCCCGCTTGTTGCGCAGGTCTGTCTCTGCTCCAGCAGCCAGCAGCAGCTTCACACCATCCAGCCAGCCCTTCCTGCACATGCACACACACTTATGTGCATATTGGGACGCACTTCACAAAAGTACACTGTCGTCATCTGCACTGATCATCATGACAATGTCATGCAGTCTGCATCTGGTGGAAGCAACACCCAGCACACAGTGAAACAGCCCTGGCAGTACGGGAGGGAGCACTGAGGGATAGACAAGGGGCGCTGAGGCGCCATCCACCCAGCTGAACCTGCAGGACAGCAAGCTGTGGGCTCATGCGGCCCTGCAAGCCCTGTAACAACGCTGCTGTGACAGCATTACCTTGCTGCCAGGTGCAGGGGTGTGTCGTCGGCCCCATCCGGGGCGTTGAGCCATGTTGAGAGCTGTATGAGGTACCTCAACGCCTCCACTCCCTTGCCTGCTGCAGCAGCGTGGTGCAGGGGCAGGCGTGCGCTGGGGTCTTCTGCCTCTAGGTCTGCACCCTTGCGGGAGAGGTACTGCAAAACGGCAGGCACCAGCACACCCGCCTCAGGGTTATCGTATGCTCACTGATATTTGTGTCTCACTACTGCTTACAGCACTGCTGCATGTCTCGGATGCTACTATGTGCAAGGCCAAATGACGCTCAGCAGCCTGGCTCTGCTGGCGCATGCACTGCTGTGATTTGATGCACGCCACTGAAGCAGGCTGTGAGGGCGAGTTGCTGCACACATCTGGCGCTACTGCTGCAGTTGATGTAGAGATACTGCTGCAGTTGATGTAGGCGCTACTGCTGCAGTTTTGTAGGCGCTACTGCTGCAGTTGATGTCGAGATAAGCATCACGAAGCTGATCAGCAGCTGCTCTGTGCACACCTGCAGCATGCCGAGGTGGCCATGTGCTGCAGCATAGTGCACAGGGCATCGGCCATGCCTGTCTCTGGTGGTGAGCTCAGCTCCTCGAGCAACGAGCTCCTCTGCCTGCGTTGGCAACATATCAAGACGATTAAGGACAGGTGATGACACTGCTGAGCCTATGTGTGCTGATTGCATGACGTAGCATGTTCCACAGGGGTTTGCCAGTCGGACGATGTGTCCTGCTGCTGTGCTGCCGTGCTGCACTCACATCAGCTAGAAGTCCACGTGCTGCTGCCCATATAACAAGCTCATTCAACTCAGCCTGGTCCTTGGCCTGTGATTGGAGGCGCAGCAAGAGCAGAAGACACAGCACACAGATCACAGGCTGGCTCAGGAAGCGTCAAGGAGTGCTGATGCCTGTTGCCTGATGCAAGTTGAGCTACAGCAGTGTATTCCTGCATAAGATGAGAACTGCTGGAGGACGGTTTGGTCGATGTGCCTGTGTCCTGCCGGTTGCTGTGCACACCTGTTGAGCAGCAGCATCCATTGTGTAGCTTTCTGTGTACAAATGACGTTCAGACCAGACTTAAGGAACGCAGTTGATGCAGCACCAAACGTGTCCCCGGGACCCCGGAAGTGAACATTGACGTAAGGCCGTTCAGGTAACAAGGACATGCATTGCTATCAGCATGAGAGGTAACACGTGGTCAAAAGCTTGTTCGGCGTGTATCGGAAGGCTCAAGGTACAAGAGCAATGTCAAAGGAAACCTTGGACTCTCAATCAGACTCCATGATCCCACACATGAGCAGCATCCATGCAGTGTAGGTCGTTCTCAAGCTTTCCAGCTCAGATTTGAGTTAGTGGACCGACATACCCGTGTTGAGGCCTTGACAGCTAGACGTGCAAAGACAGTACTGCAGACAGTACGATGATAAAGGCCTTGAAGGGCTACAAAGGGGCTGGACAAGGCAGGCCAGAGGTGAGTGTTGCATATAACAGTGTATTCCATGCCTGCAGAATGACATGCCAGCAACTGAACGAACGTTCCTGCACAGCAGATGCACCCACACAACAGCACAGGATCCATCTGCTGTTGATTCGCACACACTTGAGATGACACTGCTTATCCAAAACCACTCCGATGCATCAGCACAGCTTATCAGAGGCTCTCACTGCAGGGAAACCCCTTTGATGAGGAGTCTCCTTCATCAGAGGACCTTGAGATGGAGGAGGATCCAGAGCTTGAGCCACCTCCGGCAGCCAAAGCCAAGCAGAAGCTGAAAACAGTCATACAGACCATCAAGGCAAGCAGCAAAGTTTTCATCTGCCCCAGCAGCAGCCCATGCCACCAGCACAGCTTGGCTATCATGTGGACAGTATCAGCCCTGCCATGGCAGCTGCAGCAGCTGCCCCTCTGATGTTCAGCAGCATGAATGGACAGCCCAGCGCTTGCCTGCTGCGCTCCTGTAGACCCTAGAGGCAGCCAGACTGCGGTATTTTGTGAGGCACTCAGCCTGAAACGCCATCAGGCAACAGATGAAGCACACATGTGGGTATGAGGGGGCCCGGTGGCACGCACACCGGATGACCATGCCATGCACATGTGCCATTGCTGTTGTCCTGCAGAGCCCGCCAGCCCCTGCACGTACACAGGCATATGCAGAGCCCTACGCAGGTGGCGTGGGCGATGAGTACGGGGCCGCATGGAAGGTGAGCAGCAGCCGCCCAGCGCCAAACCAGTCCCGTGTCTTCTCCTGCAGGTTGCTTTCCTGCAGCAGTTGCCGTACCAGCCAAAGCAGCAAAGCCACGGCATGCGTCAGCAGCTGCAGCTTCATTGCAGGCGTGTTCAGCTCAGTCCAGCATGGGACAAGCTTGGAGCTACAAGGGCTCAAGTAGAGCGTCCTGCTCTGACAGTGCCGCTGGCCCTGCTTGGCAGTCTGTCTCGTTTCAGTGCTCGACGGGACAGCCGCTGCAGCAGTGATCAACAAGGTACCAGGTTGGCACCAAGGCCAGCGCTCCGTGATCTTACTCCGACAAGTAGTGGATGCTGCCTTTGCTCCTGTCGCAGATGCTGATCAACATCATGATCTTGTTCCCCTGGAGTCTGGTGCTGCTGCTGTCGTTCCTGGTCAACAAGTGGCAGCTGATGTTCAGGCCGCTTGGCGGGCTGCTGTGGTACGGCATCGACTGGCTGGACCAACGCGTGCCCAGCCTGGTGGAGTGGCTGCTCTGGTTTGTCTACCAGATCAGTTTGGCACTGCATGTGCTGACAGTTGGCATCAACCTAGGCGTCATCTGGGTGAGTCTTTTGGCTTGGGGCTTAGGGGCAGGGGCCAGGCGCAGGCAGTGCCGTCATCAGCCGATGAAAAAACAGCAGCGTTGCGGCAACGTTAATGTTGCTGCCGCGGCAATGTCAAGAAGCTCCAGCAGCACCTGTGACTGGCTTACAAAGCTCATCCGGGCCTCATGTGTACTGTTGCAGCAGCATCCTCGAAGAGAAGCCAGCGCATGCAGCCGACTGCCCACTCGGTGTCTGCACGCGTCCTGCCACGCTGAACTCCAGCCTCACCCCTGATCCCTGTGGGTGTGCGCAGATCATGTGGGACAACGGCAGCCATGCCTCTCTCTTCTTCATCGTGGCCTTCTACGCCTTCACCCACTACTGCTCAGCTGTCACCATGTTCAAAGAGCTGGACCTGCGAGAGGCGGGCGGCACCTACTTCTCCGATGTGCTGGCCCTGTTCCAGCGCTGCATGGACGTGCTGTTCTACGACATCCAGATGGTCGCCAGCGTGGTGCACGGCAACAGGATGCTGGAGGGCATGACACAGGTATGTGCCGCAGTGCACACTCGAGTGTGCAGGGAGCTCCCTGGCCATCATGGCCAGCGGCATGCAGCCTGCAGGCTGCTCACAAAGTACTCCAGTAACCGCTAGAGGCTCAGCCAAATGTGCAGGAGTCCAGCACAGCGGCCTAGCACTGCTCACTGCATGGCATGCACGTCCCTAGCCAAGTGTGGAGTGTGTCCTGCAGCGCCGGCACTCGCACAGGGATCCTGAACTCCACACACGGTGAAGGCGTCCCGACCATATGGGCCCTGGCGGTTGATGCGTGTGACGTCTGTCTGCCTGTCTGCGTGTGTGTGCCCCAGGTTGCGTTCAAGGGCTATGAGGAGGCCAGGGTGGCCCTGACCTGCCTGCTGTTCACCATGCCCTGCTGCATCATCATCGGCGTGGAGTATGGGGTGTTCATGGACGGCAAGCTGAAGACCTCACTCAAGGCAAGCACAGAGGATAGCCTGTAGCTCAGCGGTGGACATCACGCCCACAGCAGTGGCCTCACAAGCCCTCTGTGCATGTTGCCTGCCATTAATGGCAATATTGGCATGTATGCATGGCTATCAGACGCTGCAAGCTCAGTGTGACAGAATTAGGGACCAGCAGGTTGGCCACCCACTGTTGCGCCCATGGTGTGCGCGCTGGCAGCCAGATGGATTGACTCCGGAGTGCTGCATGGCTGTGGGCTCAACATGTGCACACACTCCACGAAGATTATGTGGGACAGTGTTCTGGGTGGAATCGTACCAGTGGAATGGGGGAACCTTTACACTCAGGGCGGGAGCCTGGCTGTGCCACAGTGTGCCAGTGGCCCTGCAGATGCGGCTTCTGTGCAGATGCCACCGTCAGATGGTGACTGGTATGCTGTCGTGGTCACCAGGGCGCTGACAAAGGTGCTGCCGCTTGCTGTACTGCTGGGTGCATGCAGGGCTACCGTGACCTGAAGATCTTGACAAGCTGGCATGACCAGCTGTATGCGGCGGTGTGTTTCAGCGTCATCAACAGCGTGGAAAAGGTGTGATCACACTTGTGAGGGGCGGAAACTTGAAGCACACTGGGTGCCCGCAGCTCAGGGCAGCCGTCAGCGCAGCAGCAGGAGCAACAGCGCGTGCAACGGATATCTTGCAGCATGTGTAGAAGGATGGCACCTATATGACACCCGGGCAGTGTTGGCGCATGCGCAGTGCTGTGGTGCCTGTGTTGATGTGGCGGGGGGGGGGGGCAAGCTTGGGCAAAAGGGGCAGTCTTGATTGCCAGCATGGCGAGCACATGGCACACGCGCGCTGACAGCAGGCTGGCTTACTTCCATTGTGTGGCTGTACAGATCCTGCGGTTCAGTTTGGTGGACCCCTGGATGCATGACAAGAATGATGGCTTCCCGCTGCTCTACATACGCAGCCATGCAGCACGCTTGCCAGGAAGGTGAGGAGGGCAGCAGAAGAAGGCTTCTGCTACTTTTGGATGGGCTTGCACAAAGCCATGTAACTGCCTGCCTTCCTGGTTTGCGCAGCTTGCAGAGGCACAGTCGCGACACTGCTGTTCAGACTGAATGATTGTGCCAGAACCGTGGTGAAGCCCACCACGGCACCCAAGATTGTGTCTGCTGTGTGCACTGCATAGCAACGGTTGCTTTGATGTTTGTGGTGCCACCATGGTGGCCAGTGGGTGCCACTGTGGCTGACTGGCAGGCCTAAACAGGCAAGCGCACACTGTGTTATGGCAGCACTGCAGCACCGTTGGTCTTGTAGGCGACCTCTTGCAAGCGGCACCCACACCTCCATGCTTTATTGAACCAACAGGCTTGTGGCAAACAACGTGATTGACACGCCCATGACCGTATGGTGCTGGTGCCTGCAGCATTGTTCGTGACTGGCTGGTGCGCTGCAAGGTTGCCCTGCAAGCCAACAAGGGCCAGCTGGTGCTCAAGGTGGGCACAGGCAGTGCGTGGCCTGTACGGCCTGATCTGTGGCTGCATGCACCTTGCCAAGGTACATGTGGCACTGGCAACCCATTGTCTGATTCATGCCATGGTTAATTGTCGCATTGCAACATATCACTTTGGTGATTGTGCTGTAACTCTGCCTGCATGTCACAGGAGCTGTACAGCCACTACACCCAGCAGGTGAAGGACACATGCGCCAGCCTAGCCGACCCGCACAAGGCCTACCTGCTGCGCAAGGCGATGCACTACTTCAACACACAGCGGCAGCACAGGCAAGAGGCACAGGACAAGCCACTCATAGAGGTGAGGGCCTGCTGAGCACTGCTCCCTGCCCTCGATGGCATTGTTGCACTGAAAATGACAGTGATATAACTGTTGCAGCACCAGCATGACGTTCTCACTATATACTTTTATGATAAGAACACACAATTTGCACCACAAACCGTGTGGTACGGTACCAACATCCGTGTGGTAGGGTTCCACTGACCAGTGTTTGCAATAAATGTACCAGTTCCCCGGCTGCGCAGGAGTACCTGCACACATGGCACCTGTTTGTCCTGCACGACCTGATTGCGAACGTGGCATCTCTCTATTGATTGCCTTGCAAGGCAACAGCATGGATCTCGCAATTGCGTCAAGCCACCAAGCATTATGGGGCTGATGCCACCAGTGTCAATGACACTGTACCTGCGGCTGTGCCTGTGGTTGCTTGCCTCTTCCTCCCTTCCCCTTCCTGCGCACCGTGCTACCTTTCTCGCCTACAGGACCTTGTTGCCGACGACATCTCCCCCGGTGTCCAGCTCAGCACGATGCTAGCAGACATCCTGGAGGACGCCTCCAGCCTGCACAGCCTCAGCCTGGCCAACAACCACATGGACGACACAGCCGTGGCCAACATCATGCGCGCACTGGCAGCCAACGGGGACGTGCAGCTCACAAACCTGGACCTGTCGGGCAACATCCTGCTGGCACCCGTGAGTGCCGCGCTCATTTGGCTGCACTGCGTATGATGTGCTAGGCTGGCTGGGAGAATGGGCAGCAACTTGCCTTGAAGGCTTTTTATTTGCGACATGGCTGGGGGTCCCTGGAGGAGGTGGGGGGCGAGGGCTCGTGCTTGCGGTACCTTTTCCAGGCACGGATCACCGATGCACGTGGCTGCCAGCGTCTGGCCATGCCGCGGCCAGAAAGGCTGTTCCGTTGCATGTTTATCTAATGCGCTGGCATGCGCAGCTGCAAGTGTGGTCAGCAGCCTTGAAAGTAGTCAAAAGTAGGCCCAAGCGGCTTGCGTCAAAATGTGGCTAACAGGCTGTTCTATTGCTGTCGTCTGCCAACCCCTGTTCCCTTCCTGCAGGGCACGGCCGCTGTTGCGGCTGTGCTGGCGGGCAACCACAGCATCTACACGCTCAGCCTGGCTGGGTGCCCCCTGAGGGACGAGGGGGCCATGGCCCTAGCCGAGGCCCTGAAGAGCAACATATCCCTCTACAGGCTGGACCTCAGCAACTGCCTGGTGAGACATGGGGCCGGCATGGGTTGAGTCATGGTTGCATCATGAGGTATTGCTGTGTGTGGTTTGCATGTTGTACATGTGTGCTGACTCACAACAGTTGTGACAACTGCCACTCTTGTTGCAGTTTGATTGTCAGCATGAGTGTGACTGTGCTTTGCTGACTTCGTGAATGGCAAGCTGGATCTGCTGCACCGGACGATAGTACTTACAATGGCCGTCCAGACTGCTTGCGTATCTTCAAGTCTCTGCCGAAGGGCATGCAATTTTGCATTGACCATCAACTTCAACACCCCAGCTGTGCCAGCTGTTTCCATGTGTGAGCGCCGTGCGCTGGATCGGGCCCATAGATATGCCTTGTCTGCGAAGCTGACGGCTGCTGTGCATGTGCTGTCATGTTTCAGGTGGGGCCTGAGGGTGCCATTGCCCTGGCTGCAGCACTCAAGGTCAACCCGGTGCTCGCATTCCTCAACTTGTCTGGCACAAGCATAGGTGGGTGCCTCCTGTCACTCTGGGTTCGCTGCTGTTACACGGAGAGCAGGGTAGAGGGAGGGGAAGGGGGGTACGTGTAGCATGTAGTTGCGGGGGGGGGGGGGGGGGCTGTGACTGGTGCTGTCAGAAGCGCACATTCAGGATGCGTTTCCCCATCATTGCTGTGTGGTGTTGGTGGTGCCTCAGGCTCGCTGGGTGTTGAGGCGCTGTGCAAGGCGCTGCGGTCTGCCTGCAGCAGCGGGCTGAAGGAGCTGGACCTCAGCCACACGGCAGCAGACGACAAGGCGGCAGCAGCACTGGCGGGCCTGCTGGCCTCGTCGCGTGTGCTGGAGCGCCTGGTGCTGAGCAACACCAGCATCAGCGACGCGGGGGCGCAGCTGCTGTGCAACGCGCTGCAGGTGGGTGTGCCGCAGTGCATCGGGGGGTGAGTGGGTTGGGCAAAATTCGTCCGTGCGAGGGCGATTGAACACATCAGGAATGATTTACTGCTCAGCCTGAGTCCCCCAAGGGGCAGCTGCATGTGAAGCTTTTGGCGTCTTTTGCAACAGGACCAGTCCAGAGTCTGGGGAGAGGGCAGCTGTGAGACATGAGAAGGACATCTCATCATTTGTTGTCCCCTGTCGCATGTCCACCCCACCCGGTGGATGGCATCCACACACAGTTGAGCCTGACTGACTGAACGTCAACGAACAGTAGTGGCGCTGTGCATCACGTGATGCCTAGTAGCCGCTGCCCAGTCAGCGTGATGCCTGACCCTGTGCTGTCCAAATTTGCTGTGTGATGTGTGCACAGGGCAACACCACGCTGCAGTCCATCAACGTCAGCAGCAACGCAAACATGGACAAGAGCTGGCAGAAGCTGCTCAACCATCTGGTCAAGGGCAAGGCCAGGAGCTGAACATGAACCAACAGACGGCCATCGGGATGACGTGATCATATCCTACATTCTTTAGGAGTCATCTGTGTCCGTCAGTGATCACGTGATGTGCGCATCCTGCATTATCTGAGGGTCAATGAAAGAGTGGGCCCTGCTGGGCTGACCGGCCGCCTCTGTAGGCAGCAGCAAGCACGTGGCAGCAGTGGCGCAGGTTACTGGCGGTGATATCATGATACTGATGTGTGCTGCTCACTGAGCAAGTGTGGCAGCAGTCCTGCCGCTGACATGGGCATTATGGTCGGTGCATAACTGGGTGTCAATGTGAGTGTGCGCGCGCAGGGGTCCGGGGGGGGGGGTGTCATGCAGAGAGTGCCTTGAATTGCATTGAATTTGTATACTACTGCTCGTACCTGCAGCTGAAAATGGCTGTGCACATGTGCGTGTGGAGAGGTGTGTTGGTGCTTGCCAAGCAGCCTTGACCCAACATGGTCTTCAGATTCATCAGGTGACCCCCCGCAACTGGCTTATCGGATTGATTGTACCGCAATGAGTGAGTTTGGTCGTTGAGAACATTGTTCAATGGCTTGCACTGCATCATAGTGACCAGGCACGCGGTTTGCCCAGGGGGGAGGGGCTGCAGCGGCCCAGCTCAGCCCAGGCTGGGCCCTTTGTGCTTGATGGGCTGGGGCCTCTCTGTGCTTCTCTGATGATGTGGAGGCACAGTTCGAAAGTAGATAGCTACTAACATTGGTTTGCTGCCAGATCAGCCATCACCAGAAGGCATGGTTCTGGGGGGGGGGGGGGGGGGCTGTTTATGTTCAAATAGTAACAGTGTCGGCCAACAGCGACAATGGAGTTTCAGCGAATGGCCCATCCCTCTGTCATCAGCGAACGCCGCCAATTGCATCGCCTGTCTTTCCACTTCAGTCTTGGTTCTCCCATCACATCCACAGCAACCCAGATTCAAAGCTGCAGCAACCCAGTCTGCAGCATGGTTCGTGGAAATGCCAAGATTGAGTCGCAGAAGAAGGCACAGGTACTTGAGAGCGGACGGCATGTTCTGTGCTACTGTCAGCCAGAATGCTGGAAGTCGCTGTATGCAGCTGACAGCTGAAACTGATTGTCACCATCAACATGGTCATGCAGAAAAAGGCTGATGCAATGAAAAAGCCTGGGAGTCAATTGGAAGCAAGGCAGAAGGCCTTGCCAATCAGCTGCCCTATCTGCAAGGTGGGGTCACAGGACAAAGGTTGCAGGCACTCACTGCGTCTCGCAGCATTTGTCAGGTGCTAAGGTGGACAGGGTTGTGTTCAGGTGCTAAGGTGGACAGGCTTGTGATCCATACCCTATCCAGCATGCTTGAGCTTGACTCAGCGATCAAACTACAAGCTGCTGCAACCTTGGTATCTGCAGACACAGTGTCTGACACAGTCACACAGTGACGTCCTAACCGTGCTGGCTGCTGCCTACTGGTGTTGATCTGGTTGCAGATATCTGTGACGGCTTACATCAAGCTCAAAGAGCATTATGATGCAAAGCATCCAAAGGACACAGTGCCGCCACAAGAGCAACTGGCTTCGTAGTGAGCAACAGGGGTGGCAGGACTTGTTGTGGTCTGTAGCAGCAGCAGCAGTCGACAGCCAGCAACGCTGAAGGGCGTGCAGCAGGGCAGACAGAGAGTTGTCTTGGGGGTCAGCCGTAGCCATGTGTCACGGTGCAGGCTCGTTACTGACAGTGAGAGAGAGGCAACAGATGAGTGCAGGGCGACTTGAGAGCGTAGAGAGTGAGTGGGGTGTGCCTGATTGGGAGCTCCCACAATCTGAAGCAAGCTTTGGCGATCATGCAGGCAAGTCGCCCTTGCGTGTTGGGCAGGTGCGTCCTGCACATTCAGTGGCGGCTGTAGTGTCGTGTGTCCCTGCTCACACAACCTACGACAAGCACGCATCGGCCTGGCCTGGTGTCAGCGGGTGCATGCACATGCCAAGCATTGTGCCGGCATATGCTGGTCACACCAAGGAGGCGGCAATATCACTGCTGCTTGCACAGCTTTCTTTGGTGTGCTGTCATGAGGTACTACCTACTAGTGATTCTTCGAGGGTGTGCTGAGCATTGCATGGATTGCACTGACGGTGAGGGAATGTTCGCTGGGTTGTGTGTTGTACATTGAGAGTCAAGTGAAGGTAGCTGTGTAACAGGCGTGCTGATGAGGCCCGTTTCTGCAGCTACCAGGGGGACTGAAACAGCTCATCGTCAATGTGTACTCCCTGCGCAAGCATACTGAGGTCCTCATACGCACGCACGCATCTATCAATTACATGGGTTGTCACTGAGACACAGCGAGGCGCCAGCAGTCTGTCAGTGAATGCTGCTGTTGTTACATGCAGTGCACAGCCGGCCACCAGTGCATCATGCGGTGTGAGTGCAAGTACGCATGTACAGACGCGCAGACATGCTGTCCTGAAAGAAGACTGACACTCAGTTGAAGCATGCCCTGATCACATCACTATACAACGTTGGACGTACTACTAGTACATAGCAGGGACTGTGGAGGTGCAACATGCTGCATGTGCATTCACAGTGCCTTCCAGGCTTGCCAGTCCAGGAGTCAGACAGGACTCCTTCCACAGTGACACATGACAGCCAGCAGCAGCACAGCATCACAACCAACCAACACACAAGCATTGCGCAGATCATGCATACCCATGCTGCCTGCAGCACCCTGCAGTCACAACACTTACTTCCATGACGGCACTGGCAGCCACTTACAAGTGCCCGCAGCCACAGGGCACAAGTGTCATGTGTCATCCCTGTCATCAGGTGCCCTTCCTGCGCACAACCATCATGGCAATCATGCAGCCTTCGCACATGGCCAGTACTTGATACCATGCAGCACAGTTTGGAGCATGACCAATGCCAGGATGCCTGCAGAGGGCCTCAAGCGGTGGCTCAGCTGGAAAGCCAATCAAACGCCCAAAGTGATACAGCTCCTGCAGCATAAACTCAAAGCCAGCCATGAGAGGAGGCCAGCACAGAAGGGGATTTGCACGAGCATAACCCTAGACACCTCCAGCACTGCAGTGTGTGTCGAAGCTGGCTCTGCCGCTTCCATAGCATGCAGCACCAACAGCAAGGGGGTCATGCCAACAGGTTGTCAGCCCATCAACAGTGCCCCAATTCCACCAGCACCTTCCTGCACTCCTCGTGACTGCACTCAGCACAAGCTTTGGGATAATTCAAACAACAAGCCGCCCATTGCCGTACCACACAAACCACCCAAAAGGCCATTAGCAAACAGCATCCATCGAGTGTGGCGCCTCCTCTTCCCCTGTGTCACTTGCCAACTCTCATGTGGTGCTTTGATCGATAAAAGTGATGAGGTAACTCGGCACCCAGATCGAGTCAGCTCAGTTGAGTTGACATGGCCGACGGAGGATTGAGTTGGTGCAGCCAGCGGTGCTTTGCTGCAGCACACGACATATACACAACATAGCAGTTCGTGTGCACCGAGGCACCTTTACATGACCTGCACACAACCTATGACTGCCACATCAACGACAGCACTGAAGGGATGACCCCACCTCCCAGATGAGCACCTGTGAGGGCAAGCTGTGACAGAATGCCCAATCAAACCTGCACCTGTGACTCAGCTGCAGTGGCAGGCTGAGGTGCACGTCACCCACTCTTGTTGTGCTGCACCCCACGTCACTTGCTCAGTACGCTGTGGCACATGCCAGGCCCACAGCTGCAAGGTGATTCCACCTGCAGCTTCAAAACTTTATTTCTTAAAACCCTCCAGCACGAAACAGTACCAGCCACGGCATGTGCTGCCGGCATGCTTTTACCAGCATGGTGCAACACCTGCCATGCAGATGCTCGAGATAGGTATTACATAGGTCGTCACCACTTGGGGGTGACGGTAAATAATTGTGGGTCACCCCCAGGGGGTGACCTGTAAATTGTTTCACCGTCACCATCAAGTCCCCTTGTGCAGCAGCCCACTCTGAGGCCTGCAGAACAAAGCAACAGGTGCAAGGTATCATATAAAGTTCTTCCAGTTGATCCTAGCTGCTGCAGACCTCAAAAATAATGCCGCCAGCAGTGTCTCGGCGGAGAGCAGGGCGATGCCCAAAATACCCCCACCACCCGTACGCATATGTGCGCATATGGAAACACAATGCGAGGAATAATCCCAATAATCCCAGTGTCACTACGGTTGCAACCATTGTGGCAGGCTATGCGTGTGCTAACAATCGGCAAGGCCCCGTCTACGACAGTGCCTTGCATATTCCTTACTATATTCTAAGTACAAGTGAACATTTCGGTTGTGTGATGCAGCATTCGGCGTTGGTCAGACTCAACCACCGGTCAACGTTGCTTCGCTGCTTGCACTGTCGGATTGCATTCATCGTGACCTTTTCTGGCACGCGTTGGTCATGTTGTTTGAAAGTGGATCACATCCTTCTACTCGTGCAGGTTGCGTTTGAAAAAATGTCATCAACGGCCAGAGAGGCTCCTTGATGTCTCTTTTCGCTGCGGTGTGTTGCATTATGTTCGCATGCAACGTGTGACAATTGTCTGAACGCCATCAAAGTGTACACCTGCCCTCTTTGATCCTGATGGTGATCCTCACCTGTGATCCTGTCGTCTGATGTCTTCATTTGTGGGAAGGGCTCATAACAGACGCGCTGCTCCATCCGTTGCAAGAGTCAACTTTCCTGTTGCACCTCAAGTTCCACCTGTCAGCTCTGTTGATGAGCAGCAGCAGCAAACCCATCAACAACAGCAAGATGCTGCGTTTGACAGTGGTGATGGTGGGCATGCTGGGGATGGCGACCATGACGCTCAGTGGCAGCACTCAGGCGGTGTTCAGCCAGACACAGCAACGTCAGAGCAGTGGGAGCAGGGTACTCAGCTCAGATACAGGGCGCAGTCCAGGCGGGAGCCTACTGTTCGAAGTGCAGCAGCCAACAATGTATCAGCTGCACGCCACTGGGCCCTTCTCGAAGACCCAGATGACTGGATATCTGCTTCGATGGACCGCATCAGCCTCAGACAGTGTGTACACAGAGCGCTGGCAGGCCACATTCAACATTGGTGAGGACTTGCTGTAGCGCATTGTTGCCACATGTTGGGGCCATCAAGTTTCATCCAGTGTGCTGCATGAATGTTCTGGCAGCTGATTGAGTTAGGTGACTGCAATGAGCAGTGTTCAATGTGTTTGCACTGTTATTGTTGTGCAGCTGTAACGAGGCGCCATGCCCCTCTTGTGGGTGCTGCCAGGACAACCGCAGCATCTTTGAGGCTGAGGTTGTTCTGGTGACCTTTACAGCTCTGATCAGCATCAAGGTGCCAAAGCGCAAATGCTCCAGGTGAGGCCATGGCTGTCTGGAATGGGCTGGCAGTTTGTGCGTCGCCTTGGTCACCTGCACATAGGCGCAGCAGTTGAGCATACACCTCCCACAGCCCACCAAGTTGTCGTGGCAGAAAGCAGGTGACAACAGCGGTATAACTCGTATGCCAGCCTGGTAGCCCTACTGCACTGAAGTGTTTTGATACGCCACGCTGTTGCCCTGGTTTTGCAGGTGTGCAGCTGAGTACAACCTTCACCCCTTCAGAGCAGGCTGCTACCCTGGTACTCCTGTCAAAGCAGTGCAGCTGGAGCGCAACAACCCAGCACCACCGCTGTGGTTCAGGGCTGACCTGCTGCAGCAACTGTACACAAAGCGGCAGTTCCAGCAGCGCATGAGCATCACCAGTGTTGCAGATGCCTTGCACCAGCAGTTGGCATCAGAGGGTCTCTGGGTTGAGGGTGTGGCAGCAGCACGGTTTGGCAAGAACCTACGTGCTGCCCTCAACAGCTTTGCAGCATTGCAGGTCAAGTGCGCAGATCCTGTCCACCTGGGGCTGCCAGCAGAGGGTGTGGTGCCTTGTGATGTGTGCAGAGAGGGCCATCTAGGCTATCTGCAGCAGCAACAGGCTGTGCACCTGCGGGATGGGTTCCCTGCCATGGGCCCAGAGCCAGCTGGCCTAGCACAGCAGCAGCAGCAGCAGCAGCAGCAGCAGGAAGCACACAGGCAGCAGGCCGAGGCTATGCCTGCTGCCCCCCCGGCTCCTCAGCAGCAGGACAACCAGCAACCACAGCAGCAACCTCAGGCTCCCCCGCAGCAGCAACAGCAGCAGCCGTCTGACGCGGCACATGGTTACCGGCAGGCCCAAGCTGAGCCACAGGCTGGGCAGGCACAGCAGCATGACGCAGGCCAGTATCGTGCTGCGCAGCCGCAACCTGGGGACCGCCCTGGGCCTGAGCAGCAAGATGATGACCTGCAGCAGGGCCGTGCGCAGTTGCAGCAAAACCCCCTGCCATCATTCGCTCCTGGGGTGCACCCTGTGGTGATTATGTTTGCTGCGCTGGACGGCTTGATGCGTGTACCACGCTTGGCAAAGGCTGGTGAGTCTGGGGTGTTTGATTGGTGTGTTTATTATCGGTTTGGGTGGGTGTGTCCCATACCACACTGTCCATCTGCATGTGGGTTATTCAGGTGGTCGTCTTCAATGATGCTGGTACTATACTGGTGCTGCACCAGAGGGCTGGGTGTACGCTTGCACAACCCATCAGAAAAAGCAGCAGGCTCGCTGCTGCCCACCTGACTCCCCCCTCCCCCCTCCCCGCTCCTTTCCCCCGCAGTGCAACCTGTTGGTTCCCGTGTCTGCAAGCTCCCCTTGGTCTTTGGTTGTCAGTTGACATGTGCATCACATCTGATGGGAATTGTTGTTGCTGCATTTGCTATGTTGTGCAGGTAGTGCCTCCACAAGTGCGGCAGCCGCCACCTCGCGCATCATCCCAGACAGCTACACAGACCAGTACAGCAGGTTTGACCCGCTGCCACCCCAGTATAGACGCAGACGGCAGCGCACGTGTCACAGCTTCAATGCAGACACTGCCCTGGGGCGCACCTCAGAGGTGTATGACGTCAACGGGATTGTCAGCCTGTTATGCAGGTGTGTGCAAGTGGCCGTGGTGTGTAGTTTGTACAATTATGTCAGCGCCCTGCATGAATGATAACCAAGCCGCATGCTGTGTCACAATCCGACATGTGCTTGGCGCAGCATCAGCCAACCTGGGGCATGGCAGTTCTCTGCCACCGCCCACCCCTCGCTGATGTGCTACTTCATAACAAAGGACTTGTTTGCGAAGCTCGTACTGCACTGTACTGTAGATTTCTCCACTGTAGCTGCACTAACTCCGGGTGTGTACTCTGACTTTCATGTGGTCCCCCTTGCAGGCACGGTTTCGCACTCTTGGTCGTCAACATGCCCACAGGGGAGCGCTTTGTGTATGCACAGTACCTGCTCCATGTGCTGATGTCTGTCCACCAGGTGTGGCCGTACATCTCCTTCTACGACATCAACTGCAGGTTTGGGCCCCACTTCCGCAAGGTCGCTGCTGAGTGTGGTAGGTCTGGCTTGTGGCCCCCTCACTTGGCAGCATGGGCCTCGCAGCTGCACACGCCGTTGCCCCCCTTCCACAAGTACATGCACTCCTCTGCATGCGCCGCTCAGCATGCCCTGGAGCTGCTGCCTGCAGCAGGGCTTGGGGTTGGCGAGCCAACTGAGGTGCTTAACAGGTACCTTGGCATAGCTGGCACAGTGTTGCAGTACGCAAGCAAAGCCGTGCGCGCAGTGTGGCTGGAGGTTTTGCTGTTGGCGTGGCGGGATAAGAAGGAGCAGGACCTTCCCATGCTGCTGTGGCGCATGTGGAGCAAAGCCTGCGTGCAGCGCGCAGCATACCTCAAGGAGCAGTCACAGCTGGGCCAGGAGGCCATGCGTGCTGGTGTTGCTGCAGATCAGGTGGGCTGATGTGTTCTGAGCAGTGAAATGTTGGCCACCATGGTCTGCATGCCCGTTCTGTATTTATTCACCTTCTGTCTCTTGGCAGCCCCAGGGCATCAGGGGCTATGGTGGGGGGTGTGAAGGCATTGGCCACGCACACCCCTGTCCTCAAGCGGGCTGGTACAGTTCACTATGCGTAGTTAACTCTCTCTCTCTCTCACACACACACACACCTTCTGTTCTAGCAGTGTGCCCTGCGCTTATATTGCCCTGTGCCCTGCAGCTCCTCCATGCTATTACTCGAGAGGGCTGCCAGCAGATGCAGACTCGGTTGCTGAGCGCACCCTCATCAACTCACTGCTTACTACAGTACATTTGACGGTACTTTTGTACTGTTTTTATGGAGCACGTCTTCTTGTCTTTGCTCGCAGTATGTTGCTCTGGCACTAAGCTTAGCCATGCACACTCATCACATCTGTGTGTTGCCAAACGTCTCTGGTTGCTTTGGTGTGTGCAGGTGTTGATCTGGGCACAGCCCCCTGCACAGATTGAGGAGGTGGAGCGTGTGGAGGAGATGTCATGGCAAGCAAGGGTTGCTGAGCTGTTGCTGTTGCTCATGCCAGTGTCCATCGAAGGCGCAGCTGATGTCAATCGCTTGATACCCACCAAGCTGCTGATAGGCGCGGATGCAGCTGCAGCTGCCAGCAAGAGGTGAGGTCTAAATGTTTGGGCCACAGCAATCTTCTCGGCCTTGGCCTTGGCTTGAGGGGGAGCTTGGGCGTCGCACACAATAGCAGTGCAGTGGCGTTGGGCCGTTGTGGCAACTGTCTTCAGTTGTCATGATGTAACACCCATGTTGTCAGTAGTGGGTGGCTGTGGTGTTGCGGGTGCTGGTGTTGGTAGTGAAGGGTGTATGTGTTGGATGCACCTGTTGTTGACACTGTGTACAAAATCACTTATATTTGCATACAGTATATAGGGCAGTTTCTGCCATTCGTGCTGGTATGTCGACAATATGTGCAGGGGGTGATGTTCAGTGACAGAACGCATTACACATCACTTTGGTGTCAGTGCTGCTCACTGGACCCAACTTCCCGCGCTGCTGCCTTGCATTCAAACATGCTGGTACCCATGTCTGTAGCCCCCCCCCCCCCCCCCCCCCCATTGCTGTGCGCTTTTTCTTGAAACTTCTGTTGATGTTGCCTGTCTGTCATGTTGTCAGTGCAAGGGTCAGTCAGCAACCTGCATGTGGGCGCTGTGCCAGTGTACATGGTGCTGCCGCATTTGTTGCCTGCAGGCAGAGCTTGCTGCAATCACTGGAGCGTAGTAACGGCATTGAGCAGCGCTGGACGCTGCAGTCGCCGCAGCTGCTTGATGGTGTTGCGCAATTGTGCCTGCATAGGGTGCGCAGCTTGCAGGCACAACTGTCCACATGCAGCAGCACTTTCATGTACACAGAGTACTTACAGGAGCATGTCGGGCCAGCCCGCAAACAGCACCGTGCCCTGGGCAAGCAGCTGCAGCGCCAGCGTACACGCATGCGAGAGCTGATCAGCCAGCTCTTGGGCTGGGTGCAGCAGCTGCGGCAGTATGTGCAGCACTTGCAGCCTGCGCAAGGTGAAGACCCTGTTGACTCGCGGCAGGCGGCGCTCGAGTCTGTGGGGCTGCAGGCGGGTAAGCATTTCTTGATCGTTACAGACGATATGTACATGCACCAACAATCATGGCATTGGTGCGGTGAGGCTTGCACGCATGATTACAACCCAGGCTAGCAAAGATGGTCCAGTGTTGAAGGACCCTGTGCTGTTGTGTACAGCACCCTTTTGTTTTTTGAGGCAGGCCGATTCTGGACCTGAATATCTACAAGTTGTGTTCTCCTGATATGCACTGTATGATCTGCTGCTTGTGTGCTGTCCGGCCTTGTTGTTTGATGCTAGGTGTGGGCAGCTGGGCAAGTGTGGACCAGCCAACGCAGCCAGCAGCAGGCAGTGACACGGGCTCAGATGAGGATGAAGCTGAGCCGCCAGGCGGTGCTGCGGCCAGGCCAGCATCAGTCATACTGCAGCAGCTGTGCGCAGGGCTTCTGCCTTGGGAGCCACAGCAAGCAGGCACCAGCACCTTACCTCAGATTCGCAAGCGCATGGGCCTCGTGGCCTTGAAGATCAGGGCCACAGTACGGGAGATGGAACTGGTGCGGTTTGAGTTTGGCAACCTGTTGCGCAGCTACAACAGCAGGTTGCAAGCTCTGCAGTTAGCCACAGATACCATGCAGCAGCAGCTTGCCGGCATTCAGGATCAGCAGCAGCAGATCTTCAGCAGTTCAGAGCTGAATGCCGGGGCCCTGCCGTTGCTGCAGCAGCTGCTGCTGGTCTCCTTGTCGGAGCATCAGCGCCTCCTGTTGGGACGCTGCTGTTTAGTGGAGCGGCAGCAGGCACGCTTGCAGCGGTTGCTCAGCGTTGCAGAGCAGCTGCGCACTGATGTCCTTCAGGCAGCACCTATTGGTGCTGAGCCACCCCAGCGCATATTCGCTGCTGCAGCAGCAGCAGCCGCGGCGGCGGCGGCAGCCTCTGATGACACTGGGGCAGATGATGCAGCGCGTGATGATGCGTCAGAGTTCAGTGATGGGGAGTCTCAGTGGGGTGACTCAGAGCAAGGCGCAGATGATGCGGAGCAGCAGCAGGGCATGGCAGCAACATCTGCTGCTGATGTTTTTGCGGCTGCTGCTGCGGCTGGCGACTCTGCTGCTGCTGCTGCTGCTGCCGCGGGCGATGCCGCTGGCCAACCTGCCACGCCACAGACGTCTTGGCCTGCGTTGCATGGCAATATGGCGGTAGGTGTCGAGGCTAATTTCCTTTGTAGCTGTTCCTTGTAAAGTCGCAGGCAGGTGTGTTACTGCACATCTCACTTCCTCGTTCCGCTTACAAACCAACCCTGCATCACCATGCTTGTTCATGTTATTCCTCCAGCTGGGTCACTGCAAGCTGCTACAATTTCCTATACACGCCCTTATGTATGGCATGTCTCCTGGTGTTGTGCTTGCAGATTGCTGCACAGGTTTGGGGTGGCAGCCCCCCTTGGACAGCTGTGCCTGATGCCCTGGGGGTGCTGCGAGGCATTGCAGACCACTCGTCACTTTTGGTTGGCGACATGCCACGCGGTTATGGCATCAGCGGCCAGTTCCTACTGAGTGCACTCACTTCGCTCGTGCCTAACACGCATGTGACTGATGAAGTCATAAATGCGCGTGTAGACCAGCTGAATGCACGCACTGCCAGGCTGTTGCAACAGGGTGTTGGCGTTCCAAGGGTGTTGCTTTTCCCCACGTGGTTCATGGCCAAGCTCGTGCCTGACCCGTGTGGTGGACGCACCTACAACCAATCCTCGTATGCAGATGCTGCTGCGTTCCTGCGCACAAGAGGAGTGCGCAATGCCATGTCAGCATTGTCGCCACCTGTGGAGAGTGTGCTGCAATGCCAGCGGTTGCTGGCTCCATGCTTCATCCCGAGTGTGTCCATGGCCGATACAGTTGCTGCTGCACAGTCAGGGGATCCAGCCGTCGGTCACTGGGTGCTGCTGCTGGCTGATGTGGGCGGGCGCACAATCTACACCATTGATCCACTGCAGGCAAGGACTCGAGGGGGGGCACCGACACAGTTTCAGCGGTCAGTTGTGGCATCGCAGCATACGGCATAGTCTTGTACTGTATCACTGGTGCACTTTCAGTTCAAATTGTGTTGTCCTGACAATTGCTTCTGTCACTTTGTGTTGCTTGCAGGGGAACCACCAAACCTTATCTGAGGCCTTCACACTCTTCCTCAGTCAGCAGGCACGCGAGCAGATGACGCGCGACCCTACATTGCAGGCACTTGCAGACAGTGCGCAGTGGAGGCACAGTCATGTGCAAAACATCCCGCGGCAGCGTGACGGGGTCAACTGTGGTGTCTTTGCACTTGTCTTTGCTGACTGCCTGTCTGCGGGATTCCCGGTCGCACAGTGCCCTTTGCCTGCAAGGAACTTGAGGGACGCCCGTGCTCACCTCGCACACGCACTACTGCAGGTAGGCACACCAAATGCAACAGTTGTGAGACATGCCATCACTTGCGGCGCCAGACTGAACCACCAAGTTGCCCTTGTCGGCGGGAGAGGGAGACAACTTTTAGGGGGTGGACAGAGATACAATCAGTTATCCCAAGGTGACATGATGTGTTTGATTGTTCTGCAGGGAGCACCTGAGGTGATGCGGTCCCTGCGCACAGGGGAGCCTGACTACATGGAGATTGATGACTAAATTGCTATGCATGAAGAATGACAGGTGTGCTTTTCTTGGCCCTCAAGCGGTGCAGTAGTTTGTCCTATAGGCATGTGCGCATGTTACTGTCCAAGCAAAACAATTGTGTGCGCGTGTGTATGGCAGTACCGTACTCAACACTATCCTTGGGGTTTCACTTATCGCTGTGCGTTGATTGTTGTGTGTTGTGGCTGCAGATGTGGTGTTGCAATGGCAAGTTGTGAAGTGCCGGCCCTGTCAGGGAGGAGGCGCAAACGCGGAGGCACAGCTGGACAGACAATGCTTGCGCCTGCGGCAGCCGCTGCCATGCTGAAGTTCAATATGGCACCTGCGCATAGCCGTGGTGATTGGCTATGGTTGTAGTGTGTGCGTGCAGCACACTGTACATCCTGTTGTACACATGCTTTTGATCATGCATCGGAATTTGAAATATGGCAGTTTGGTTTGTTGTCTCATCTTTCACGCAGCGTGGAGGCAATGCTTGCACCATTTCTTGGTGCTGTTGGCGGATGTGTAGCCCGCTGTTGGTGCATCACATCGGCGATGACTTTGGAGATGCATGCATTGTTGTTGGGTCAGTCCTGTGCTATCAGGCTCCATTGTGTTTGCCAGTATCATCACCGCAGTGCTTCATCTTATGTGCGTCATAACATCAAGTTGCATGCAGGGCATATCCAGGACGGCACGGTGCTGCTGCTCAGCAGTTTGAGCTCATGTGTGAATGTATGTATCTTTAGGGATGTGTGTATGCAGCACTTCTGGCATTGTATGCTTTTCACCAGCACCTTTGTGTTGAGAGGGCCTGCAGCCTCCTGTCGTCTTTTGATGTGTGGTGGTGCAGCATTGTTACGCCCGCTGATTGTTACCACATGTCGGCGCTGCTGCACATGTGTGCACATGCTTGTCACTTTTTGCCAACACAATTGTACAGGGTCAATGATCGCATTTCAAGTTTGTGCAGGTGATGGGTTGACAGCTGTTGCCTGACACAGCGTATATGTATACTTGCAGTCGTTTTCCTTGTATCTGTACCCATCATGCATGAATGCAAAGCTGTTTTGCAGTTCGGGTACTTTATACGTACAGTACCTGGTGATAGTGCCTGGTCAGTGTGCCCTCCATCTTGCACCATTACTGCCATCTGCTGCATGCCAGTGTCCATGCAAGCCGTGCACAAGCCACAAAGGGAAAATGCGACATGCAAGAGCTGAATGATTGTGTTCTGCAGGGACACCCAGCACACAGACAGCATCCGTGTACACACCAAACAGCAGTGGGACGCATGGTGTTTGTCTGGACAGCTTGTATGCAGTATGCAACAACAAAGTCATTGGTCCCGTGCAATAGTTGCAGTTTCAAACTCAATGATTGAGCTGTCAACTGCAGCAGCAATGGCCTGGCGGAATGGTCAGCCCTGATGCATATGCCTTGTCAGTCCTTACAGAACCAGCAGTGCACGATACAATACTAAGTAGAGGCCCCATGCATAGGCAGCAAAAGTGCCTGGAGGTCCTTCGCACGTTGCAGTAGCACCGCCTGAGGTGCGACCCTGCCGGCTAAAGCGCGCTTGCAACCCGTTGTGGCTACTTGCATTGCCCCTCGGCGCCAACGGCCCTTGAACTGACAAGCTTTGCATAAACACCCTAGGCAGCTGTTTGTAGAGTCAACAGATTCAATGTCACAAACCTCTCCAGCCCACCCAGAGCCACATTGCAGTAAGTAAGAGCAAGCTGGCGCAAGTTAAGGCTCAGAGGGGTGTGAATGTCTGGCATTCTAGACCGTCTACGGTACGGTACCACAACCCGGGGTTGGCATGCGCTTCTCAAACAAGCCATTCACATGTGCTTGTGCACCCTGAGAATCCCAGTAGTCGCCCTAGGACTCACCATTTGCATGACCACGATGTGTCACGGATGCCGCGCAGTTGCAGGGTGTAAAGGGATGCCTCTCATATGCAGAAGGTGTTGTGTGACATTGCCTACTAGGTGCGGTGGTAATTGTGGTGTGTTTGAACACTGACTAGTTGGGCAGGTTGGATCCTCAGCTCCGTGGCAGGCGGTGCGCATTCGGCAGGTTGGCGGCACTACTGAGAGTGTCACAGTACTGAGTAGCTGCCGCATAGGCAAAGGCTTGTTGCAGCACATGCTCAGGCATCCTGTTGACAGTGCCGCACTGGGCTGAGCAATATGCAGCGTTGATGCAGGGCAGCCACAGATGTTCAAATGACTGGTCACAGTTTACAGGAATGCGCTCCAACACAAGACACCCCTGAATAGTTGTGTAGTAGTAGTTAGCAGTAGTCAGTAGTAGTAGCATTGACTTTCAGCAAGGGACTTCTGGCCAGCCGCCTTTGCAACACCAAGCTGCCCAAGCCAAAGAGCTCTGTCTAACTGACATAAACACATCTGATGGCCGAGAAAAACCCATGGCGCGCTTCTGCAGGGCTATACTGCCTTGAACTGCTGCACCTTGCTTCAGTGCTCCATGTCTGCGCTCCATCATATTCTATCACCCTGCTGTGCTGCCTACTGTCTGCTGTAGACATTCAAGGGTGATGATTAGTCAGGTTGTTAGGGCCCACCAGGGTGCCGCACCTGGCATGAACGGTTGTTGAAGCACCTTTATGGCAGCCTCTGCAGATTTGCCTTGGCACTCAATACCTTTGCTCAAAACCACTTTGCCAGTTGCTGGTGTACGCGCCCCTGTGCCGCGGTCGGAGCGTGTGTGCAGACTGTGTGATGCAGGGGCTGGAGATGAGTTACACATGATTGCTGAGTGCAGTGCCTATGCCACCGTGGTCACGCCATGTCACGGTGAGACAACATCGTTCTCACTTGTTTGAGTGCCTCGGTGGTTGGCAGCACTGCTGTAGCCAGCCGGCAGCTGTCTTCTGCGGAAGTGCGGCAGTTCATGTCTCAAGAGCAGCACTTGGTGGCTGGTTTTATGTATGAGTGCTCACAGCATCGGTGGCAGCACACGCCACCAGAACTTGTGGCCGAGCCTGCTGGCGTCGTTGCCTCTGAAGAAGAGGAGATCATTGAAGCCGCTCAAGCTGGTGCAGCGGATATATGTTTCCGGATGAGTTGTTGGATGACCTCTGAGGCGCATTCTGGTGTAGCTGTTCTTCTCTCATGCGAGTCCGTTGAGGAGTGCTTATGCCCTATGAGCCTTGTTTGGCTCCTGAAAGTGCGATCAGGTGAGGCCCTGCCAGTGATCCAGTAAAGTAGTAGTAGTGGTAGTAGTAGCAGAAATTCTGCAGTGTGGGGTGCCTGAAATGGAGCAAGATGGAGCAAAACAGCACGACACAGTGTGTGCAACTTGCTGTGTGACACATCAAGTCAGCGGCTGGCAAGAACTTATGCTCCCTCTGACATCACTGCCAGTGCTGTGCGCTAAGCAACAACTTCACAATTGCATATCATGTGTGACACATGGGCTGTTCTGCAATGCAGCTGTGTCACCAACTGATGCGGCTGTGCCGCCTTGCAACGGAATCCAGAGCGCTTGCAAGCAATTGCCTGCTGTCAGTTGCAACCTTGTTGGTGTTGCAAATTGATGATGGTGCACCCAGCACCAGCGCTGGCTAAGTCACTTGATCGCTGGCACCACCCTGACTTGACCCCTGCTTGCTTCTGCGTACATAGAATGCGTGGTGCATGCTCTCTGTACTGATGCATGCAGCTGCCCAGGCTTGAAACAGTTGTGCTGGTACCAGTATGGTGTTGTGATGAGTCTGGTGCTCAATGAAGTGTAACAGTGCAGCGATACAATGAGCCGCACATGCGGTGTTGGACTCATGGACCGGACCAGTAGCAGCCGGCAGCAGTCATTCATCAGGATGTGTGGTGAATGCTCAAGTGACTAAGCGCGGGACCTAACAAACAATGCACTCCTTGAACAACTACTACTACTACTTTACTGGATCAGGGCGTGGCCTGATCGCCCTATCAGAAGCAAAGCAAAGCTCATATGGCACGAGCACTCCTCAAAGCACTCGCATGAGAGAAAACAACAGAACCAGAATGCGCCTCAAAGGTCATCCAACAAACCATCTGGAAACAAGTCGGCTGCACCAACTTGTGCCGCAGTCATCTCCTCTGCCTCCAGACACTGATACCAGTGTATAACCTACAACAGGCTGAGCTACATTGTGGCCAGAGCTGAGCTTTGCCGGCAGGGTCTGCCACATATGCGATGAACACGCATGCATTACACCAGCCACCAAATATTGCTAGAACATGAACTGCCGTAACTTCGCCGCAAAACACTGCTGGTTGAGCACATGCTGCCATCCACCAAGGCATTCAAACAAGTGGGCATGGCACTCTATAACGCTGGCATTCCATTCAGCAATTATGTTCAGCTCCTCTGGGCCAACCGCTGCACTAACAGTTTGCATGTACGGTCCGACACAACATTACTGATTGACGGGAGGTGGATGCTGTTGCTGTGTCAAGCCAATAGCCTCTAGTCTGGTGAACATTTACCTGACTGATGGCCAGGCTGTGATCCTGATGCTGCATGATCACAGATTGTTTGGTGTGCTGACCTGAAACCTCTCAGGGCCTGATGGTCAAGCTTACAAGACGTCACGCCAGTTGTGGTTGTTGCTGGCTGCTTGTGCATGCAACGGTTGCAAGGGGCTGGCCTCAGGGACACGTCGCCAGCAGAAGCTTGCTGAGCGGCCTGCACCAGCCTGAGGTTGGGCTTGATTAACAGGCTCGACAAATTAAGTTGGCTACATACAGCTGCAATCTACGACAAGTCCACACGGCTGCCCCAGGAAGTGGCATGTCAGCGACTAGGCTAGTACCTTCATTCAACTATCACCAATACTGGGCCAGCCCTTGTTGTGCAGTCAGGTGTCACTGGCCTTGTGCATTAAGAGGGTACCTTGCACCTGTGCACTTTGTCATCGGGGTGTGCAAGGCAGCCAGACTCAAGAAGAGAGTCTTGCAGTGCCTTGAAGAGTGCATGTCAGGCCCAATTGTGGCTGATTGCCGCCTTGCAGTTGTGCAAACAGTTGTGCTTAGAGGTTGAGAAAACAGTTGGAGGTTGGGGGTTGACAGAGTCACATAAGGAGGGCTAGCTTTCAACTGATTCAAGGACACAGCAGATACCTTGCACTGTTGCAAGTGCCTTGTGCCATTGGAGCTTCAGGTCATGCGGGTGCGTACGCACGCGTGTGCCGTGAAGGGCATGCCTAGTACTTAATTTTGTGGAGTTGTTATGTGTCACAAACAGTGTTTCTTGGCAGAAGCAAGAAGGCAACGGCAGCGAACACTTGGAAGGGTTGGGGTGGACACCCTCTTACACACCCTTCTGATATGAGTCAGGTACTGAAGCAACACAGACAGCTCGTGGGGCAGCCGCAACAGCAGGGCACCCTCAACAACTGCATGTTGTGGGAGCGCAAGACTGACGCGAGCAATTTGCTGCAAGCTGCAGCGCACACGCTTGATTGCTGTGCGAAATATGAACCTAGCCAGTGGTGGGCACTGAAATGTCTCACTAGAAAACACACACCGACATGCGGGCGCCTTTCATACAGTTTGCGCACAGCCCATGGAGACTTCTGTATGCCACAAAACTGCAGAACTGCCGCCCGCGCATGCTGATGCGCTCTGCGCATACACCACAAATCTGGTGCGCTCTGCGCACAAACCTGCTTTGACACTCAACTTGGTGGAGCCCTTTCCAATGATCAAGGCAGTTGCACTAGAGAACATGGTTGAACTTCAGACATCAGCCTTGTGTTCAATGCATGGCAAGCGACAGCAGACCAGGAGCTGCAACCCCCCTTTGGACACCCTCAGTTGGAGGTGTTGTTGTCACCCCCATGCCCAATGGCAAGGCACTTGCACTGTAGATTATGCAGATAGCTCAGCATGCTGCAGCCTTTTTCCTGATGTTGCTCACTGATGCCTGTCAACGGACAGCAAGGTGCCACAATCAAAAGCTGTTGCCCTTTGCCCACCCACAACTCAACACATGGTGCTGTTCTTGACACCACCCATGGTCAAGGCAGTTGTACTGGACAGCACACCTGCAGATCACGCTGCAGCCTACAACATCACCGCCACAACCCATTGTCCAACACAGGTTGCAAGCTGCTTTGCATGCAAGCTGCCGTCAATGCTGGATGTCAAACGCCAACTGCTGCTGATGTTGAATCCACCTTATCACCCGGAGCCGTCAGGTTCAGCTGTCAGCTGCTACTATGGATGTAACTGCTTCCTTTGTAGTAGGATCTCAATGTAGTTCTCTAAGGAATGCCTGCCCTCAGGGCATTTGAGCCCCCTAGGAGGCCACCTGAGCTGCTCCACTCCTACATCACATACTCACTCCACAAAGGCAGTTTTGGGCATGCCTTGCCGTACACGCATCCCGGCAGATGACCCTCAATCAGTCAAGAACAACTCAACATGCACATGACACAACTGCCATTGCAATTCAACCGGCCATTCTCATGTGGCATACTCGCGCGCTGCTCAAGGTAGTCTCAGCGCTGACAAACAACTCCCAGAGCAGCAGCCGAAAATTGGTCCTTACACAACATCTACTCACAATAGTGTGCAGGCATGGCAGGCGCCCAATACGGACAGTACAAGCAACATGAGAGGTCAGCGCTGAAAGCCCAGAACCTCTTCACAATACTTGTGTTGCCGCCTACCCATCTTTGTGCATGCTGCATAGATGTGAGAGACATGTGCATCCACCCTGCACACTGCAGCATGAGCTGCCGATACTGCAAGCAAAGCAGGCATGCCAGTGGCAACAAACACCTTCAAAACCCCGCCACACCAGACACGCCTTGCCGTGACCCTCGCACCAGCCACACAAGTACAAAGGGGGCAAAAGCCCGAGAGAGCATAGACACATGACAACGCAAACGCACGATAATCTGCAAGCCCAGCACCGCCATACTGTGGATTTCACGCATGCCCGCAAATGCGCAGGCGTCTTACAGACCCTCGCGCAGCCTTGCAATCTGAGGCGTGCTGTTGAACCTTGCATCGGCAGGGTCCAACTGTGCACACTCTTCCAAGATAGGCGACATCCGCTGCTGCTCCTCCATCATGCTGGCGCGCTGCCGCTGGCTGTCGGCCAACTGCCCCTCCAACACTCCCCTCTCCCGCTCAATGCGTGCGTCTGACTCCCGCAGCTCGCGCGCTCGCGCATATCTGTCTGCCAGCGTGACATGGCCTGGCTGCCCAGGGCTGGTCTGGGGGGATGCAGGCGGCTGCACACCACTGGCACCACGCCCTGCAGCAATTGCGGTGAACAAAGGAGAAAACGAAAGAAGAATGTAGCTCAGTACCGGTAACAGACAAGATGGCTGCGTAGATGCATGCACATGTCAGCTGCGCAGTTACTGCCACCTCCACCGCTAATCGTTCACTGTTACTGATGCTGTTACACAATTCACGCATTACCTGAACCCCCTAGGGGAGACAAAGCGGCTCATCAAAGGACCAGAGTCTTAGTATAAATAAGAGTCAACATCATCAGGCACTGCGCTATGACATAAGCCATTCACTCATGAAGCAAATCATCCCCAGCAATGACCCCAGGGCTTCAGCTTCCTCAGACAAGAGCCCCTTCGCAAACATCCAGGAGTCGGTTGGCCCACGTGCATGGCTACAATAGTGCAAAAATGCACTGACTTGCAGGGCCGGCTGTTAACAACAGAAGGGGCAGGAGGTACTGCTGTATCCAGTAAGAAAACAACACACCTGCACGCTGGCGCTTGCGCTTCCTTCCCTTGCCAGCCTCCTGCAAGTCCAGCTCCTCACCATCGGAGTCCGAAGCCGCCCCATCAGCAGCCCAATCCTCACCGTCAGCGTCTGGCTGAGCAGCACCAGCGCGACGACCTGCATGTGTAGCAAAGCATGCATGTCGTTGTTGTGCTTCACTGCCGGTTGAAATGCCTGGTGCGGAAACGCACATGTCGGCAGCGCCATCCCATCATCTCAGCCAACCACCGTGACAATGTACAAGGCCTTCACCTGTGTCCCGTAGCGTTACAAGAAGTGAAAGACATATGCTGAAGCACGCCTTGCAATGCAGTCACCCAAGCCTATTTGAACGCGGGTTGGCTTGAACATGTAAATCGAGAGGGCAAGGACCAACCCTGACTGGAACCGTCTGTACATCTGCCTTTGTTGCCTGCTACAAATAGATCTTAGATGTGGTGACGACACACCTGCACGTGGCCGTTTCACCCTCCTTGATGTGTCCTCCTCCTCCTCCTCCTCCTCCTCCGTCTCCTCCCGCGCATCGGCTGCCAGCGCAATAACCCGAGCCCTGGCCGTATCTTTGGAGGAGCGCCCAAGGTGCTGCCGGGATGCTGGGGCAGCTGGCGCCGATTTGGGCTTGCTGGCAGCTGGCTGGCGACCTCCGCCAACCACGCGCCCTCTAGCCCCTTGTGAAGCCTTGGCACCTGCGCGCAGCACACCAATGTTGGGTGAAGAGTACTCCATGGCACCACCCAGCACGAGCAGCCGTCACAAAACGCGACATGACAGCGGCATGGCTGATGGATACGGTGCTGCGTAAGTATGCGAGTGGACATATCAATTTCGCAAAGTGGCAAGTGTGAAATGGCTGATAAGACTGCATGCTCTGCTACAGCAGCACAACCTATTGTGGCTCACTTGACGGCGGCTTGATAGCAGACACCCCGCTGAACACAGTGCCAGGTGGGCCGGCTCTTGCAGGTTGTGGCTGCAGTGCAGCCTGCAACAACAGATCCCCAAATGCCAGCTCTGCACACGCAACGGGTCAGCACACAACAGTGATGAGTAGTATTGAGCAAGCTCATGGTTTGGCATGAACATGGAGCACATTTTGGGAACAACCCCAGATTCGAAAATAATCAAGATGCAACCATTGTTGGCAAAGAGTGATAGAGCTCACATCAGAACAGCTGCGGAGGTGATATAGAATCATACATCAAAGACAAGCAGTGAGCACAATCAAAACTATTGGCAACATGCGGAACAATGGCTGTACCCCATGTTGTGTGCATACGTAGATGCACACTGCCAAAAGTCCCCCCTGCAGCCATTGTCGAGGTCCTGCCTTGACCGCAAAGCCCACCAACCCTTTATGTCCCCTTCACCCCCCCCCCACCACACCCTCCTTCGGCACCTCCAACACAGACGCACCCCCTCCTCCCTTACTGTCTTGGGCAATCCCTGCTTCCAGCCCACCCTCCCATGTCTTTTCATGCGCACCATTGGGGAGTGTAGCCGCAACGCCACCCATGACGTAAGGAACACCAGCAGGAGCAGTGGCTGCGGTAGCTGCTGTTGCAGTTCCTGTGTGCTGCGCTGTGCTGCTGCCTCGCTGCTGCTGCCGCTCTGCCCCAGCGCCCGCACCCATGCTGCCAATACCAGCAGCAGTTGAGCCCTCTGCTGCCGCAGCTGCAGCACGCGCCTCAAAGTGCTGCGCTGTGCTGCTGCCTCGCTGCTGCTGCCGCTCTGCCCCAGCGCCCGCACCCATGCTGCCAATACCAGCAGCAGTTGAGCCCTCTGCTGCTGCAGCTGCAGCACGCGCCTCAAAGTGCTGCGCTGTGCTGCTGCCGCCCTGCTGCTGCCGCTCTGCCCCAGCGCCCGCACCCATGCTGCCAATACCAGCAGCAGTTGAGCCCTCTGCTGCCGCAGCTGCAGCACGCGCCTCAAAGTGCTGCGCTGTGCTGCTGCCGCCCTGCTGCTGCCGCTCTGCCCCAGCGCCCGCACCCATGCTGCCAATACCAGCAGCAGTTGAGCCCTCTGCTGCCGCAGCTGCAGCACGCGCCTCAAAGTGCTGCGCTGTGCTGCTGCCGCCCTGCTGCTGCCGCTCTGCCCCAGCGCCCGCACCCATGCTGCCAATACCAGCAGCAGTTGAGCCCTCTGCTGCCGCAGCTGCAGCAAGCGCCTCAAAGTGCTGCGCTGTGCTGCTGCCGCCCTGCTGCTGCCGCTCTGCCCCAGCGCCCGCACCCATGCTGCCAATACCAGCAGCAGTTGAGCCCTCTGCTGCTGCAGCTGCAGCACGCGCCTCAAAGTGCTGCGCTGTGCTGCTGCCGCCCTGCTGCTGCCGCTCTGCCCCAGCGCCCGCACCCATGCTGCCAATACCAGCAGCAGTTGAGCCCTCTGCTGCCGCAGCTGCAGCACGCGCCTCAAAGTGCTGCGCTGTGCTGCTGCCTCCCTGCTGCTGCCGCTCTGCCCCAGCGCCCGCACCCATGCTGCCAATACCAGCAGCAGTTGAGCCCTCTGCTGCCGCAGCTGCAGCACGCGCCTCAAAGTGCTGCGCTGTGCTGCTGCCTCCCTGCTGCTGCCGCTCTGCCCCAGCGCCCGCACCCATGCTGCCAATACCAGCAGCAGTTGAGCCCTCTGCTGCCGCAGCTGCAGCACGCGCCTCAAAGTGTTGCGCTGTGCTGCTGCCGCCCTGCTGCTGCCGCTCTGCCCCAGCGCCCGCACCCATGCTGCCAATACCAGCAGCAGTTGAGCCCTCTGCTGCCGCAGCTGCAGCACGCGCCTCAAAGTGCTGCGCTGTGCTGCTGCCGCCCTGCTGCTGCCGCTCTGCCCCAGAGCCCGCACCCATGCTGCCACTACCAGCAGCAGTTGAGCCCTCTGCTGCTGCTGCTGCACGCGCATTGTACTGCTGCGCTGTGCTGCTGCCGCCCCGCTGCTGCCGCTCTGCCCCAGCGCCGGCACCCACGCTGCCACTACCAGCAGCAGTTGCAGCAGGTGCTGCCGCAGGTGCGTCATTCCCAATGCGCTGCGCTGTGCTGCCGCGTCTCTGCTGCTGCAGGGCTGACCCAGAACCATCACCGCTGCCGTCGTTCACAGTGGCATGAGGTCCGGCAGCTGCTGCCTCTGCTGCTGGATTGGCACTGCGCCGCGCAGCGCTACGGGCTGCATGCTGCTGCCGATTCCTACCAGCACCCCCCCCATGTCGCCGCTTCTGCCGCCGCGACCCCGCTGCTGCTGCCGCCGCCGGTGCAGCCGCCGCTGCTGCAGCGCTTGCACTGCGAGCGCGAGCGCCACCAGCAGCTGATGCCCTTGAGCGGCCGCTGCCCTTGGGCCGCCCTGGGCCTCGTCCGTGACTCACCACATGCAGCACACGCTCAAGATAGGAGCACATTTTCTCGCCTGCCGCTGGCCCTTGCTGCCGCAGCACAGACTGAAAGAACTGTCGTGGCTTATCTGGCTGGTTGGCTGGCGGCTCGTCTGGCTGGTTGGCTGCAACAGCTTTCGAGTGCTGCAGCCAGTGCTGCAGCACACGCTCAAGCTCGGCCTTCTGCAGCTGCAGCAGCGGACCAGTGGGCACATCATCCGGCAAGTTCTTCTGCCGCCTGTACCCCCCACAAACCTCACACGGCGCCTCATCAGGAGCCAAGCCCGGATCTGGCTCACGGTACCCTTGACACACCTTGCGGTGGTGGTCTGCGTCAGTGGGGCGACCTGCGAGGGTGCAGCATGCAAGACACGCGGTGTGGCAGTCAGATTGGTACACATCTTTGTCGGGACTGGCACAGTTGTAACAACATGAAAGGCAGGTACAAGCATACACACACCAAGCCTACTAAGTTGAACATGTGTACAGTAACACTTATTGAGGCATTTGAAAAGGTACTATGTCTTCTCCAAACAAAGCACCTTGCTTGCTAGACTGCAGTAAGCATGTAGCTAGTTTATACAATAACACACACAATCAGCTTGATCAAATGTGCCGTACCTTGACCACTGATGCCCAATTTTCAATCTGTTGCAGGATTGACAATACGGACGTCACCCCCCCCTCCGACGCCACTACCCTTGCATATGCACGCATGCAAAAGCAAACAGTTGCATGCACACGCAAAGGCACCCTCTCCCGCACAGACACCCACACAGAACAAACAGCCTTACACCAATCCACCCACAGAGAAGGCAGAAGCAGTTCGCATGCTCAGCTCACCCTCTGGAGTAACTCCCTCCGGCAGCTGCATGGCCAGGTATGGGGCAACCTTCCTGATGGCGTCTACAGCTGCGACGCGCCCACCCCCCCGAACTGCCTCAGGTGATGGGATCTGATCCACTGTCAGGCTGGCAGGATTCACCGATGCAAAGACCAGGTCTGAGTCAGGGCGCAGCTCCGCATAAATCAGCTCCACCAGCTGCTGAACCAGCTGCATGATCTCTGGATTGCCCGCCAAGCTGGGGGACACATCAAGAGCGAGATAGCCCAGGGGCGTGACGAACGCCGAGACCAACCCAGCCCTTGTGACGCGTGGGTCATCACCGTAGGCCAGGTGGTAGCTGATGTCCTGTTGGAACAGGTGGACCATGAGCTCCCTCATGATACGCAGGCGCTTCTTGCTGGCGTTGGACGAGCAGTCGCGCTGCACTTCGCAGTACTGGTTCTTTGTCCAGTCATCAACCGGCACCTTGTTACCCCTCCACAGCGGTGGGACCCCCACAGCTGCTGCCGCTGCTGCTGCCCTAGCTGGTGCTGCTGCTGCCCTAGCTGCTGCTGCTGCTGCCCTAGCTGCCACTGAGGCGGCTTCATCTGCATCATCTGCTGTTGTTGCTTCATCTGTGGCTGCAGCTGCTGCAGCTGCTGCAGCCGCTGCTGCTGCTGCTGCTGCATCTGATGGCGCTTCGGTGCCAGCAGCACCATCAGCAGCAGCCTCAGGCTCCATTGCCGCAGCGGCCGCAGCCGCGGCCGCATCCGCAGCCGCTGCGGCACGGCGAGCTCGTGCCATCACGTCTGCAGCGGCAGCAGCGCCAAACTGGGGGCCAAACTCACCCTCCCCCACTGCAGTGCCACCCGTGTCGTCCTCCAGAGCGTCTAGCAGCTCCGGCATGTCATCACCTGCCTCGGCCCCTCCGGCAGCTGTGCTAGCCTGCCTGCCTTTGCCCCGTTTGACACCTGCTGTGCTCTTGGAAGCGCTTTGTGCTGTTCTGGTGCGGGAGCTGCCACCAGCTCCTGCAGCAGGCGGTAGTGTAGCCGCTGTGCCCGCGCCTGAGGCAGGCACTTTGCCAACAGAAGCTGTGGCACGCGGCCTGCCAGGAGCTCTAGCAGCAGGCGGTGCCATGGCAGCTGAACCTGCATCTGCTGGTTCGGCACAGGAGTTGCCGTCAGCTGCTGCAGCATGGGGTGCCATAGCAGCTGCAACTGCAGCTGCCTGTGCGGCACCGGAGCTGCGGTCCACAGCAGCTGCAGCTAGCGACGCCTTGGCAGCTGCGCCTGCAGCTGCTGGTTGGGCACAATAGTTGCCATCAGCTGCTGCAGCATGGGGTGCCATAGCAGCTGCGACTGCAGCTACCTGTGCGGCACCGGAGCTGCGGTCCACAGCAGCTGCAGCTAGCGACGCTGGTTGGGCACAATAGTTGCCATCAGCTGCTGCAGCATGGGGTGCCATAGCAGCTGCGACTGCAGCTGCCTGTGGGGCACGGGAGCTGCGGTCCACATCAGCTGCAGCTAGCGACGCCTTAGTAGCTGCGCCTGCAGCTGCGTAACGGTCATAAGTTGCTTGCAGTGCTGCTATATCAGCGTCAATCTTGGCCACCTCATCATCTACATCAGAATACTCTTCTGAGTCAGCAGCAGCCTGTGTAGCGGCGACTCTGACAGTGGTGGATGCCGCTACATCACCCGCTCGCTGCTGAAGGCGCTGCTGACCAAGCTGTACCTCAGGCTGGAACCCCAAATCAGTGACGCCGCTGAGAGGATGGGGTTGCTGCTGCTGCAATGGATACATGTGAGGCTGAGGCTGTGGACCCTGCGGCCCTTGCTGCACAGTCCTGGACGTAAGAGGACAAGCTGCAGCAGCAGCAACCGCAGCAGCAGAATTCTGTGGGAGTGACTGACTCCAACTGGCAGCAATATCATCTGGGTGCTGTGGGGTTGCTGCTGCTGCTACTGTTGCTGCTGACTGTGGTTGTGCGCTGGTAACAGCAGCAGCATGTGCTGTCTCCTGCTGACTTTGCTGCCAACCACCTTCCACTGCGTCAAACACAGAACATACATGTATATCAGGAACACGATGCCGTGAAGACCATATGAACCCATCGGTTGGTGGTGTGCTCATGTACAGCTCAAACAATCAGCAGGGTGGTGGTCAGCAGATCAGAGGCACAGCAGAGGCTGCCTGCCTGCCTGCTTGGCAGGACGATCCCAGTACCGATATCTAAACACATGGATATCAGTATATGTGCACAGATGTGAAGCATTGGGGTGAGCACTAGCTTGTGTTTGCATGTATGGAGATAGCCAATCACCTTGGTCTTGGCCGCTGTCATCAGCTGTCCGAGTACAAGCAGCGCCGTCATGAGCAGAACTCCAGAATGAACGCCAACCACCAAAAAAGGCCGACATCAGAAGCGCTCACTGGGGCAAACAGACTCAACTCATCGAAGCTTGGCACAGTCCGTCAACAGCGAGCGACGATGCGATATACCACAGTAGTAACGTGCACGTGTAGGAAGTATCAGGTTCTAGACGTGTTCGTGTGAACTGGGCTCCAGTGTGACCAAAGTTGAGGCCTGATTTGAATGCCAACAGAAGATTTCCGTTAACCCGTCGACAACGGGTGCCCTCAAGTTGTTAGTAGCCATTATTTCAAAATAGAGATTTACACGTGAGCGATCAGCGTTGAAGAAGCAAACATACACCAGGCATTGTCAACCTGTGCAGTTTGGGGTTTGACTTTGTCCATGTGCATCACAACGGTGCTGCTTAAGCGACATTACTTTAGAATAGGGCTCAGCACCCTGTGCCGAGCGCAACTTGACTACTTGCTGGCACATGCTTCCACTGTTGACCTGCACTGTAACCGCCAGGGCCGCTGAGCAAGCTCACTGGCCGTACCGTGCAACTCAGCTATCAAAACGACTGTAAAGCACAGTGTTATGTTCATCACAGGCACAGAGCTTGACACCGAGCAAAAACACTATTAACACATTTCCCAGGCACAACAACAATACCGGGATGACAAGTGGGGTGTTGCCTGGCCGCAAAATCAATTTCCCTGGTATATTGATTTAGTGACAGGTTTCTGGTGAGCCGTATGGACTCGTTTGTGGGGCTTTCAGCTGTGGGCAGTTGAAGGTGACGGTGAAACAATTTCCAGGTCACCTCCTGGGGGTGACCCACAAGTATTTACCGTCACCCCCAAGTGGTGACGACCTATGTAATACCTATCTCAGATGCACAACGGGAACATCAAAACAAATGCTGGCAAAATGCTGGTCAAGTGCAGCATGCATAGGAGGTGCAGCCTCCTATGCAGCTAGACTGCGGATACACCCCCAGCGTTGCACAAGCAGCACGGGGCAGGTGTGTCTTGTCATGTGCCATGGTTGCAGCCCACATGTGCACAATCATGTCGCAGCTCATGCACCAGCTGCACCACAGGCAGCCCTCAAGCCCTACAAGTAATCCCAGCATTGGAAGACGCTGCACCATCCTGCGTGCAACGATAGACACGTGGCAGGCCAGCACATGACACCTGCGGGCTGCACAATAGCGGGCCAACTTTACAAGCGGTCCCTCCTTCCGCCTCATGCAGCAAGCCCAGCAGCTCACCCTGACACACACACACACACATGCGTGTACTGGCTGCAGGCACACCGCTGTCTGCTCAACACTGCTATAAAATCTGCTTCTCCTTCTCGTGTATGTTGCAGGTCAGGTCACAGTGGCAAGAAAGGGTCAAGCAGAGACGTCCCAAACAGTGGTACAACAGAAAGAGAGGCAAGGATACAATACAAGCACAGATGCAACACGACAGTGGCATGCTCTGGCATCAGGGCTACACCCCAACCAAAGGGTCAAGTTTCAAAGGATCACAGCACCAGACCAATACATGCACAAACGCTGTCAAAATCGCATGTCAAGCCATGAAGGGATGCAGTTGCTCCAAATTGGCAGCAGAAGCAGCAGCTGATGCTCACAGCAGCTTGGGCTGTGCAAACAGTGACTCAAACAGCTTCATCATGTGCCCGACAACCAGCGGGTAGCTGTACACTGGCCGGCCGTCCGGCAACTCAATCGGCCTGCATACAAGTTGCAAGGGGCACCAGCAGCCGCATGACAACACAAGGTGTGAGCCTATCAGACGTGTGTGCACATGTGCGTGCATGCATGCCTGTGCATGCTGATGCTGAAGCAACAGCGGGCACCAAGACAACAAGCTGGAGTCACCGCACTCCTGCAGGACCTTTGAACCACCCGCTTGCTGCTGATGTGCCGTAACCCCATGCTCACCTGCACCCGTTGTTGTGTGCGTCATTCAGCGCAAAGTCGTACCGCTGCAGTTTGCTCAGCAGGTCCTGCTGCACGCTGCTGCAGGAGGGCTTCAGCGGCCTGTACCTGCACAGCCAAGCCCAGCACACAACACATGGTTTTCAATCAGCACAGTGAGCACATAAAAAATTGGGTCAGCACACAGGCTCAGTCAGCACGCCGCATGGCCAGCACACAGCAAGTGGCATGCCCTGATTAGAGCTGATTACAGCATACTCAAGGCGCACACACACACACACCGCCAACTGCTGCTGGCACCATTTGACAGCCCACATGAGCAACATGCCTGCCAGCGGTAGCCGCAGAGCTTGCCGCACCGTAGGCAGCTTCCCACCCCCACAAGCGGCTCGCCAGCCACGCTGGCGCCATGGACAGGTCACCGGACGACCAGCCAGCTACTCTACAGCAGGGCTGCCTGCGCTCTCCTGAGGCTCAACAAACAAGCCAGCTGCAGCTGAGTCCCGGACATGTCGCATGCTATCTGTTGCAACTTGAGTCTTACCTGACTTGCACTGCAAAGCCCCTGCACTGCAAGTCCAGCAGCACCCGCTGCTTGGAGCCAGGAGGCCCACAGCTGCCGTCGGCATGCAAGGTGGCAGACAGCGCCTGCTGCAGGTTGTCAGCTGCATCCAGACGCACCGGCACCCACTGCCTGCAGCGCAACAGCAGGAATGGCAAACACCACGGCATGCGTTTATGCCCGGTCTCCACACCTGCTCACCAGCGCTTTCGATGGGCCATGCGTCTGCAGGGCCTGCAGCTTATCCCTGACATGGTGAGGACAGGCACCCACAGTGAGTCTATGGCATGGTCAACACCTGACTTCCATTTGGGGAGCCACCAAACAAGGGGAGCGCACCTGCTGCATGGGGGCTTGACCAGCCAGAGGTGCAGCCCCGGCTGCTGTGGGGCTAGCCGGAGCAGCGACTGCGGATCAGCTGACCTGCTGCCGTCATACACCTGCAGCACCCTGTTGCTGCTGTACCAGTGGGACTCAAAGCCCTGCAGGACAAAAGGCAGTACAGTCCAGCAGAGGTGTTGGGGACGCAGTCCCGGCCCATGAACAGCCTGGCAGTCTGACAGGTTGGGGCCATCCAGCATGAAGATGCATGCCATGGATTGGGTCCTGGGGCTAGCATTGGGTCGGCTGGGCTACTCAGGGCCTCTTTGTAACGAACACTTACTGACTGACTGACTGACTGACAGCGCACCTTGCCTACGTCCTGCACACTGACGTTCTCGGCCAGCAGCAGCCCCCGCTGCGGCATGGCTCCGCTGCCGCTGCTCGTCAGGCGCGCATCCCCAGCAGAGTAGGCGCCACCCGAATAGCTCATCATGAGTGGCTTGTGCGCGTGAGAGCATGCTGAGCCGCCGCTGCCCTGAGTGCGCAAGCCTGGCGTTGATACTGCTGGACGCTGCCGGTGCTGCTGCTGCTGCCGGCTGCACTTGTTGCAGCGCTGCGTCCTGTGGCTGCAGCAGGGATCGTGGCTGGTGCAGGGCGGGCTGCAGCTGCGTGCTGGAGTGCTGATTGCCAGCCGGTGTTTGTGGGCTTGCAGCTGCCCCACAGTGAATGACCTACGTATTGAGACAAGGCACAAGGATGCAGGGTGCACATGGTACAGGGTGAGTGTGGGCTGCTTCAGTGCGACCCAGGGTTGTTTCAGAAGCATGCTCCTGTGCCGAGTCCACAGCGTAAGCCCTCAAAATTGCTGTCCTCCACTGCGTGAGCCCTTGTACTTGCTGCTATTGGGCAGTTCAACCGTCTTACATGTGCTGGCCTGCACTGCTGCATGAGACTAGCCACCAGATGCCCACCAGGTGTGTGTTGTGTGCATGCTGTTGGTCCTGCGGCTGAATGTGACCATGTGTGCTGGCTACAGTCATAACCAAGCCAGAGCCATTGTCTGACATATGTTTTTGATGTCTTTGCAGCTGCGGTCAGTACTATTGCCTTCAGGCTTACTTGGGTCTGTATGACACCTCAGACACAGAGGGACCTGGGTAGGAGGAGGTAGCGCTGAGCCCGCTGCTGCTGGCCACGCTGTTGCTGTCAAACCCCGAAGAAAAGCTGTGACTTCTCCCTGTGAGAGACTCCGTGGAGCTGTCAGCGCTTGCTGTTGCCAGGTCATGCTTGTGCCGGTGCTTGCTGCTGCTGCGGTGGTCATGGCTGTGGTGGTGCTGGCATGCATACTGGATGCTGTCCACGCTGTCAGCCATCACGCTGTCCGACTCAATGGCAGTCCCCTCGTCCTCAAAAGGTGCCCATGACACTGTGGGCAGGTCCTGCAGGTCCTCCTCAGAGAAATGAACTGCGTGCGTGAAAGGACTGCTCTTGCCCCTTGTTTCTGGAGTAATAGGAGCAGCAGGCTCGCCTGACACATTGTAGTAAAGTACAACGTGCCCTATGGCATCGACCTCTGCTTCAGCTGCTTCAGCTAGCCCCTGATTGTCGCTGTCTTCCATTCGCCAACTCACAACATCTTGCTGCTGCGTTGAACGACCCGTTACCTACAACGAGGCACCAGATAGCCACAGAAAACAGGAAAATCACCACACAAAAATTGGGCACGACCGGGCGCCTACAGTGCTTCCCTCCTGCCAGCACCAACGTTCGCAGAAGAAATAACTTGTTACGTCAGGCGATGCCTGAACGAAGGCATCGGCGCAGTATGAATATTTATTTGCAGTTGGGTTTGTTTGAGCCAGGTGCTGCGCATGAAGGCCTTGTCAACAGAGTGGGCCAGGTTGATGGACCAGAGTTTCGAAAGCCACCAACCCCGGTGCAATTTTTTTGCCATTCACGCCGTGCGGATGCCAAAGAAAGTGCCAGTGAAGGTCCGTGTGCAACCGTGTTCACGAGGCAGCACACAGCGTGCCTGCAAGGTGTTTTGCTCTGACAGCCACCCATCCTGGCTCCGTAACAGTTCATTCGCAGTTGCTACCTGCCACACTGGGCTGCTGGTGCTCCATTCTAAACCTGCGTTTTATAGGCCCACCCACTCTTTGCATGCTGCCTGCAACTTCACTGAGTTCACACCACACAGGACATCACCACAATCCAGCCTGTGCTTCACCTGGGCAAAGAAGATGCCCATGCCTGCCATGTCATGGCGGTGTATCAGGGGGGTGGACAATGATTCTCGCGGGTGTTGCAGTCAGCTGTAGAGCAAGTCCTAAGGAACAAAGTGATATGCTTAAAAAGTGCAGCCTTGCTCTGGTGTTTCCGCAATTTGAATAAACGTATGCCCCGCTGCGCAGATTGGCGGTAATCGGAATTCTCGTTTTTTCGGCCCAGCTGGCCCCAGCACTGGCTCTCAGATGTTTGCCCTGTATCTCTGCAAGGCCGTGCTAGCTTGTGCCTTGTATCTGTGCGGTGTACATGCAGCAAGAGCGAAGTATTGCTGCAGTGAGATTGTGCTGTCTCGCCCTGTACTGTGTGAGAGCGGTGAAATTGGCATTCTGGGACCTGGGGTAACTGATGTGACCTTCAGCATACTGTACCACATAAAGGCCTCACCGCGGGCTCATCTGCGTACCTGATTCCGCTTGATAGTGTTGTTGTGAGTCGAAATGTGCTGCCAGTCGCTGCTGTGTGGTTGCTCTTTTGTCCGTGGTTGGCTGACGTAACCGTTGACTGTATTTCTGGCGCTGCTGAGCCTCTCAGGGAGTCTTTGGACCGAGCTCCGCGAGAACAGCCTGGCAAGCCTCGTAACTTTTTGGAAGGAATGCGCACATTAAACGCAATTGCTTTGCATATGAACCGCTGCACACGAGTGCGTCTGCTTGGGCTGAGCCGGCGAAACCCCCAGAGAATCATTGTCCACCCCCCTGTATGGTTCCTTTCAAACAGTCCTGTTACAACAATGTGCTAGGCCAGCCTGCGGGCCAATACATACCTCCAATCTAC
This sequence comes from Desmodesmus armatus, assembly GCA_007449985.2. Classification (NCBI taxonomy): domain Eukaryota; kingdom Viridiplantae; phylum Chlorophyta; class Chlorophyceae; order Sphaeropleales; family Scenedesmaceae; genus Desmodesmus; species Desmodesmus armatus. Next base: position 109,603 of record VIIQ02000108.1, read on the forward strand.
AGCCGCACGCCAAAGCCTGCATTTTGACAACCGTGCACACATCCACAGCACATTCACCAACACACACTGCGGTGTATGTGCTTCAGTCACATGGGGCAGGTTGACAAAGGGCACTTATGGTGCACATGCTCCTGAACCCAGGAGCAACACAAGCATCAGCATCGCAAGCAGTACTGCTGCAACTGTAGCGCTTTACACACAAACAAGCATATAGCTGGAGACACTGCCACAAAGCTGAAAAGCACCAACCCCAAAAGCAGCAGGCACACTGTACAGCCTGTGCTAGCTGTGCACTAACCATACCACCATCAGACACCACAGCAACCAACGACTACAGCAACTCTGCACGCCCCAAAACGGGCTGCAATCGCAGCAGACCTCGGCGCTTGAAACCTGCAACACCGCTGCTGGAGCTCAAACAACGACTTTCACCCTCGCACAACCGACCACATGACTACATGAGTTGGAAGACCGCTCACTGCAAGCAGTGGACAAACTGCCAAGACCCAAACAACTGCTCCAACAGCGCCGAAGGGTCACAGTCTTGCTGCTTTCCAGGTGAATTATGCTGAAGATAAGAATCAAACACACGCTCCTCAGCTTGCGTGCATTCTTCCACACACGCATGGTCAACGGTGTGGCTGCTGCCGCCACCCCTCGTGCCACACACAAAACAGCGGGATGTTGTCCTTGCAAGGCCCACACTGCTGCTGTTGCCACCGCCACTGCAGCTGTGCGCTGCAGCAGACACCACCAACACCCGCTCCGTCCGAGTGCAAGAAAGCATGGACATCACGTCCATCCGTCTGCTTCTTTGAAAATCAGGTCGGTCAGCTTAGTTGCCGGGGACCATGAGTCCTGCCAGCTTAGTTGCCAGAGAAGAACTGGAAGATGAGTCCCTCACCGCCAGCAATGTTGGCGAAGAAGGGAGCAAACACCAGGGACTCCACAGCCATCAGCTTGATCAGGATGTTCAGGGAAGGACCTGTGTGAGCCAGGCAGCCACAAGCACACGAAGGTTGGTGATACATTGCCAAAATCTATGCAAAGACTCTAGATGCTCCGCAGCATCTTCAAGATCAGCAGCGCCCGGTACAGGCCTGTTCACTGCCACCTGTTCTGAGGCAATTCTTACATGCAGTACAGTGCAGCATGACAAGTTGTCGCAGCCCTGCCAATCAAAACATCCGGCCATCATGCCACAGCGTTGACTCCAATACAGGCCGCCTCACTGCCACCACTCCTGCATGCAAATGCATGCAGTACAGAGCAGCAATACACGTTTTTGCAGCCCTGCTAATCACACGAATCTGGCCATCATGCCACAGCTGTTGACTCACCGGAGGTATCCTTGAGGGGGTCACCGACGGTGTCACCAATGACGGCGGCCTTGTGGCAGTCGGAGCCCTTGCCACCAAGCTCACGAGCATGCTCAGATGCACCAGCCTGCGGCACAAACATGCACAGACGACACACATCCGGATTGACATGCTGCTGCTGTCCTGCCACAACTGCCCAGCTGCAGAACATACTCAACAGGCCGACTGGCTGAAAGGGGGCCAGGAGACCACCCAATCCACCGTAGTGTTCGCTGCCACTGCACTGGCACACCTTGCATGCCATGCAACTGCCCTGCCAAGCATTCCTGCCTCTACATCACTGCACAGGTGAGCGGTACTGCCAAATCAAACCAAACCAAACAGTTGTGTTGCTGTTGTGTTTGGTTATACAGCACCGCTCACAAGAGCGCGCACACTGGACCCTTCCACCCACCTCGATGTACTTCTTGGCGTTATCCCAAGCACCACCAGTGTTGGACATGGACACTGCCATCTGCACACCAGACACAAGGGCACCAGCCAGCAGGCCAGCCAGGGCACGGGTACCGAACAGAGCACCGCAGATGACGGGGGACAGCATCACAAGGGCACCTGCAAAACGGGACGACAGCAGCAGACAGCAACAGCACAATGGATTGACAGCTGTTCTCATCCCATAGTTTGATAAAAACACAACCCCTTCGCAGAGCAATCAAACCAAACACAAGCCTCTCAGGCCTTAATCCCCAAACTAAACAGACACCTCCAGAGAATGACCGGTGAGTGCTGAGAGCGACTGAACAGCCCAATGCCACACCCAATAGTGCAGGTGTGCTTACCAGGGGGGATCATCTCGCGCAGGGAGGAGTCGGTGGAGATCTGCACACAGCGGCTGTAGTCGGGGCGGGCAGTTCCCTCCATGAGGCCGTTGATGGTGTTGAACTGGCGACGCACTTCCTCCACCATGGCCAGGGCAGCCTTGCCCACAGACTTCATGGTCATGGCACTGAACCAGAAGGGAAGCATGGCACCGACCAGCAGACCGGCAAACACCTGCACGCAGCGGACAGCACGGCACATGTCAGTACCACAGACCTCCTTCATAGCACACCTGCTCAGAACAAAACCATCGGCCACGCACTTCATCATCAAAGCACTGCCTCAAGAGTGGAATGACCAAGGTGACAAAGAGACTTGAAGGCAAATTGACAGCACCAAGCAAAAGAGGCAGTAATCATACTCTGAGGATCAATATCGATGACTCAGGCATTGGATGCACTGCCTTGTGAGTGAATGAGTGACACGTGAAAGAGGCTTGCAAGCAAACCAGAACATTCAGCAAGGCAGGCAGAGGGGGGTGCGTACCTTGGGGTCCAGGATGGATGACTCGATGAGGTCAATCTTGGAGCGGGTGACATAGGCACCAAACAGGGCCAGGGACACCAGGGCGGCAGAGCCGATGGCAAAGCCCTTGCCGATGGCAGCGGTGGTGTTACCAGCAGCGTCCAGGGCATCAGTGCGCTCACGGATGTCCTCACCTGCAGACACACCAGTTCAATCAAGTGTGAAAACTTCATCTCACACAAATGTTTTGTATTGCGGAACCAAAAAACAAGCAATGCAGGGTCAGACTCAGTGCACTCACGGATGTCCTCACTTGCACACACATCAATTCAAGCAGCGTGGCGGGTTGATAACACATGAATGCTTCTTGCAGCGTGGCGGGTTGTTAACACATGAATGCTTCTTGTCAGAGAGACCGGCGATCGACGGGACAGGGTTCCAGTTGTGCTAGCATTTGAAGATGCATGCAACTTGCTGTACATCAGGCTGCTGATCCTCAGGGTAATCCTCACATCAAAGGCTTCCATACTACTGCTCTCAGGAGAAAGGCTGTACCCTGTTGGTACAAGCCTTATGAGTGATGCCACCTTTGCGTGCCCCACCCCACCCCACCCAATCGCCCATGCCAGCCATCTCAGCGAAACCTCCAGCTTTGTCACTGATGCGCAACCCTAGTGTAGGAGCACAGTACCCCCTGAGCACATGCTGTGTGTCTGCTGAAGACAACTGCAGCTGACGCTGGCTTCTATGCCCCTGCCTCGCCCTCAACCGCAGCCCCACTCACCCATGCCAGCCATCTCAGCGATACCACCGGCGTTGTCACTGATGGGGCCGTAGGCATCAATGGCCAGTCCAGTGGACAGGGTGGTCAGCATACCCAGGGCAGCCAGGGCAATGCCAAGCATACCTGCACAAGGCCATGATGTCAACACAGACAAGAGTGAGACTGGCTGAGCCTCTTGGGAAGAACGCACACTGCCATGCTGGCTGCCGGCCAGCACAAATCTTCTGTTGCTGCAAGGTCCTCCATGTAGTTTGCCTGCTGTTGTTGTTGTCTGTTGCTGACAGACTGCTATAAGACATGCCGCAGCATCCTAGTGGCTAACGCATGCCGCAAGTCAGCGAGGTTCTCCATCTATCACCAAAAAACAGCAACGCACCTGCCAGGCTGTTGGCGACATAGATGGTTGCTGCAATGACGAAGCAGGGGATGATGGTGGACTTGTAGCCCAGGGCCAGACCGAAGATGATGTCAGTAGCAGGGCCGGTACGGCAGGCATCAGCAACGTCCTGCACAGGAAACACATGCACATAAGAGATGACGTCAGTGGCTGTATATAGCCTTTGACAATGTCTGCCTGAACTCAGCCCTTGATTTGTCACTGAGGGCTTCCTCCAGCATCAAGTGGAGGCGCACTCAGAAAAGCTGGCAGTGACATGATTCAAATGTTGTGCGCAGGGGCCTACCAAAGGGCATCCCAACCCCCAACTGCTACAGCAAAAAACTGGTAGAGTCTCCCAGTTCAAGGCCCCCCCAAACCCAGGAAAGCGTGTGCCAACCCGCCCCACCTGCACGGGCCTGTAGCGGTTGGATGTGAAGTACTCGGTCTGCAGGCCGATGGCCAGACCACCCCACAGACCGCAAGCAACGCACACAAACATGTACCTGCATTTATAGCAGAAACGCACACGCAAGTGTTAGCAACACCGCCCTGCAACCTCAGCCCTGCGCTATTGCCAAACGACGAGGATCCCCTCCCCGCCAGCTGACAGCTGCCCACTCCACCGAGCAACTCAACGACCCATCACTACTGTCGACTGCTGGGTGCACTGGCATGCATGTGTGCACTGAAGGCCTGCAGTGTGCGCAGGGCTTTGGTGCAGACATGCATGCCAGTGCACCCAGCAGTGGACAGTAGTGATGGGTCGTTGCACACTGCATCCCAGAGCCCTGCACAATGTATCCCCAAAGCCCTGCACGCTGCATCCAGAAGCCCTGCACAATGCGCCCCAAGGTCCCACTATCCTCACCAGTGCCTGACGGTCTTGTAGTCAAACTCCTGTCCTGGTGTGCGGCTGGGCATAGGCAGCTGGAAGGTGGAGGGCAGGGACACAACGGCCAGACCCAGGGCAACCTGCCAAACAACAACACACATAACAGGTGGCGACAGCCAAGAACACAGACCTCAGCTGAGCAGTCTGGACTTCCAGGTAGGATGACGGTCAGCTGCCGCAAAGCAAATGCGTCACACAGGATCTGGCTTGAACCAACAGTCAGCAGCCGCGCGGCAAGCTGCAGTGCATGCGCAGAGACTGCTGTCCTCAACGTGCGCCCACCGCCCACCTACACACAATCCCAACGACCCAACATGCCACGCGCAAAGAAAAAGCACACAGTCAGAGAGGCACCGTCCAGTGGAGTGACTCACGGGGGTCATGAGCACAGTGGAGATGATCAGCTGCATCTTCAGTGTGTGCTCAATCTCGCTGATGTGGCGGGCAGGCTTCAGGTCGGTGGCAATCAGGGTGGTCAGGATGCACACCATGATTCCGGTAGCAGACACCATAAGGGGGAACATCATAGCGGGCCAGTTGTGGTTGGCACCCAGCTCAGAGACGCCAGCAACAACCAGGGCAGCACAGGTGGACTCGGCAAAGGAACCGAACAGATCGGCACCCATACCGGCGATATCTCCCACGTTGTCACCGACGTTGTCTGCAGGAGACACGCAGACAAGCCACAGGGACAAACATGAGCAGCTTGTTCAGTTGTCCCATCACTTCCAACCCCTGCCCCGATGCCAAAAATGACCAACCGCCTCACAGTCCCCCGACAGATTTAACAGCGAAGAGAGCAAGCAGCCTCAGCACCCCTAAACGGGCCTGACCCTTCCCACAGCGACTTCTGGCGGTCCCCAACGCTGCACGCTCCAGCGGCCCATCCACCCACACCACAGACGATCACAACTGACTCAATACCACCGCAATGCTGCCTCCCAGTCCCCAAGTGATGAAAGTGGAAAAACCAGCATAGAATGCTGCTGCAGCTCAAGACACTCACCGGCAATCACAGCGGGGTTACGAGGGTCATCCTCAGGGATATCCTTCTCCACCTTTCCGACCAGGTCGGCACCCACATCAGCGGCCTTGGTGTAGATGCCACCACCCACACGACCGAACAGGGCAATGGAGGAGCCACCCAGACCGTAACCGGTGATGGCCTCAAAGATACCGCGCCAGTCGTCACCATAGGCCTGCACACGGCAGAACATTCCAGTACGCAACAGGGCGACAAGTTTGAGTATTGGCAAGGCTACAATCAAGGATGAGCATGTGGTGGGTGTGAAGGAAACACGTGTCTCCAGCCAGGCTGTCACGGTGCAACCCTTGCAACAAACCAAAGCCTTCACCAGCGAGCCTGTCACCCACACCGCCCTGCCAATATTGGCTGTGCAGGCAGCAGCATGCTTGTTGCTTTTGCGCACACGCACTTTCCCCACTAGGGCCGACACGGCCAGTGACAGCTTGCCCCTGCCCTTGCTACACCCAGGAAACACAATCCCCTGCCCCGCATGGTACTCACCCACTTGAAGAGGATCACTCCCAGGTACAGGTTCAGCAGGCCAAAGCCAGCCAGCAGGAAGCCCATCACAGCACCAGAGCGGAAGGCTGCGGCAGCAGTGCACAGCGAGGGACAGCAAAGTTTGACCAAAAGATTGACGACTACACCCTGAACAGGAGGTTACACCAAACATGCAACCAATACAGCAGCAACAGAACCCTGGCTGGAACAAGCAACCCTTATGAGTTCCACCCCCAGCGACACAGCGTAGCATAGCACAGTCACGCACCGCACATGAAGGCAGGGGCAATGCCCTTCCTGGCCTCAATGGCTGTCCTTGCGTTGGCATAGGTGGCAATCTTCATGCCCAGGTAACCACACAGGATGGATGTGCTGGCTCCCAGGAGGAAGGCAATCATGGAGAACAGGCCATTCTTGACCTCATCAGCACGGGTGCGCTCGTCAGTAGGGCTCACAGATCCAAGCAGGGCGAAGATAAGCACGGCCATGATGACCTGCGGGTATGGCAGTGCAGGGTGAGCAAGCTGACTGGGACACCAGCACCCGACAGAACAAGAACGGATCAGCAGATCACCAACCCACCATGAAGACGCCCATGTACTTGTACTCCGTGAAAAGGAAGCTGTTTGCGCCTTCCGAGATAGCTTCTTGGATGTCCGCGGCCTTCTGGACGACCTGCGGGAAGAATAAAACAGTACTGATCGGAAATATCCTGCATGCAGCTGCGAGCAAAGACGCCTGCTGCCTGCAGACGCACCTCATCGTCGCCTCTCTGCTCCTCTTCCAACAGATACTCGCGGCCGTTGCTGCTGCGGAACACATTCTGGCCTGCAGGGGCACACGACACCGGTGCAACAGACTCGAAAACGTGATCTCTGCCTTGGCTGCGCTGAGCAGCCCAGCGTCGATTACTGACAACCTTCCAGTGCTTCCACAGGACGCTCAAAGGCGAGCAGAGCCTCTGCTAGGCGCACCTGGCACCAGAGTGATGGCTGACACCCGCTTCCACAGCCAGAGACCGAAAGCAATCGCCAGCACCGCGCTGACCGGAATCACGACGTTCGGCACGATATCAGGCAACATATGCGCTTCCTTGCCCAACGCTTCCATGGCTGCTGACAGCTGGAGGCTTCTGAGATCAGCAATGCGTGCTTGTGTGTCAAAGGCTTTCGTATGCTGTACAGAGGCTGTTCGACAGCCCCGTTGCGATCGGAATGGGTGCACCAGACCAGATGAGACCGATCTTGGCTTCCAGGACGTGGAAGATGGAGAGCCGGCGGTTGACAAACTCCGAAACATGCACACGTGTTGGTGCGCCCAATAACTCAGCAGGACACCTTACATCTGCTGCTGCATCTTGTGCTTATCTGCAAGAATGGCTGCAACCCTGCCCTCCTCCCCCAGCACTCCCCAGCATGTGGCTGCCCAGTCAAATGCAGCCTCAGCAGCTGACAGCCACTTCAGGCAGACACAGGCTGCTGCCAGGCGTGCCACTGTTCTGGCAGCTGACTGCACTGCTGCCTTGCTGGTGATCGCCAGCAGCTGCGCTGGCGGTTGCAGCTGTTGTAGACCTTGCACAACCCCACTGCAGTTGCTGGTACTGCAGCTGCTGCTACTGCTGGGGCTGCCAAGCGCAGGGCTGTCATCTGTGCTGCAAGCGGCACCTGCTGTTGGCGTGCCATGATCGGACTGCACGCCTTCGTTGTCACCTGCCATGGCCGGCCTTGTGCTGCTGCCAGGAGAAAGGGCCTGCAGTGCAGCCCAACAGTCTGCCACACACTCCTCATGCTTGTTCAGTCCCAGCCAGCAGGCTGCACGATTGCTTATGGCCCCTGCAAGCAGCATCTGCTGCTGCTGCTGCTGTGCTTGGGCGCGTGCATGCTTCTGCTCATCGCCACCTTCAGACGCCTGCTGCTCCATCACTAGCTCAGCAGCTGCTTGCTGCTGTGCCTGCTGCAGCAGCTCTGTCAGTGCTGTAAAAGCCTCTGCAGCCCCCTGCAGGTCTCCTGCTTTGAAGCGGGCTGCACCCAGCTCCTTGAGCGCTGCTGGGACACTGCTGCTGTCGGGGTGCTGTGCCAGGGACACCTCCAGCGCGTCTGCCTTGAGGCCTTGGTTGTGGGGGTCCAGCCTGCGCAGCAGTAGCAGTGGTTGTCAATAGGCCCTGAAACCGTCAGCCCCAATGTAGGACCGCAATATGTTGATGGCAAGGCAACAGCAGCCCGCCCAGGAGCGGCAGCAGGGTTGTGACTGGCTGCGTCGGCTTTTGAAAACATGCAGGCTCATCAACGCCATCAACAAGACACGACATTATACAGCGCGTCACTTCAGCAGCATGTAAGCTGCACAGTCCAGGCAGCTCACATACAGCTGGTTGCATCCTATGTGCCTGCACAAACACAAAGGCAGCACGGAGATCCGCTAAGGGGGGAGGGCGAGGAGGGCCTGGTGTTGTCCTGACCTGAGCGCAGCCTGCAGGTCCACTGCCGCCTCTTGCAGGTGCTGCAGCTCGACCTGCGCTGCAGCACGCCTGGCCAACAGCTTGACCAGCAGCTGCTTGAGTGTTGCTGCCATGCTGCTGTCCGGCTGCAGCGGCCCAGCTACCTGTGAGGTGGGTTGGCTGCTGCCACTGCCGGTGCTGGCACTGCTTTCATCTGCTTTGCCTGCCCCACCAGCAGTTGCTGCATCTCCCTGGTGGCTTGCCTGCCCCCTGCTGCTGCTGGCACTGCCTGCAATTGCTGCACCGTCCTCACCACCAGCAGCAGCAGCAGCAATGGCTGCATCTGTTTGCTGGCTACCGTGCTCACTGCCGCCAGCACTGCTTGAAGGTGGCTCAACCTCACACCCTGCACCAGGAGCTGTTGGTCCTACGCCATTGTTGCTGGCGCTGCTGCAAACCACCTGTGCCTGCACTGCTGCTGGTGCTGACTCAAGGGCCACCTCCTGCTCAACAGCTACGGCTGCCTCACCAGCGGCAGCCAATGACAGCCCAGCTGCAGCAGACCCAAGCATGCCTGCCTGCATCTCCCTTGCTGTGGCTGCACCTGGTGCGGCTTGCAGTGCTGCAGCAGCCTGCTCAACCAGACGTATGGCTGTGGTGCAGTCCTGCACGCACTCCTCTGCCTGGCCCAATGCCAGGTGTGCTGCTGCCCTGTTGGCCCACAGGGCTGCTTGGTTGGGGTCAAGCTCCAGTGCCTTTGTGTAGGCATTGATGGCACCCCTGGAGCAACACAGAAGGGATACATGGACATGCATACTGGAAGCACCACCACTCCCTGATCACGCGCAACAGCATGCAGGCCCACTCCTTGACACCATGCACCGCATATGTACGTGAGGTTACAGGTTTGCTGGCCCACTGCGGCACCCGGTACAGCCAGGACATGCTGGTACCAGCTGTGTACGTGGGCGCAGCTTGCAAGCAACATCACAACATACAACTGGCACAAAATTTGGGATTATCTGCTGCTGGCTTCATCAAGGTGACGGCAAATGAGCCTAGTCAGGCCCACCTGTAGTTCCCCTGGGCGGCAAATGCGTCACCCTTATCCTTCAGGAATACAGGCTGCCTGTCAGCAACGTCCATGCTGTCATCCTGCACGCAAAGACACGAGCATGGCAGCAGGACAGGTACAGACTGGCTGGGTCAGTAGTGACCATGACATGCATGTGCGCCAGCCTACGCGCACAGAAGCAAGGGGGTCGTACTGCAAATAACCAGCATGGCATGGCATGCAAAGCCCTGCAAGAGGCAGCGGCACAGGGTGGCTATGCAGACACATGCAGCCATACGCACCCGCAGCTGCTTCGGTGTCTGCAGCGCACCTTGCCAGCGGCTCTCTTGATCTGTTTGATCTCGACCTCGCGCTGCTCACGCGCTGGCAGGTGAGGCGTCTGCAGCTGTGTGAAGGTGACCTGCACTGGGGCTGCTCTGCTCCTCACAGGAGCTACTGGCTTGGTGGGCTCGCTGCTGCTGCTGCTGCTGACGCTGCTGTGACCTGCAGCCTGTGTGTGGGCGCTTGCAGTGCCTGAGCCTGTGCCAGCAGGTGTCAGCCGCCTTGTGCTGCTGGCGCTGAGCAGCGGTGCGTCAGCTGCTGCTGTGTCTACAGCTGGGCCATCAAGCAGCAGGTCCTTGCACACGGCTGCTGCTTGTTCAGTGGCAGCAGGAGCGGTGACTAGCTGCTGCAAGGTGGGCTCAGTCCAGCTGCTGTTGGAGCTGCTGGTAAGGCTGACGCACTCTGGCTCTGCAGCAGTCTCCAACTCTGTACTGGTGCTGCTGCTGCTGCTGCTGCTGGCACCGGCATCCACACCGTCAGCTGCCTTGCTGGGCCACCAGCCTTTGCCATGGTATGCCTCTTCTATGCTGCTGTCAGGCGTGCCCTCTGCTGTAATACCCTGGCTGCTGACAGTGTGTGCCTCTCCATGCGCTCCTGCAACAGCAACCAGCATTGTTTGTAGTGAGCACTCGCAGCACAACTATGCCTGTTTTGCAAGCATGCAGCGCGCTGTGGGCATTGACAGCCGGAATGTCCAGAGGCATGTGCTGCAGCTGCTGTGACTGCGCCCACCGTCAACTGTGTCGTCCTCATAGTCTGATTCATCCCCCTGCTGCAGCTGCTCCTGCCAATCCTGCAGCTCTTGTCGCTCCTGCTGCAGTTCCTGCTGCTTGAGTGCCTCAAGCTGGTCCCGTTGCGACTTTTGCTGCTGTATCTGAAGGTCTATAGCCGCCCTGCATGCAAACACGTGACATCCACCAGCGATCAACTTTTGGCTGGTGGTGGTGTTGGATTGTCTACTGCAAGCTGTGGTGTAATAAGCATCGCATGTCCGGCGCTTGGGGCTCAACGTCTGTCAACTCATGACTGTCGTAGCTACCTCTTTCCAGCTGTTGGTGGAAGGCTCATGCCTCACCTTTCTTCTTTCTGTTTCCTTGCCTGCCGCTGCTGCTGTGCTGCCAGCACTTTCTGGTGGGCCCTCTGCACCGACTCCTCCCGCTGCTTTCTGATCAATTGAACATCTCCATCTGCTGTAAGCTTGTGCCATGGACCTGTCTCAGCCTGAATCACCAAAATAAATGTGCAGATCGCTGGGCGGGAACTTTCATCTTTGAGCACCAAGTACTGAAGCGATCATACTCAACGTATATCACACCTTGATAAGGCTGATCACGACCTTGCGGCCTCTGGTGATAGTGGCTGTGCTGCGATCGTCGTCCACAGCATGCTTCAGGTCCAGCAGCAGCAGGTAGGGTGGCACATTCAACTTCACCACACGGTCTGAGCAGAACAGCTGGCCTTGATCCTTGATAGGGACGTTGTCTATGGTGATCTTGATGCTACTGTCTGTCTCGGACCACGTGTATGCCGGCTGCAGGGGCATGATGAAGGTGACCTGATCCTGATGCTTGCTCGGTTTTGCGTGTGCAGACAAGCACGCACGACACAACAAGCAACAAGACAAAATATAATGTGCAATAGCTACTTGCAGTAACGCAGTGATACTTCAATACAGTCACTATGTTACAATGGGTTTGCAAACACAACTTCAATATGCACAACAAAACTTCAACTGCTCAACGTACAGCCCAGGGGCCTTTGAAGGCGCAGGCAGCACTGCTTGATGCTATCACAACTTCCTTCAAGCCTCCACATATGTGTAGTATCCCTGCATGCCCTCAACCATGCTGAAAGCAAACTCTGCCAGGCTCGACAGGCCTGGCACCCAGCGGCTGCCCGCTACTGCCTTCAACAACAGCTTCCTGCACAGCACAGAGAGCAGTGGTTGTGAGCGGCAGTGACCTGTAGCTTGCCAGTCACTCGAGTCTGTCTCTTTGGGTGCACAAAACCAATAGGCAAGGGCTACAAGTCATCAACTGGTTTGGGCAGCACAAGATGCATGCTGCCAAGGCACAGGGTGTGTGTGGGACCACCATGGCCTAGACAACCGCAGCACCAGTATCATGCAAAGCATTGCATTCATCCTTCCTTGTGACGCTGGCAAAGTGGACTTCACACCTTGTGTTCCTGATTGCACGCTGCCAGATCAAGCCCCATACCCCCATAACGGAGCCCAAAACCTTGACAACCTACCTGGTAAAGGCATTGTAGCAGGGGCTGCGCAGGAGGTACCGCAGCAGCTGCACCCTCCTGGCCAGCAGCTCCTGCTGCTCCCCTGGGCTCCACTGGCCTGTGCTCAGGCTGCGCAGCAGCGCTAGGCTGAACAGCGTGCTGCCCCCCGGCCACTTGCTGGCGTTGCTGCGCATGAGGATGGCATGACCGGTGTGTAGGCCGTAACCTACGTAGGCGACATGCAGCGTGTCACAGAGCCATGAGGAGGACATGCGCGCGCGCATGGACGATAGTGTGCCTTTGTCGCAGGACTGACTGTAAACGTGCAGGATGTGCCTGCATGCCATTTCTGCACAGGACTCAGGCACAGAGGACATGCTGCAGGCTTGGCATTGCGGCCAAAGCAGAGTGGCAGGCCTGCTACTCGCTGCCTGCCCATGGGGCTGCTGCTACGCCAAAAGGGACGTGGGTTTGCGCGTGGTGTGGGGAACAAGGCGCTTGTACACACCTTGCGCACACGCGCGCACATCATGTGCATTCATGATGAATGCACGCTCGCACGCAACGCACACATCCACACAAACCAAGCAAGTACAGTCATGCATGTTTAAACATTCAAGCGCCAGAGCAGGGCTGCCTCACCTGCTGTAGCATCCAGCGCCAGCATCGCCAGCCACGGCTTCCATGAGGCCAGCCCATAACGCTTCAGCATGGCCACATACACCAACGGCCGCACCACATGCACAAATTCGCCCGCCCACATCACCGACCTCCCAATGCTGGCATCCCTGTGCGACAGGCTCCACGGCGGCTGCTGGTGTTGCTGCTGCCACTGCGCCTCTGCCTGGTAGTGGTTCGGGCTGAGTGCTGGGTAGGGCCGCAGCCCTGGACCCCAGGACCCGGGTAAGGATCCTGCAGGACTGAGTGCTGAGGGTTCTGCCGGCTGCTGCATGAGAGGCGGTTGCTGTTGGGACGGGGACAAGAGCCCTACCGCTGACGTCATGCGCTGCCACCATCCGCCTCGTAGAGTGCTGCTGCTGCTGCTGCTGGTGCTGGTGCTGCCAGGGGCAGCAGATGCTGAAGAGCAGCTAGGGGCTCCGGGCTGCTGCTGTCCATCCTCTGGGGTGATTTCAGTAAGGCCAGGCAGCAACTGGCTGCTGCTGCTGCCACGACGGCTGGCGCTGGTACCTCTAGCAGACAGAGGCCGTCCACACACCTTGCAGGACGGCCGCTGCTGCAGCGACTGCAGCTGCTGCTGGTCTGACGCAAGGCTGCTGCAGCTGCTGCTACTGCCCTTGCTGTCCTGCGCAGAGCCACACACGGCGCACCTTGCTGCGCCCTTTGCATCAGGCCCATGCAGCTCAGGCAGCTGCTGCTGTTGGTGGCTTGGTGCTGAGCTGTCAGAATGCAGCGGCAGCTCAGCAGCAGAGGCAGCACAAGCAGCAGGAGGTCTGTGTGGTGCCACAGCTGCGGCCCGTACTGCTGAAGAGTGCGCAAGATGGGCGTTGTACTGCACGTGCTCTGGTGTAGGGGCTGTAGCAGGGTCGTAGTTGTACTGCTGCCGCAGCCGCACCAGCGCCTGCAGCAAATGGCAGTCAGGCAGACAAGCAGCAGCAGGCAGCTATGTTGCTTCTCCGCCTTGAGCACTAGGAACAGCCGTACAGACACCTGCACATGCATGCACTGCTGCTGTAACAGTTGCCTTGCGCCTATCAATATTGAACGTCACATGGGCCGCGGCCCACTGCTGACCTAGCCCAGAAAGTCCCAAGTCACATTATGCAGGCGTCTGCTATGCTGAACACTGTTTGTGCCTGTGCTGGGACCTGGCCACCCTTGCCTCACCTCCAGAAGCTCCTTCAGCTGGTCCTGGCTCTCATGCTGCTCCTGGTCCTCACGAGTTACGTCCTGCATGGCCAGCACACACTTGCTGCTGTGCCACAGCGCCAGCCGCAGTGAACACCTGCAGGTTCCAAGCAGTAGCAGCAGCAGCAGCAGCAGCAGCAGCAGTAGCAGCACACAAGAGGTCGCACATGACAGCCGCGCAGCCAACTGCTCGCCAGGCGGCCTCACCCTGAGCGCTGACTAAGCATAACCTGCACTTGCTGCATCAGCTTGCTAATGCTAGAAACACATGCTGCATGTCACATACATGTCTCATGAACCCAGAGGAACATATGTGCCACCTTTTGCAGGTGAGCAGCCAGCCCCTTGAAGGTATCACTCACTTGAGGACCTCCAAAGCTATGAGTGGTCCATATCTGCTCATCTTGCCACGCTCCTCCAGATGGATACCCCGCAGCTCAACAAGCGTCTGGACCTGTGAGGAATCAGCAGGCATCAATGGTGAGCGTGTCAGAGCGGCAGACTTACAGGTACATTCCTCATTAAGCTCTGCTGCAAGCGGGCTGCACCAACAGGAGGCACCGAGACAGACAAGAGACCATGGCCCAGCCAGCGCAAGAGAAGCAGCAGGCATGGCAGCAGGACCTGCAGACAGCAGTGGTGATGGCCTGCTGCTGCTGGAGGGCGCAAAGGCCAAACAGATGCAGTGAGGGATGCCGAGTGAACCCAGAAACTGAGTGCAGCTACTGCTTGTGGTGAAAGTGCTGCCAGAGTTAGACCTGATCCCATAGGAAGCCAGTTCGGATCCAGTTGGGATCTGACCGTCACCCTGGATCATGCATTGCAACTGCTTTGCAAACGAGCAGATGGGTCAGTGTAAGACGCTGGCGATGTCAGGCAAGCAGGTTTGACAAGTGTACGAACACTGAGGTGTGTATTGTTGTGCTCATACAGGTCACCGTATGGCCTGTTGGACGTGTGGAGCTGACACTGCATGACCGCAGCACACGCGCCCTAGCGCCTCACCTGCTCCACTGCTGCCAGCCAGAACGCCCAGTTGGCAACATCTCGCTGCTGCCCTGGGTGCTCCGACAGGATG
This sequence comes from Desmodesmus armatus, assembly GCA_007449985.2. Classification (NCBI taxonomy): domain Eukaryota; kingdom Viridiplantae; phylum Chlorophyta; class Chlorophyceae; order Sphaeropleales; family Scenedesmaceae; genus Desmodesmus; species Desmodesmus armatus. Next base: position 124,858 of record VIIQ02000108.1, read on the forward strand.
GAGTCATTGTAGATACCCAGCAGCCCCACGGCTGCATTGAATGACTCATAGGCACTGCAGACAAAAGGGTGCTGTCAGCATGGATCACGCAGCTGCGCTGACTGAGTCTTGCAGCTGAGGCAGGAACGGTGATACAGCTGCCTCGTGCGTTTGAAACCACCAATGTAATAGTCACTCACTATTCCGACCCTGAGAACCGCTCAGGGTTCCAGACCAGCCAGTGCAGCAGACGCTCTGCATTCACCACCAGGCTGGGGTGCTTCTTCACAAAAGCCTTGTACCGCTGCAGTAGGCCAGACATGGCTACCTTTTAATGGATCTGCGCTGTGATTCTGCAAGCTTACACATCCATGTGCTGACTTTGAAGGATGTCAGACAGTGCTGAAGTCAGCAACGGCAAACTGTACGCAAACTGCTTGCTGTTACAACCACCACCACTGGCTTGAAAGCACTTACAAGCTTGCAATTTACGGAGACTTCGGTCTCAATCGGCTCCCAGGCAAGGTCATTGTTGACGATCTGCATTCCATGTTGACTCCATCAGGGCGTTGATCGTTTCAGAAAAGCTACGCATCACTTTTCTTGAGACCGGAAAGGTCTTACGACACACCGTTGTCTTTTTTCAATCCAACCCCGTTCCCAGCAAGTTCATGTCGTGTGCATGGCGCGCTTGTCGTGACAGACAGAGGACGCATCCATCACCAGCACCGTGCTTGCACGGCCTTTGATTGTCCTGTTTCAGATGAGGCTTTGATCACGCCCACACGATGCAGCAGCAGCAGTAGCAGTCGCATTAGCATTAGCAGAACAGCAGCACCAGCAGCAGCAGCAGTAGCAGTAGCACCTTAGATCGCATGGTGCTCAACCAGGGACGTCGCACGGCGCTCTGGGTCTCCTGGCTGCTGCTGTCATGTGGACTGACAGCAGCAGACTCAACTGCAGCCGAGGGCAGCGACCAAGCAGCAGCAAAAGCGTCAACTCGGTTTTTCATAGATGAGGGCTACTTTCTGGAGGGTGACACTGACATCCTGCGCGCGTACATATCAGCATCCAATGGTCGCATGACCATATCCGGAGAATCAACTGCTGCCTTTCTGTCGGTCAAGGTGATTTGGGCGCCGAAGGCTTAGGCAGTCAAAGGGTCCTGGAACCACCCCAGCTGCAGCTCAGCCATAAGCTCGAATACTATTTGACAACATAAATGCTGTCAGCTCAGCAGCCGTACAAACCTGTGAACGGACCACCTACCCCCCCCCCCCCCGCCCCCACCTTTCTCTCCCACAGGGGTATTATTCTCCTGAGGCATGGGATGTGTACTGGACCATCCGTCAGGCCTGTCACATGGCCTACAAGCACATGGGCCCACACCAGAAGGTCAACTGCATCCCAGGGATATCAGCAATGTCACTCAAGCGGAACTTCGTATTGACATGGCAGAAGGTGAGAGCAGCAGGGAGTGTTGGCGGTGGTGGGAGTGGGCGTAGTGTTAGTGGATCAAGCGTAAATTTGTCTCAAAAGTTGTTTTGCAGTTGGGAGCAACAGCGAGTATCGGCAGTGGCAATCTGGTTCACTTACCATACATCCCATAGCGGGTACACACAAGCTACAAGCAACATAGCCAGCGCACTTCAACCATGCTTTGATCATGCTGCCCTGGGTGTGACTGTGTGTTCCTGTGCTGTGCTGTGTCGTGCTGTGCTGCCTGCCCCCCAGGCGTATGGTGAGCGTGCTTTTGACCACATGCCCCGCAGCTACCTTATTCCTGAGCAGTACTGGCTGTGGCGCAGCCACCTGCTGGCCTCAGCCTCACCTGCTGACAGGAAGTGGGTGCTCAAGGCCAACATGCACCGGTGAGTGGCTTGGGCAGTCACTGAGTGAGTGAGTGAGTGAGATAATGAGAGTGAGTGAGATAATGAGAGTGAGTGAGTGAGTGAGTGAGTGAGTGAGTGAGTGAGTGAGTGAGTGAGTGGGCGTGTACATGTATCATACCTACGGTAGGCCATGCGGCAGTGTGTGCATGTGACGTGGGGCCCTGCTATGTGGGTTGCAACTTGTATGGCTGCCTGTTGCTGCACTGTGTACAGTTGATGAGTGCATGCTGAGTCAACACCTTGTCATTTCATGCTGTCAATGTTGTCTGCTGCTGCTGCTGCTGCTGCTGCTGTTCCAGGGGCAAGGGTGTATCAGTCGTACCGCAGCATGAGGCACTCTCGAACGCCCTGACACACCAGCATGAGCCCTTCAGCACCAGCGGCAGCACAGACGGTGACAGTGAGGCGTACCTCAACGTGCTGGTGCAGAGCTACCTGCAGCAGCAGCTGGTCATTGCAGGTACGTTGAGCTGGCACTTTTACTATAATCAGTCTTCCTGCCTTCGCTTGGTTGAAAGGGCGCTTATGCAATTGCCTGCATTCAGTATTGTGTATTCCATCTCACAGTGGCTTGCACCTGCAGCAGCAGCAGCAGCAGCAGCAACAGCAGCAGCAGTCGCAGTCACATGGGTCGACAGATGGAGTACTTGGATACATGCAAGCTCACTAAGACTGTGTTTTTGTAAGGCCCCTCAGTTCTACACCACACCAGACTGCACGTTGCCCATAAGCTTGGGCTGGAGGTGGGCACAGCTGCAAGCCAACTTAGCTACTGACGTACTGCTTGTCTCCTGTTTCTGTTCATCGCAGGTCGCAGCAGCTACATCCGTGTGTGGCTTCTGGTGACCAGCATTCAACCCCTCAGGGCCTACTTGTTTGATGGTGGCTTTGCTATCTTTGGGAAACAGAAAGGACCACAGCCAGCAGCAGCGGCAGGGGCAGGGGGGTCTATGGGAGGCAATAACACAGCCAGCAGCAGTAGCAGCAGTACAGACGATTTGATCGTCAATCTGTGGATGCAGGACAGGAACAGCTCGTCGATTTGGAGTTTGCAGCACCTGAGGGACTACCTCAATGCACACCCAGAGTCAGTCCTGCCACTGCCTGACCCAGAACAACAGCAGCAGCAGCAGCAGCAACGCCCGCCAGCACAGAAGGCCGGCCGGCTGCTGCTGCAAGCCAGCAAAGGCACCAACAGCAGCACCACCAGCAGTGAGGGTAGCAGGGGCGGCAACTCACAGCAGCAGCAGCAGCAGCAGCGCAGGACGTTTGCCGATGCCTGGGAAGACATGCAGGCCTCTGCAAGCCTCGTGCTGGCTGCTGCCCTGCCAGCCATGCGTGCTGCTGCTGCTGAGACAGGCGCACCTGATCAAGGCACCTTTGAATATTTTGGCCTTGACTTCGTGTTTGATGCCCACCTTCGGCCTTGGATGCTGGAGGTCAATGCAATACCCTCCATGGCTAGGAGGAAGCAGTCTGACTGCAGTGGAAAGGCAGCTACTGCAAGCTGCAAGCTGACGACTGCGGGCCTTGCTGCTGCCGCTGCTACACCCAGCAGGAACAGCAGCAGCAAGGGGACCTCCCCAGCAGCAGCAGGAGGAGCGGCAGCAGTGGAGGATGATTTCGATGCGCAGAAGGAGCAGTTTGTGCATGACATGCTGGCAGTGCTGGGCCTACCGGTGGACGCCCCTCAGAGCAGCAGCACCAGTATACCAGCAGCATCAGCAGCAGTAACCAACAATCCCTCAGATGCGGCAGGGCTGCTGCGCATGGCTGCTGCAGCAGCTGCTGCTGCAGGCATCCGTTCAGCAGCACCAGCACTTAGTGGTGCCCAGCAGAGCAGCAGCAGCAGCCAGGCCGGGGTTGCAAATGCCACAGCACCTGGCAGCAACAGCAGTGGCAGCAGCAAGAGCAGCGGCAGACTGCTGTTGTCAAGCCAGCCAGGCCACACAGCGCAGCAGGAGATGTTGTCGCAAGCTGGCCAGCAGCATGACGAGCACCAGTGGTGGCCATGGCTGCACCAGGGCCTGCAGCCACGCCGCCAGCAGCAGCAGCGGCGGCAACTGCTGCGGCAAACGCGACGCTACCGCCAACACCGCCGCCCGCACCACCGCCCACACCATAGGCCACATGGCAAGCAGAGCAGCGCCGCTAACAGTACCACCATCAGCAGCAGCAGCTCTGAGGGCCCTGTCAGCAGCGGCGGCAGCAGTGGCAGCAGCAGCAGCAGCAATGGCAGCAGCCGCCAACATATTGCTGGGTTCAATGGTATGGCAGGCCTGCAGTGGTCAGGGCCTGCCCCAGATATCAAGCAGCTTCCCGCTCCTTTGCAGAAGCTGCTGTGCACTGCCGGCAGCGGCAGCAGCAGCGGCAGCAGTGGCAGCAGTGATGGGTTTGCTTGCATCAGCTGCCTGACGGCAGATGACCTGGCTGCATTAGCTGCTGCTGAAGGGGAGCTGCAGCGGGCCGGTAGGTTTGTGCCTGTGCATGACCTGATCACAGCACACAGCATGAACCAGGAAGCGCTGCAGGAAGCAGCAGCTGCCTCAGGATCAATGTCATCAGCAGCAGGTGCAGCAGCGGTGCCTGGTAGTGCCACCGCAGCAGCAGCAGGGGTTGCAGGTGCAGCTGGCACAGCAGCTGGCGGGGGTGAGAAAGGCACTGATGGTGCCTCCATAGCAGCAGCAGGGTTGGGTCTCTCAGGCGACGGGGCGGGCACGCACCCTCCTGCTGACTCATATCTGAGTGAGAATCCAAGTGTATGGCAGAAGCTGTACCTTGCATGGAAGGGTATGTCACAGGGGCATGTGGGTGTGCAGGACCTTGCAGTTATGAAGTACTATACCACAGAGTCGCAGGTGCATGCGGATACGGCGCTGCGGTTGCAGCGGGTGGATTATGTCATGTCTGCGTGGCTGAGGGTGCGGCGAGAGCAGGGGTGTGATGCAGGGCAGCAGGAAGTCGTTTCGGAGTGTGTTGTCAAAAGGTTGCAGTTGCTGTTGAGCACGTGTTACCTGCAGTGAGGTTTCAATCTGTTGCATGTGGATGCTTGTACAGCACTGTAATCCAGTCATCGTTGATTGGTGTGTGGCCCAGAGAGATATCTTCTAGGAAAGTTCATCTGCATCAGACTGGTGGATGTGGGCTCAGGCGCATTTTGGGTGTCACACACACTCACAGATAATTTTCAATCTATACAGCATGTTGCTTTCAAGGCTCGGCGCCACATTGTGCCTGCGCACACTGATTGAGTAGATATAGGCTCAAGTAACATACAGCTCAGGTGTAGTTTGTACCTGTACTTGGCCTGCTGTAGCCGCCGTGACCTCAAGTACATGTACAGTACTGTCACCACGTACGAGGACAGCAGCATGATAACGTTGCAGCTGTAGACCAGTGCATACAAATAAGAAGATCTGCACTGCAGGTTCTAAGCAATTTGTGGTTGCCTGCTCTGCAGCAGGTACTGTGACCAGATCAGTTGAGAAGCCATATGGCGTGCTGCTACCCAGGCTGCTGCTGTGCATGGTCGATGTGGGAGAGAAAGCTACCATGAAAATTTCAATCTATCAATAAATGGCCTGGAATCTGAGGTCCATCGGTTCGCCTTTTGTTTTGCCGCCACAGGGCCCACAGGGAGGCTCCAGTAACACCTATCTACCCCCAGACCCTTGCATATTACGAATGGTATGCATATATGGGTCTTAGATGTCTGCGAACCCTGTTCGCCAGCCCTCAGGCCCTGCCACTGAACCACAACAGGACAGTGGGAATTCAACAGCGCTGGGCACGACGATGGTACATTGCGACCCAGGGCCAGGAGTAGAAGAAGTTTACATGGTGTAGAGCCATCAAGGGAAGTATGGTGCTGCATGTTGGTTCCTTTTCCGACCCACAGTCCTGAGCAGAAGCCCGCTGTTGGAGGCAGCAGCTGTTTCAAATCAACCCACCCAGCCTTGGTGCTGCTTTTCCCATCTTCAGGTACGCATCTATACTGCATTTATCCCAAGCTGCTCAAATTCCTGCTCTTGCACATGCTCGATGAGGCCTGGCCACAAACCACTCTAAACTGTGGCATGTACTGCTGCTGCAGGCGGTGGAAAATGGGCCTTGTCGGATGGCTTTGCCGCCATCGCTTCCAGCCTTCAAAAGATGAGTTCGCAGTATGTCACAGCAGCCACTAGCTTGCATGCACGTCTCGATGACAGCGTACGGGGTCAGCACAGCGAGGCAGGGTGGGTGGGAGGCGGGTGGGTGAGCACGGGCCCTGGATTACGCTTGTGCGCTGGGTGCGCGTATATCTGTTGGAATATAGGGAACCTTGACAGCTATAAGGTGGGAAAGTAGTCCTATTACACTGGTGCACCGTATGCAGGCTTAGAGAGAGAGTAAACATCCAAATACACTCTGGCAATGCATAGGTCATATACTCCGCAGGAGCGGATAGCATAACTTCAGTCGCCATGCATAACTTCCTATCTTCGGGTAACTGCGGGCAACTTCGTCCAGCATAGTGGGCTGAGCATACTCAATTCCAACACTCCGCCGTGATCAGCACACTATGCAAAACTGCTCAGTGAATACCAAGTGCTTTGCGGCACTGCACAAACTTCTCAGGTGGAAGTGGCTTAGTAAAGGTATCTGCAAGCATCTTCTGAGTAGAGATGTGTGCAAAGTGAACTTCACCGCGTGCAACACACTCACGTGCCATGTGGTGCATCACATCAACATGCTTGGATCGTGCAGCTGTGACTGGGTTCTTAATCCAGCCTAGTGAACCTTGACTGTCAGTAAAGATGTTGACAGTGTGGGACTTGAGGCCAATAACAGGCAGGAGCTTCCTGAGGAACAAAGCTTCCTTAACAGCCTCAGAAGCTGCCATATACTCAGCCTCAGTAGTAGAGGCTGCAACTGTGCGCTGCATTCTACTAGACCACGAGATAATGCCGCTGTTGAACATGAAAGCATAACCAGTGACAGACCTGCGGGTGTCACGACATGTTGCAAAGTTGCTGTCACAGTATGCTGTCAGGGACAGACTGGTACCGCTGTAAACAATGCCAACTGTGGGTGTGCCTGCAAGGTAACGCAGAACACCTAAAGCATGGTGCATGTGCTCACTGGTGGGTGCAGCCAGATAGCGTGCAAGGCTGCTAGCTGCATACGCAATGTCAGGTCTAGTGCTAATTGAAAGGTAAAGCAAACTGCCGATGAGTGTGCTGTACTGGGGCTTCTCTTCAGGCTTGAGAGGTTGGCCATCAGTCTTGGTCAGGTTAGCCGAGGGCGCCATTGGGACAGCACGGGCGTAAGCATCTGTCATCCGGTAGTCTGAGAGAAGGTCTTGTGTCTTCTTGTCGTGCCATAGCTTCAGTGTGTGTGTGGAACGCTGCCGTGTAATCCTCATACCTAGGAAGTAGGTGGCCTCACCGAGGTCTCTTGCCTTGAAGATTGTAGCCAACTTGGCCTTGATCTTTTGCAGGTCTGGTAGGCTCTTGGCGGCGACGAGGATGTCATCCACGTAGATGAGGGCTAGTATGTTGCCGTTGTTGTCTTTCTTGACGTAGAAGGAAGGGTCGCCGAGGGACTGTTGGAAGCCTAGGTTGATAAGCTCCTTGTGTAGCTTCTGGCGCCACACGCGTGGTGCTTGCTTCAGGCCGTAGAGTGCCTTCTTGAGTAGTAGGGCTTCGCCGGGACGGCCTAACACATCTGCATAGCCTTCAGGGGGTTGAACCCAGACTTCTTCTGACATGTCTCCTTGTAGGAAGGCGTTCTTGACATCCATCTGGTGAAGGTGTAGGTCTTGGGCTGCCACAGTAGCTAGTAGCAGGCGTAGGGTTGTGAACTTGCTGACTGGTGCAAACACTTCGTCGTAGTCGATGCCGTGCTCCTGCTTGAAACCTTTTGCTACGAAGCGGGCCTTGAAGCGCTCAATGTTGCCGGTGGCGTCGTACTTCACTTTGTAGACCCACTTGGCTGGGATGGGCTTGACGCCGGGAGGCGGTGTTTGGGCGATCCACGAGTCGTTGCCAAGTAGTTCAGAGATTTCTGTATCCATTGCTTGGCGCCACTTGTCAGCTTGAGGGCTTGCGGTGGCTTCCTTGTAGGTGCTGGGCTCCACGAGATCTTGAGATGCAGCGATGGTAGCCCGTAGTCGGTCAGGTACAACATGGTCTTCACGGAAGGTAACAACACTGGGTTTCCTGATGCGGGAGCTGGTTCTTGTACCTGGTGGCTCTGTCGTCTGTGGGTTGACAGGCTGGGGTGGCGGCACAGGGGCCGGTGCCGGTGATGGCGCTGGGGCCGGTGCCGGTGGTGGCGCTGGGGCAGGTGCCGGTGGCGGCGTTGGTGCCGGTGCCGGTGGTGGCGCTGGGGCTGGTGCCGGTGCTGGCGCTGGGGCCGGTGCCGGGGGGTTGCCTGTGCTTGGTGTTGGGAGCTGAATGGGTGTAAGCTCCTTGACGTAATCGATGGAAGGGGGTGACAGGTCTTGCTCTTGTGTAGGGGTAAGCTTGGTCTTGTAGCCGATGGTTGACTCGTCAAAGATGCAGTCCCTTGTCTCCATAACGGAGCGCTGGTCGGGAATGTAGACGCGCCAGCCCTTGCTTTGTAGTGCGTAGCCGACCATGATGCCGTTGTGCGCTCGTGGGGCAAACTTGGAGGTGCGCTTCTCCTTGGGTATGTGGGCGTAGGCGGTGGCTCCAAATGTGCGCAAGTGCTTCAGGTCTGGTGTCTTGTTCCACATGAGCTCATAGGGGGTCTTGTTACTTGAGCTTGTCGGCGTGCGGTTGCGCAAGTAGTTGGCGGTCACCACTGCTTCCAGCCAAAGGGAAGGGGGCAGGGAGGATTCAAGTAGCATGCTCCTTGCCTTGTCCAAGAGCGTGCGATTAAGCCGCTCTGCCTTGCCGTTCATCTGGGGGCTGTAGGGTATGGTGCCTTCATGGTCAATGCCCTTGCTCTCGAGGTAGTCGCCCAAGTCCTTGTTGAAGTACTCGGTGCCGTTGTCGGTGCGTAGGGCCTTCAGTTTGCGGTTGGTCTGTGTCTCCAGCCACTCCACTGTGCGCTTGATAGCAGAGGGAGCTTGGTCCTTGGTCTTCAGAGGGACCACCTTGCTGTAGTTTGTTGCATGGTCTATTACTGTGAGGAAGTACTTGCTGCCGCCAACTGATGCTGTAGGCATGGGGCCACACACGTCTGATGACACAAGCTGCAGGGGCTCAGTGTACTCACTGTGGGACGGCTTGAATGGCTGCTTGGTGGACTTGCTGAGGGCACATGTAGAGCAGATGTGGGTGCCAGCCTTGGTGCAGTCCTCAGGCTTGATGTTGATGCCGGTAGCCGCCTTGTGCTTGAGGAGTGTGGCCATGCTGTTGTAGCTGGGGTGGCCTAGGCGGGAGTGCCACAACTCCGCCGTCTCCTTGGTAGCCGTGTGGTGGGCCTTGTCAGCGTAGTCAGGGCGGTAGTCAGGGTTGGTGGCACAGAAGGCTGGGACGGTAGTGGTGCCGTCAGGGTTGGTCACGGTCTGGATGACGCGTTGGTCCGTGCCGTAAAGCAGTGTGCGGGAGCCGTTGGAGACCCACACGCTGAACTGCTTGGAGGGGTCGTCTTGCTTCTTGGTCAGCTTGGCCTCTGACAGGAGGTTGGCCTTGCACTGGGGAAGGTAGTAGACGTCCTCAATGGTGGTAGTAGTGCCGTCCAAGAAGGCCAGACGCACAGAGCCCTTGAGTGAGGCCAGGGCTGCTCGTTGCTGGTGTCAAAGGGCTTGTGACACTTGACGGGCTCAAACAGAATGCTGGGGTCAGATGTTGTGTGGTCTGAGGCTCCTGAGTCCATAAGCCAGCCGTCGAACTTGCCGGTGGGCAGAGGGCTGAAGAGCTGGTGGTCAGGGTGGCTCTGCTCAAACATTGACTCACTTGAGGGGGTGACCAGGGCGTAGTTGCCGGTCTTGTAGCTCCTGTAGATGGTGCAGCCGAGGTCAGGCTTGCGCACGGGGTTGAAGTAGGAGTTGAGGCTGGGGTCAGAGCTGCTGCTGCCGGTGATGTAGGCACTGTAGAGGCTGGTGCTGCTGCTGTGGTGTGCCTTGAGCATGTAGGCACGGCCGAAGAAGGCAGGGTCGTCGTACTCCTCAGGCTGCTGCTGGGTGTAGTCCTCCTCCTCCTCCAGCAGCTGGCGGCACTGCACAAGCTGCTCAAAAACAGCTGGGTCGAGTGCCTCACGCAGGGCGTGTGAGCGGCCCCTACCTGCCTCCTTGGCCTGTAGCTTCTTGCACTCATTGATGCTGTGGCCGTAGTTCTTGCAGAAGAGGCAGTTGCCGGGGAAGGTGTGGTGCGGCTTGTGCTTGGGGTTGTTGTTGTTGTCGCTCCCCTTGTAGCCGCTCTTGTTGTTGTAGTCACCCTTGCCCTTGTTGAAGCCATTGTTGCCGTGGGACTTGTTGAAGGAGGGGACAGTCCTGCTGTTGAAGCGGTTGGACTGCTGCTGGCCGCGGAAGGGCTGCTTGTTGAAGCGGTAGGAGCTGCCGAAGCTGTTGCTGTACTCACCGGTGTGGTGGGCCTTGCCGTTGAGGGTCTTGTCCTGCATGAGGTTGTTCTCCTCCCTGATGAGGGAGGTGAAGATGCTTCCATCACTCATCACTCCCAGCCACATCTATTCATATCAATATCCCACCATACGATACATGTTAGCTCAGCCCCCACGGGGGCCCCAGCCACAGCTACGGGCGTGCCTTTGCATGGCAGCAGCTTATCACCCTCATGCAACTGTTTTTGCACATGCGTGCTTGCCTATCGGCATGTTTGCTTGAATGACAGCACACGGGTACAGCAAGGTGGGGCGGGTGGGAGGCGGGTGGGTGAGCACGGGCCCTGGATTACGCTGTTCGCTGGGTGCACGTGTATCGCACCATACAATACATGTTAGCTCACCCCCCAAGGGGGCCCCAGCCACAGCTACGGGCGTGCCTTTGCATGGCAGCACCATGACAGCAGCATGACACCATATGATGCACCATGCACGCCTACTTGCCTGCATGCCTGCTTTGTGTCGTACCTTGTGCTTGCTGCCTTGCGTCACGGCGTGGAACTCACTCTCCTGTCTGGTGTGCTGTCGTGCTGCCCGCTGCTTTGCTGTTGCTGCAGGTGTGTGGACCCTTTCCTGCCCCATACGGTCACAAGATGCATCTTGTGGCATGGCTGCAATGCCTAGCAGCCTGTGCACTTATATTGGGCAGCAGTGGCAGTGCCAGTGGTGGCACTGCCATGATGGAGCACCTGCATGTTGCACGTGTGACTGCACGTGCTTGCACTTGCACATGTACTGCTTGCCTTTTTGACGACCCCTGTGTGCAGCCTGTAGGTGCATGGCAGCTGCTGTTGGTTGTGTTGCTACTTGTCAGCAGGACCTAGGCTTTCTGTTCCACAGTCTGCATCTACACCCGGGCAGACGTTTGGTGCATGTCCCACACATGCTGTGTGGCTGGCTGATGTAACACTGCAATGCTCATTGGTGTGATGGTGAGGCGGCTGTATTAATAGATTGCAGGCGTCTGTCCAGAGGGGGTCTGGCAGCCCTCGAGGGTGGGACAGCAGCAGAAGCAGCAGTGCCTAGTGCTGCATGCGCACCAAACCAGCAGCACCACACTGTCACAGTGTGACAGCAAACACCCTTACGTGGTGCGATCCCCCTTATGGCTTGACATGAGGAAGCCCTGCTCTGATGTTTAGTTCTGACAGACGAAATTAGGGTGACATCAACAAGAAGGTGCCACAAATACACCTTGGAAGTGCAACAGACATGCATGCATGGGCCAGGTTTTAAGGTTAGTAACCAGACATTACAGGCTGTGTGAACCCCAGTTCATTCAGCAGTCACAGTTCCATCTAGACCGCTCTCCACCCGTGTAGCGTCAGCTTGGACGATTGCCATGTATCCTGTCACTGATCAGGCTTGCAATCCAGATCAAGTTCAAATGTGTGTCAAACCCTTTCTTGAAGTCGCGTCAAAGCCACTGTTGTGAATGTTGTTTTAGTATCCATATTGCTACAGCTGCATCCAACACAGCACCAGGAACATGGAGGTCATTTGCTGTGAGGTTTGCGGCAGCTGTTCTGCCAGCGCAGTCATGATTCCCTGTGGAGCATGCCCACCAGGGTGAGCGACACCTAAACACTGCCTACTTCAGCTTTTCGTACAGCAGTGCTGAAGGGACCACCAAGCAAAGATCACACTGGTTCAGACTTTCAGACTCAGGGTTCACAGTTGGGTCCCATTCTTCGCCGCCCTTTGCAGGCGCCGAAGGGCAGGTTGCCACACCTTCTGCTTTCCAGGGCCCCACAGCATCAGCAGCATCCCAAGCGCCTTCACCTGCCTGAATTGCATGGACTTAGGTCGTCCCAACAGGGTGCCTGCAACAGCGGCAGCAGCAGCAAGCAGCCCGCAATCTGCAGGGTGTGCCGAGGCTGCTGCTGCAGGGGCGTCAGTAGGGGCTGAGGCTGCTGCTGCAGGGGCGTCAGTAGGGGCTGAGGCTGCTGCTGCAGGCGCGTCAGGAGGGCTGGCCATGTCACCACCAGGCCGGGTAGATCATGCAGGTGCTGCAGCTGCCTTTGGTTTTGCCAGCTCAGATGGCACAGCAGGCCAAGGCCCTCAGCCAGGCACATTGGTGTGGCCATGCTTGCAGGCATGCGTTCATCCGCTTCAACACTTGAGCACAGCCTGTTGACATTTTAGCAAAACACTGGTCCTGCTTCACACAGATAAGGAGTGCTCCCTGTTACGTAAGCTGTGCCTAGCTGCGTGCTGACTGCTGCCCTGCATTTGCTTGCTGTCCTGCTTCCCCTGCTTCCTGCAGGCCCAGCACACCCAACCACAGTGGACTGGTCCCAGCTGCCCATCGAGCTGCTGTTAGCTGTGCTGCAGCATGTGGACCTGCAGGACAGGCTGTGCCGCTGCGCCCTGGTCAGCACAGCATGGGCGGCAGCGGCCAGGGCAACAACCACCAGCGTCAGCATCTCACGGAAGTCAACAGCAGACCTACAGCAGGCCTGGGCAGCATGTGTGCCTGGCTACGCCTTCCAGCTGACTCACCTGGTGCTCACGTGCCAGAGTGATTCGCGGACCGCGGCCTGGCGGGAGCCGTGCTTCCTGCACCTCCCATGCGCGCACCTCAGGAGCCTCGAGGTGCGCAGCTGTGGGCAAAGGATTGCAACAGTGCAGCTGCTGGGTGCTCCCGCCGCGGAGTGCTCGAGTTGGAGTGCGCCCCTGCAGTCAGGGGACAGCAGCCCAGCGCGTAGCATGCCAGGTCTGTTAGATGCATCTACTGGCCTCACAAGGCTGAGCTTGCAGTCTGTCATACTGTACGGCAACGCAGAGCAGCAGCTGGCAGCGGCATTTACAGTGCTGGCAGACCTGCAGGACTTGTCCCTCAGTCTCGTGCCTTGGTACGTACCAGGGCAGATGTCTTGGCTGCCGACATCGCTGTTGTCAGACAGCTTCATGCAGCAGCTGGGAGGGCTCACGAAGCTGACGCAGCTGCAGCTGGCCACATCGGGGCCGCAGCTGTGCTCTGCTGAGGGCATGCAGCACATCAGTTGCTCACACGGCTGTGCAGCCTGTCCCTCCGGAAGGCGCACTACAGCATGCATTCTCACAGCGCGCCGGTGCTGTTGCCGTGGGCAGCAACAGTGCTGCTGTGCCTCACAGCACTGACAAGCATCGAGCTGTCTTGTGAAGTGCTGTCTCCACGGTGGGACATGCTGCCATCCTTGGGGTCCCTGTCGGGTTTGCAGCAGCTGTCGCTGAAGCACTGCGACTGCGACTGGGACCCAGGGGCGGTGTTATTTGGTGTGACTGGGCTGCAGCGGCTGCAGGCTACTGTGCCTGCTGATGCCAGCTCTCTGCTGGCTGCTGTGCAGCGGCAGAAGCGGCTTGCACACCTGCAGCTGAGTGTGCCGCGCCTCCAGGACGCAGCAGCATATTCTGTATGTACAGCAAGCCCAGAGTTGCAGTCGCTGGTGCTGAAGAGTATCTGGCTGGTAGATGGCGCTTGGGGGTGCATGTTTCCCAAAGGACACGTCTTACAGCACCTAACGTCTCTGCAGGCGTCCAGTGGACAAAAGGAGCAGCTGTCAACAGCAGACCTGCAGCTGCTGGTGCAGGCATGCCCTGCCCTGCAGCAGCTGCGGCTGAATCTTTCGCCTGATGACTGGCATGAGGATGTGCAACTGGGGCAAGTGCTTGCTGAGCTAACACAGCTCACCCAGCTGTGTGTGCCAGGGGTGACTGACACTCACTTGCAGCAGCTGCTGCAGCTGACAGGGTTGCATAACCTCCAGCTGGGTGCAGCAGACAGCATAACCTTTGAGGGGGTGGCTGTGCTCACAGCCATGCAGCAGTTGACGCACCTGCACTTTAGCTTGCGCCGCAAGTTACACAATTGGTATCGAGAGGAGTTTGACTTTCAGTGTGACAGCAAGGTGAGCCAATGGTCAGCAGCTTGACTTTCAGTAGAACAGGTGGGAGCGTTACCGCCGCTCAACTGTGTCAGCCAGGATGCACACAATGCTGCGTGATTTGGAAGATTGCCAGGGATGCTTTGCCTGACACAACAATGCAGGATTAGCTCCACAGGCTTGAAGTGTATCGGGGTTTGCTGTATCTGCATGAGCCTGTCTTCTCTGCTGGTAATGCTGACTGATGCGGCCACTGTTGTCTGTGTGCTGTCTTGCAGAAGCCCCTTCCTGTATGGCTGCAGCTCCGACAACGATGGGATGCCAAAGCTGCTGTGTTGCAGCGGGCTGAAGCATGGCGTCTTTGCATGCTAGATCAAATGGGGATACCCCTTGAGGGTTTCCGGAAGCTCACCATGGCAGGTCCATGCGGTCTTGCGCTAGCAGGGCAGCTCAGAAGCAAGGCAGGCGTGGTGCAAGTTGATAGGTAACAGTAGCGCATGTGGCAGCTGTTGTTGGTTGTGCTGCTGCTTGTCAGGATGGGGTAGGCTTTGTGTTCCACAGTCTGCATCCAGACTCGGGCAGACGTGTGGTGCATGTCCCACACATGCTGTGTGACTGGCTGATGTAACACTGCAATGCACACTGGTGTATAGTGAGGCGGATGTATAAATGGATTGCAGGCGTCTGTCAGAGGTGGTCTAGCAGCTCTCTAGGGAGGGACAGCAGCAGCAGCAGCAGCAGCAGTGCCTAGAGCGAAATGTGTACCAAACCAGCAGCAGCACACCTTCACAGTCTTGCTACCTCCCCGGTTCCGGGCACTGTCTCACCTTCACAGTGTGCACACTGTGCCACGTGGCAGCAGACATTCCAAGGTTGTGTTTGCCCCCTTGAGGAGAAGCCCTGTTCGAATATATACAGCTGCAACGAAAGCATGGTCACATCAGCATCGATTTGCCAGAGACACACCGGAAGAAGTGCAACAGCCATGCATGGGCCAGGTTAGTAACCTGACGTTACACACTGTTTGAACCCCAGTTCATCCAACAGTTCATCCCCATTTCATCCAACGCCCGGTCGCAACTCCAATCAGATTGCTCTCCGAACATATGATTTGACCAGTGGTAGCGTCAGCACGGACGATTGCCACCTATTCTGTCACTGATCAGGTTTCCAGATCAAGTTCAAGTACGAGTCAAGCCCCTGCCTGAAGTCCCGTCAAAGCCACAAACTGTGGTGAATGCTATACGGTAGTCATCCTGCCACAGCTGCAGCCAACACAACACCAGGATATGGAGGTCATTTGCTGTGAGGTTTGCGGCAGCTGTTCTGCCACCGCAGTCATGATTCCCTGTGGAGCATGCCCACCAGGGTGAGCGACACCTATACACTGACTACTCAAACTTCGCTTACAGCAGTGCAGAACGGCCCACCAAGCAACGATCGCACTGGTTCACACTGGGTTCAAAGGTGGTTCGCATTCACTGCTGCACGTTGCAGGCGCCGAAGAGCAGGTTGCCACACCTTCTGCTTTCCAGGGCCCCACAGCATCAGCAGCGTCCCAAGCGCCTTCACCTGCCTGAATTGCATGGACTTGGGTCGCCCCAACAGGGTGCCTGCTGCAGCAGCAGCAAGCGGCCCGCAAGCAGCAGGGTGTGCTGAGGCTGCTGCTGCAGGGACGTCAGCAGGGCTGGCCATGTCAGCGCCAGGCCAGGTGGACCACGCAGCTGCTGCAGCTGCTGTCGAGCTTGCCAGCACAGATGTCACAGCAGGTAAGGCCTTCCGCCAGGTACACCAGCGTGCTTGGTTGCGCTTGCAGTCATGCATTCATCCGCATCAACACTTGAGCACAGCCTGTCAACATCTTGCTCCACACAGTTTGAAGAGTGCTCCCTATTACGTAGGCTGGCCTTGCTGCATGCTGACTGCTGCCCTGCATTGCTTGCTTTTCTGCTTCCCCTACTTCCTGCAGGCCCATCAACGTTTGACTGGTCCCAGCTACCCATCGAGCTGCTGCCAGCTGTGCTGCAGCATGTGGACCTGCAGGACAGACTTTGCCGCTACGCCCTGGTCAGCACAGCATGGGCAGCAGCGGCCAGGGCAGCAACCACCAGCATCAGCATCTCCCGGCAGTCAGCAGCAGACTTACAGGATGCCTGGCAAGCATGTGCAGCCGCCGTTGGCTCCCAGTTGACTCACCTTGACCTCTCATGCCAGGAGAACGATGGGCACTCGCACAGTCAGGAGCCCAGTATCCTGCACCTCCCATGCATGCACCTCAGGAGCCTAAAGGTGCAAGACCTCACCGTGCCCTTGTTGGGTGCTCCTGCCAGGCCTTGGTGCGCAAGTCGCAGTTACCCCCTCTACTTGCGCCTGGAGCGTGGGGAGTGCCTGCCAGCCCCTGGCACGCCAGGCCTGCTAGATCTAGCCACAGGCCTTACAAGGCTTAGCCTGCAGGCAGTTACGCTTTGGGGGTATACAGGGCAGCAGCTGGCAGCACTGACAGCACTCACTGACCTGCAGGACCTGTCCCTCAGTCTTCGGGAAAATACGCACGCAGCATACCCCGCATGGCTGCTGCCCGACAGCTTTATGCAGCAGCTGGGCGGTCTCACAAAGCTGACGCAGCTGCAGCTGGCTGACGCCTGGCTGCCGCTGTGGTCGGCTGCAGGCATGCAGCACATCTCTTGCCTCACTCGGCTGTGCAGCCTGTCCCTCTTCAGCAAAAGTGGGACGCCTCGGGTACTGTCATGGGCAGCAACAGTGTTGCAGTGCCTTACAGCATTGACCAGCCTGGAGCTGCGTGAGCGTGCATCTGGGGGCAAGCTCCCACGCTTGGGCTTTGTGTCAGGTTTGCAGCAGTTAGCGCTGCAGGTTTGCCCCAGCGCAAGGAACCCAGCCACTGTGTTGGCTGGCGTGTCTGGGCTGCGTAGCCTCAAGGTACCTGTGCCCGTTGATGCCAGCACACTGCTGCCTGTGCTGCAGCGGCAGACGCTGCTTGAACACCTGCAGCTCGAGGAGGCAGGGCCCCTCCACGAAGCAGCCGTGGAAGCACATTCAGCAGTCACTGCCAGCGTGCACCTGCAGTCCCTATCTATGAAGAATGCAAGGCTCCAGCCTGGCGTGTGGGGGTACATGTTCCCAGCAGGGCGCCTCCTGCAGCACCTGACCTCTCTGGAGGTCTGCAGTTCGCAGGACACACAGCTATCAGCAGGGGACCTGCAGCTGCTGGTGCAGGCGTGCCCTGTTCTGCAGCAGCTGCGGTTGAGTTTCTCATGCAGCAATTGGCCTGAAGATCTGCAGCTTGGGCAGGTGCTTGCAGAACTTACGCACCTCACCCAGCTGTGTATGCCGGGAGTGGGCGATACTCATCTGCAGCAGCTGCTGCAGCTGACACGGTTGCAGGACCTGGAGCTAATGCCGGCAAGCAGCATGACCTTTGAAGGGGTGTTAGTGCTCACAGTCATGCGACAGCTGACCCACTTGCAGTTTGGCCTGCCCAGCACTGTTCCCTTAGTGCACCGACGGTGTCTTCGGCGCGTGAACTTTCAGTGTGATAGCAAGGTGAGCTGGTGGTCAGAGCGCTAGAGCTTTGTTTAGTAGATAGAGTTGCTGTGCGTGGCAGGAGAAAACTTTGCTGTGGCTCAGCTGTCAGAACAACATGGCCCCCTGTAACTGTCACAATTTCGTCAGGGATGGTGTGCCTGTCGTTGCTGCTTCTGTCGGAACAGGCTTGCAAAAGAAGCCACTGTTGCTGCTGTGTGTGCTGGCTTGCAGGAGTCCCTGCCGGTGTGCCTGCAGCTGCGGCAGCGTTGGGATGCCGCAGACGCTGCTTGGCATCGGTCAGAAGCAGGGTTCAGCGTGCTAGACGAGATGGGCATACCCCATGAGGGCTACCCAGCAGGGCACCACGGAAGGTCTTTACGCCCCAGAACCAACAGGGCAGCTAAGGGGCAAGGCAGGGGCAGTGCAAGCTGATGTGTGACAGTGCTGTCGATGTGCAGGCTGGGTGGGCAGCTAGGTTGTCATTTTGGGGATGGATGCGGCAGGTGTGTTGCGTGCAGACATGGGGCACGCTACAGCTTGCTGGGACCCTTGTTCAAAGTGCCATGCAAGCCGCTTGCATGCCCTACGGCATGTGTGGCTAACCCATGGGTTGTTGATCCCAGCGTGTGGGCAAGCATTGTAACTTATGCAAGGACACTGTGCATAACTGGTGACTCAATATCGAGGAGCAGCCTGATACAGTGAACCTTGTCGGGGGTTGCCAGTTTGTTCAGGGGCGACAGGGTACAGGGGTGACCTAGAATCGGGACAAGGGCAGGGGTCGCTCAAATGGCAGTGCTTGGGCAATGCCGTCAAGGGGTGTCAAAAAGAAATGGTCTTACAGCGTCATCACCTTGAGGCAAAGCGGTAAAGTGCAACCACAACATAGCAACCAGCGCGTTTTGTAAAGCAAACTGGAGGAGCTGCAGTGCTGCCCACACAAGACAGCCGCCAGCACCGCACTGTGGATGCCCACGTGACAGCCTGCAAGCGGCACGTGCACAAGCTACAACAAGCCATTCACCGTACCCCATTGCCGCATCACCCTACAGATCTGCTCAACCTGCAGTGCTATCGAGCTGCCAGAACCCCCTCCTGCGCCCCCATGCAGAGCAGCACTGCCCCGCAGCATCTCCAGCACCTCACCCAGCACCTCCGGCTGCAGGCAAGGGCAGCACAACACAACGCATGTCACAGCTGTCACGGCCGCCAAGTCGCATGCACAAGATGACGAGCAGGCAGGCATACACATGCAACTGCTTCACTGACATGGAAGTGCGGGATGCATTGAAGCTCGTGTGGCTACAATGTAGCTATACACGACGCATCACACAGTCACACATGACAGGCCAAGCACCCTGCACGGCTGGTGTGCACCCACCTCTTCTTTGCCAGCTACCACCAACTGGAAGGCTCCCACTGCTGCTCCTCTCTTAGCCTCATACATCTGCTGTGTGGGGTCCAAGCGCTCCAGCACATCAAAGGCCTGCAATAAGGGATTCAGCCAAGTCACTCGAATGGCTTGCTACAACACAGACATGCAAGGATGAGAAGAAGCCTCAGCCTAGGCTGCTGCAGTGTGGATGCGCACAAGGATTGCAAGCATTGTTCTCCTGCACCAAAAGCTGACAATTATCCAGAATATGTAGCAAGTCTGGCACAGCCCGTACATGCTGAGTGCCAGTTTACAGAGACCGCTGCCTGCTGCACACCTTTGCTGCATAGTAGAATGCGCCCATCCTGTAGCAGTCGTCTGCATATTGGTGCAGGAGGGCATAGCCAGCCTCCCCTGTCGCTGCTGCTTGCCCCGCTGCCTGCGCTGCTGCATGCAGCTCCCATGCTTGCCGCGGCCGCCCTGACAGCACCAAGCAGCGTGTGCGCCATTTGAGGTAGATGGGGTCAGACCTGCGCGGCGCCAACAAACAAGAACCACAACGTGGTTGTATCCATGTGCAAGGCAGACTCCCTTCCAGGGGCTGAGTGCAGACTGCATGCTAGCTGGCTGCATGCTGCCGTGTTGCTGAGCTCGCGCCAGAGTCCCACTGGGAGCACAGCAGATTCTTGATGCAGCATCTCTTGAGGGGCTGAGCTCAGTACAACTGGCTAACAATCCTGCAGATATCAGTGCAGAGTGCACCAGAGCAGGGCTTTCCCACCAGGGGGCGAACCGCATGGTATGTTGACCAGTTGCGCACCAACCTGTAGGCCTCCCGCTGCACAGCTGCCAGCGCATCTTCTGCCTCCTTGTACTTGCCAGTGGCTGCCAGTGCTAGACCGTAGTTCCAGTTGAAGTCGTCATCTGCTGAGAAGTAGCTGCGGATGGACTGCACAGCGGCAGGCACAGAGGCAACGCACGCGCACGGCAGCTTTGAGTGAGTGTCTCCCTTGAAGTTGAGGCATGCTTGCTGGGTATGTCTGGCACAGTACATGTACTACAGTGAGGCTGGCAAACGCTTGCTTCTGGTAGCCCGCCAATCCTGTACTGCTGCAAACTTCAATGCCAGATGTGTGTCTTTCACAGCGATTGCGCGTGAATGCTGCAGGCACCACACTCATTGTGGCTGTGATAGCCTAGTATGCCTGAGCTGCATGGCATGTGTTACTTGGGTCCAAAAGACTCGCAAAAATGCAGCAGTCACCACATGCAGCATTGCGTTGCCTACATGCCGTACAGCCCACTCAGCTCACGTTCAGGAACACCAGCACGTCTTCATACTGCTTGAGCAGGAAGAAGCAGCTGGCCATGGCCTGGCGGCCTGGGATGGTGTCGCACTCTGACGGACTTGAGCCAACAACCTGGAAGTACTGCTGCGCCGCCTTCAGCTGCTCTGCAGAGCCTGAGGCCTGACCCAAGCACAGCTGGACCACAGCCTGCACGCAGCACGTTCACATGCAGTCCTGTAAGCATGCAACTGGCACAAAAAGTCAGATAGCTGTGGGAGCCACTGTGCATCATCAAAAAGGGCGGCATGCCCACCATTGACCACTACGCAGTCTAATTGTGCCGCTGCCATAGCGGCACCAGTCGTGCACATCTCCTGGGCCAGTACGTACAGTAAGCATAGCTGGTCCTGGTGCAAATCCCACAACTAGGCATGCAGCTGCCAAAAGCACAATGCCACGCCTGCACTGAGCTGACTTGAGCTCCTTTTGTACAGTGTGAGGCAAGGTATGCCATGCCGGCACAGCTCACCTTGAGTATGTACTCAGGAGGAGTGTTTGGGTTGATGTCCTGCACTAGGGCCTCAGCCTCAGCCACCCTGCCAGCTCGCAAGTGGTGGATCACCAGGTTGAGCCGGGCTTCACTTGGGATGTCACCCAGAGCAGGCAGCACCTGCACAGTGTGGGTGCACGCAGATGCCAGGTCAGGTGCACCGCATGCGGAGCTTCCTTCTCAACAGGGTACTGTGCATAACGTCTGCATATCAAGTTTGAGGAAGCAACAGGTTGCAGCCAGGAACGCAAGTTGTGATTGCTGTCCTGCAAGGTGGCAAAACAACGGCTACTGTGCATGGCTCAGCCAAACAGCCTGCTTAGCCACCATCCCTGAGGACGGCGGCTGAGGTGGTGCCACTGGCATCGGCAATTCAGCAGAGATGTGACCTCACCTGTTGCGCCCCCTCGCCGCCCTTGAAGACCACTAGGTTGTGCCGTATGAGGTCATGCTCCGTGTGCTTGCCGCTGGTTGCCTCTGCTAGGCCCTTGAGGTCTGCTTCTGCTGCCTTGCCGTCCTGCAGCCTGCGAGTGCAACATGCATCAGGGCTTGCAGCCTCCTGCACCACAGTGTTGTCCACGCTACCGTTCCATGAACGAGTGCTTTATGGGCAGGTGCTTGTACCATGAGCGTCCTGGCAACGGGGCACTCAGAACCACTGGGCCATCCTGATATTATGCCTTGCACCTGCTGTGTGAAAGCTCCAGTACGACTGCTTGGCGAGTCGCTGCATTGTGAGCAGCAGCTGCCTGACACTGCCATTTCCTGCTGCACCATACAGCCGCTGCAGGACTGTATGCTGGTTGGCCCACTGTGCTGGACTGCGCACCTGAACGTGTTGCAGGCTTTGAGGTTGACTGCCAGAGGACTGGTGGGGAATGCGTTGAGGTACACCTGCGCACGGTGCAGCAGCCACAGCAGCTCCTTCAAAACTGTGCAAGCACAGCAGCTGCACACACTCCCAGCTACAAGACTCAAAATAGTGTGTGCAGCACAGCCAGCAGCCACCACTGTGATGTGTTGCATGCAATGCATCTGCTTGGCCTGCCCGCTGACTGCGATGGAGTTTGTGCAGGTCTAAGGCCTGCAGCCGTCACTACTGGCCAAGAATTGCACCCCCTGCTGATGCATCAAGGAAATCCAAACAGCGACGACAGCTGCCACTGCATGGTCACGGACACGACATGCTAGGTCACCTGCAGGATTTCTGAGCTGACATCATAGTAGTCCAGCTTGGCATAGCACAGCGCCACATACATGTTGAGCGCCAGCAGCTCCCTGTGCTCCAGCAGCAGCGCCTTGTAGGTGTCTGTGGCTTCCTGCACTCATGTACATGCACATGCACCGCAAGTGCAGAAGATGGGAATGCCGAGTCTATCCGGTAAACAGTTGATGCCACTACTTGTGGTGCTGCATGCAGCTTCACCCTGCCAGCACTAGCCTAGCCGGGCTGCTTGCCAGTGCCTAACATCTGCCGGCGCCCTGCTACCAGGAACTCTGCCTGCATGACGCGCAGCAGTTGTGCAACTGCTATGCCATGCTGCGACAGCCGTCGCTTGCACTGATATCTCTGTGCATTATGCTGCAGCCTTGCTCCGCAGCCTCCCTGGATCAAGCTCATTGCCGCAACATCCTACTCCTGCTGCTGTTGTACGCAGCCAGGCAGGCAGTGTGTGGTGTAGAGCTGCAGGACTTGTCCCCTCCTGCCCACCTGGTAGTTGCCCCTGTTGAAGTGCAGTGCTGCCAGGCTGAGCTGGTCCTCCAGTGAGTTGCCCAGGCTGCTGTGCAGTGCCATCAACGCATCCTCATCATGCCTTGCATGGGCACAGTGGAACAGGATGCGGGTGGCAAGCGGGCATCTTGGCCCCTGCACACCAGCACGGTACCAGCAGGGACAAGAAGCAGTGGTGGCAACACAACAGGATGCAGGGGGTGGCGAAGCGGCAACTGCTGAGCATTATCAGCCAAACAGATGCAGAGTGCACTTCCTGGTCTGCATGTGTGCACAGTACAGTTGCAACAGCTACTGCATGCTACCAGCAAACGTGAGCAGACCACCGATACTTGCACACTGTTTGGATGAAGCTGACGCTGCTGCACCAAGGTGGGTCCTGCAGCACGGCTTGCACTAAATTCCCAACCCCTACCCGCACCTGCTGCACAGCTGCTTCAGCTTGCTGAGTCTGCCCCATGTAGTAGTAGCATGCTGCACTGTACGTGTGATACAGCGGGTCTGGGTCCTCCTGGCGCAGCAGCTCCTGGTACATGGCTAGGGCCTGCAGGGGTGATGAGGTCCAACGTACGCTGTTGCTACTGACTCGAGCATGGGAGTATGGGAGGGCAGTTTCAGCTGCTTTTGGTGCCATACATGGGCAGGTGTGCTGAGCAGCTGCAGATCACCGCAGCCTTGAGAAGCTTGCGCACCTTGTCATGCTCCCCGTGGTGAAAGTGGGCGTATGCCAGCCACTCCGCCAGCTTCACATCGCTTTTGTTGCCCTGACGCTTGAAGTTGAGCACTGTGATAGCTCCCACATAGTTTCTTGCTGCTATGAGCTCCTCCACGCTAGGCACCTGCTGCTTTGCCTGTTGCATGTGGGACACCACAGAGCTTGCAAGCAGCCCTGTGCAACTGCTTATGAATGTCCAGAGAAGGTTTCACACAACACACCTCTTTCTGCTTGCTGGCTGACACCACGCGTTTCTTGGCCTTTGAGAGAATCATCTACTGCTGTTGCTGCTGTTGAAGGATCTGCTGTTGTGCTGAAGACTGATCCTGACCCTGCACGACTCTCAAGCTAAGGGAAGCTCTTGAGTGATGTCGACTACAATTTTTGAATGCGAAAAGCGCTGTTCAGTGGCCGCTGCGATGAACCAACTAGTCTGAGCGGGAAAGGGTGGTGTGGGCAGTTGTTTGAATTGGTGTTGCAGCAGCAAACAATTTGAGTAAGATAAAAGCTTGAAAAGCTGCGTGCATGGTTTCGTGGGAGTTTGGGTGCCTGCTGACTGTGGTGGTTAGTCATAGGGATGGGCCAAACCGTATGTGGCTGCTTTTCACATACGTATATATACGTATGTTACATATGTATCCGTATATATACTAGTATGTCAAGCGTATGTTTTCAGGGGGTTGTCAGGGAAGTCACTGTTTAGACTGCAGGCTGGCGCTATGCCTTTAACTATAATGTAATATAATCTTATATAGTGTTATTCTGGCTATTGTATTGTTTCCGCGGTCAAGCGCGCGCCCACAGCACCACATTTCCACCCTCCCGGTGGGTCGACGGTTGATGCGATTCCCGAAGTTGGGGTTGCGGACTGATGCATTCAAACAGTATGGCAAATCAAAGCTGCCTAATCATTCAAATGTATTTCCAAGTAGCATTCCTTACGTTATGCAGCTGAAATCTGCATATTCTGAAAACCGTAACTGCCACTGTAACTGTCGGCCATCTGGGAGCACATACGTATAATATACGTATGTATACGCATACGGAAAATATACGTACGTACATACGCATACGCTTTGGCCCATCCCTAGTCATACAGTATCATGAAGTACAGTTGTTGCCTGTCTTATACCTGCTGGTAACTGTCATCAACGTCAAGGCAAGAAACGTCATTGGAGTTTAGTAGGCTTATGTCAACCCGTCCTGACTTGTCCAGTATGTGTCACAGTCCCAGGCTGTCCAGGCCACTTGAGTACCCATGTAGAAATCACAATGGGCGCAACATGTAAGAGCCATCACGGGTCCATCGTGAGGCCACGTTGAAGAGTGCTGCACCTCACTTCGGCCTGGGTTGTCAGGCATGTAGCTGGCTAGAAAATGTAACATCCCCCCCCCCCCCCCCCCGGACCAAGCAGGAGCCCCACCCAATGTATTGGTCAGCACCGCTGGGTTGAGAAGGTGTGGCGCCAACATCTCAATAATGTATATCAACCTGGTATTGACTGCACATCCTGCACACGACCACATGTTCCAAACAACGAACCGGTTATGTGCAGGCGAAGGGGGCGCTGACTCCCCTAACTCCCTGTCCCAACCCTTGGGGCAGAGGGGTAAATGGTGGGAGTTAGTGAATATAGAATGCCAGATAAAGTGTAATCAGTCTCGCAAGGCTATTGGCATACTAACTCCCACTACCTTCCAAATATTTCCAAAAAAGGGCGGATATCGGTGGGAGTTGGGAGTTAACTTTCAAGGGAAACCCGCCTAAACCAGGGAAGTTGGGAGTTAGTGGCAGTTAGTGGCAAGGCATGCGCAGGGAGTTAGGGGAGTTAGCCGGGGAGTTAGGGGAGTTAGCTGCACAGATCTGTGCAGCTGTTCTAGAACACAGGAGGTGCACCTGTGAGGGCCAGGGGTCCCCCAGGCTCCGCCGTGGATTGTATGTAGGGTTGTATGTGGCACTGGTGGGCTTGGCAGCAAGCTGTTCACTGTGAACCTGGGGGGGGGGGGTGCAAGCACTACCAGCGATGGCGCCGCATGCCTTGCTGTGTGGGCAGTTGCCACTGGTCGAGACAGTAGTGGGTGGAGCCTGCGTCCAAAAAAAGGCGGGAAATAACCCTTGCGACATGCCAATGCTAACTCCCTTGATTGGGTCCCTAACTCCCCCTAACTCCCTGATGAGGGTCTTTTGGGGGGAAGTTGGGAGTTAAAATTCAAGGGAAACCCGCCTACACCAGGGAAGTTGGAAGTTAACAGAAGTTGAAATATCCACTATGTTGCATTGGCCCGGCCAGACCCTTCAGACCACGTACAACACAGCTGTGCAATCAGAATCACTAACTTCCACCATTTACCCCTCCGCCCTAAGGGTTGGGACAGGGAGTTAGGGGAGTCAGCGCCCCCTTTGCAGGCGCACAGGCGCACGCACAACCCAGGCATATCTCCCCCCTGGTACACACTCGCCTGTTACTCCCAATCATTACTCAGCTGTACCATCACACCCAGCCATCCGAAGAGCAGCTCAAGGAGCTTGCCACAAACCACCTGAAGAGTCACACTTGGCAGCATTGCCCACCGGGCACCACAGCAGTGCCTCACATACATGCTACTGACTGCGCCGCACTCAGGTAACTTTTTTGCCTGGAGCTTAAACCCCAAGACATACATAACTTCACTCTTCCCATGCATGAACAAGAAGACACCCCTAGACCCTGTCAACTTGACACAACTCCAGGCCTGCTGCATGTACAAAATCACAGTGGCGATGCATGGCACTCACCCACGTCCCCATGTCAATTGACTATACATCCCACAAGTTGGAAGACACCAATATTACTCACGCCTCTCAACTACCCAACTGGCCTGTCTGCCGGCTGTGCATACACACAACAAAAGTGATTGCAAAGATGCAGTGCAACCAATGCTGGTGCCCAGCCGCCAACACAGCCTCTACAGGCTAGGAGATCTCTGCTCGCATCATGTCATGATGACAACACGTCCTACACATTTGCTGTCTCCGTGGCTGCAGCAGCACCCTTTGGTGCTTTGCGCAACGCCCACCACTTTGCAAACTCGCCAAATGCAATGTAGTTGTCCTTGTTTGTGTCCATCACCTGCAAGTCAGGCACAGCGCATAAGCATGCAACTCTCCTGAGTTCTGCCATTCTACTGCATGCACTGCAGACGGCATGCCACACGTTGTTCCTGATGCAGACGCACATCCTGCATAAAACTTCGTAAAGCCTGCACAAAGCGACTGCCACTGGCGTGGGCATAAGGCCTTGCAAGCCTTGCACTCGCATTAGAAACTACCAGCCTCATGTACATGTGCTCACCTCGAAAGCAGCGTCGGCCTCACTCTCAGAGACTGTTGAGCCCAGTGACTCCAGCATGTTTTTGAACTCACGGCGGTCCAGCCTGCCATTATCATCAAGGTCGTACTGCACTCATGCACAGCAGAAGCGAGCGGGGGAGCAGACATGCACAGTGTTGTTTGTCACAACCGTGGTACACCACATGCTGGCATGCGCAATCGATACCTACGGACGGTCACCACACAACTGTAGTCAAGGCAGACCTAGCACTTTTTGTTGCCAGGAACATGACTCAGCCAGATCTACGAAGGCAAGGCAGGCGCCTAGGCGCCTAGGCAGCATGCACGTGTTGGTTGTAAAACCCACTCACAACCCTCATCATCACTGTCAGACCGCCAAAGCTCACGAAAGGGACAGCACCGCAGATGCATCAGACCTTCTGCCACCAACACCACCCACCTGGCCAAAGGCAAGTGCAATGTTAGCTGCCTCCTTATCACTCATGCCTACTGAGGACGGGTCAAAGCCACCTTGGTACTCCGCCCTGCACAGACACAGTGGTTGGCATGACACAGGGACACCCCAAGGGCTTGTGCTGGGCAGGGCCTTTGTTGCGGGCTGCATGTGAGGTCTGGTGCTGCTGCTACTGCGGCCGCTGCTGCTGCTGGTGAACTGCCAGTGCATGTTCTATGCATCCCTCAGAGCGCACTGGTGTTGCTGTGCATTGATGTGGGCGGCAGATGCGAGTGTCATGTATTTGGCCATGCCCTCTGGCACTCAGCCGGCTTCCGGCATGTCTAGCTGCGCAGCTGGGAGCAGTGCAACCCAAGACAAGGATTTGGAAAGTCGGGACACCCTGCGCAGGGTGTCAGCATGCTGACAGGCATAGGTTCAACACTCTACCTGGGTTGAACTTGGTGGGTTCCTACCAAAGTGCTTTGATGAGTCACCATGTTACAACTCCTAGCACAAAACCCTCTCCACTTCACCTAGTGGCTACCACACCGCTGGCCAGCCCACCTGTAGAGAGTGAGGTATGCTGACAGGTTGGTGAGGGTGTCCACACTCTTCGTCGCCTTGCCGGTGGCCGCTACTGGCGTGGCATCTGCTGTTGCGTCCAGCATTGTGGCAATGGCATCCAAGGCCTGGGCTACCTGCAATTGTGCAAGCGTGTATGCGGGGGAGGTCAGCAATTTGGCAGTGGTGGGGGGTGAAATCGGGTACCACCTGCCTGGTGGGCAACTGCACACATGTTGCGCGTGCTACAGACCCAAAGCATTGGACTGCACGAACCCGGGTTCGGGTACGTGCAGTGTTGGATACGTGCAGTGCAAGGTCACAACACGCATGGAGGGAGGGAGGTGCATGAGAGGAGTCAAGAGCAACAGCCCATCCACACGCGTGACAGACACTCACACACCCCAACCTTACCCTGTAGGGTGCGGCTGATCAGCACGGGCCCACCCACCACATGGCTGGACAAGCAGCTCTAGGCGCTGCAGCCGGCTATGCACAGGGTTCAATGCAGGTTGCTGGATCTGTAAGCCTGTGGTCGGTGTGGACGTGGTGACCACTAGTTAAGTCACTTGTTGAGGGTCACACACGCTCCTCTCCTCAGCTGACGGTACGTTCCTGGCATGTCAGCGCAAACTCTCTCCCTCCTCCCTCCCACCAACCTGTACATGTGGCGGCTGGGTCCACTGGCACTAGCAGTGACACTCTGAGAGTGGCTCACCTTGATGGATGACACTGCTGCCTTGGCCTTCTCAACCACCTTCAGCCCCTCAACACCACTGCTGCTCTGGGCCGCAGCAATCGCCTTCACAGCTGCAGGCAGCGCAAGCACAGAGGCACAAAACCGTTGTGACACTGGCACACATTAGTGCGAGGCAGCTGGGGTGGTGCACACACACTGACTCATGGTGACTGTCTTCAATGCAGTCCACAGTGTTTGTCAGGTGGTGGTGCTTTACCCCTTGCGTTGTCTCCATGCAGGTTTTTGCGGTGCACGTCTGAAGCTGCTGTAGTGGCAGGCGGCTAGCCTGGCCATCCTGGCAAATCTGTGCACATGCTACTGCCAGCTCCCCACAACTAACACTGTGGTGCCTCGCACAAATACAACACAGTGCAGTGCACTGCATTGCAACCTCGCCCCTCACCCCTGTGCTGCCGCCCTCAGCAGCAGAAGTCCCCCCCTGCTCACCGTCATATGCCGCCAGAGGGCTGGTGCCCAGCTTTGCTGTCGTTATGAGCACAGAGGTAAGTGTGACCACATCAAACAGCACCCCAAAGGCAAAGTAGAGGGACAGAAAGTCCAGCAGGAACACTACTGGAACCCTGCCGAAGAAGTCTGGGCCAAGAGCCAGGAAGCCTGCTGTCATGAAGATAGAGTATGCTGCTCCTGCATCAAACAGTAGCTGCAGGGCGCAGTGGAGACAGCAGGAGGGTGCAGGGCGCGGCAGAGACATAGGGGAGAGGGTGTGGGCAGGGGGGCTGTTGTGATTGCTTGGCACAGGTCCAGGCCAACGTCTGGACATTCCTTCAAGGGATCAGAGGATGGCTGATGGGTTTTATGATGCTTGCTAAGGTGATAGCAGTGATAGAAGCCTTACAATTCAGAACTGCTGACTCGAACGTGGGTGGCCCCAGCCAGGCGCGACCCGGCATGTAGGTATCCTGCAGCTGCTGCAGTAGTGGCCGGCGTGCTCAGTGCTGCGCTACAGCAGCTGCTGCCGCTGTTGGCAGGGTCTGGCTGGCTGGCTGGCTGATTGCTGGCAGGCCGGCTGGCATGAAGTATTGGGAGAGAGGGGTGCAGTCAGCGCACCTGCACCAGTGTTGCTGAGATGGGCACCAGGCTCTGCTTCAGGAAGAGCTTGCGCAGCTCATTAGGGTCACCCTCTGCCCCTGCCTCTTTCCACTTTGACAGGACGTTCCGTGCCACCTGTTGAACAGACACACGTACATACATGTTGTACCAGATTGCATTCATACCATGCCATACAGCGCGAGAGATCGTGCATTTGCAGTGTCACTGACAGCGCAAAGAGGGACTGCTGCATTACCATACCTTTGAGTCTATGCCGCCCTTCTTGAGGGCCTCTACATACTCCTCCTGCTTGTCGCCTGGCTTGCTGCTCTCCTGCAAAATAAGAAGAGAGGGAGGAGACACACATGTCGCCTGGGTGAAAACACATGCATCTGCAAGGCTGACTTTGAACACAAACGTTGGACAGGCTGTCCCTACGGCCTTTGGTCTGCCAAACACACGGAGATGGTGTGTAGGCTTGCTGCACTGCTTGGTTCGTGCTGAACATGCAACCTGGCAGCTCAGGCGAAACAGTCAGGTGCAGGTGCTGTGCATGATGCAGTGGAGCGTGCATTTGGGCTGAACAAAAGTGCACACCACAGCTGCAGGGATAACAGGCTGATGTGCAGCCAGCTGCCAAACAGAAGTGATATGCCAACAGTGTAGGAGCCATCAAGTGATGTGTGGGGGCAGCTGCAGCAGCAGTACTGGGTGATAAATGAGGCCCCAGTGGTGACGTCACCGTCAACGTGTCCCTTGGCCACCCTCACCTTTTCTGCCCTGACAAGCAGAGCAGCGCGTTTGAGCCTTGGTTGCAATGGACTTACACTAACAGCTGCAGGTAAGTGGCCTGGCCTGAACCCAGAGAGGGAGGGGCCACAACCTGCACTCAGCTGCAACTGCATTGTGCACTAAACACTGATCAGCCCGCGCTTGTCTGACACAACAGGGTAAAAACGCAAAAGGTATACAAGAGGAGTGTTTGAAAGGTGATTGTCAGGCCTGCTATACTGGCGTGGCGATTCCAATTGCTGTGTTTGCAGCTGTGCAGGGTGTGCTCTCTGACTTGATGTGGTCGTGAGGAAGATGTTCAAAGACACAAAGTCTGCCAACCAAACGTTTTTGTGCGTCATGCTGTACGTTTTGACCGAGGTCGTGGTTTGTGGTTCAGGCAAATCATTGTGGATAGTCATGCTCGGTCCCATCGGTCTCAAATCTGAATCAATCAACGTAGCTCGAGGCGTTTCACGGGTATCCCAGCACCTGAATTCGTGCGCCTGTAATCACACCGACACAGTCACCTGGCACAGCAGCATCGCTCGGACAGCTGCAGAAAGGCTCGATCATCGTTGGTGAGGCGATACTGAGTATTTTCGGATAGCACGGGGGAGGTGATGCCTGCCAGTGCGACAACAGCACACTGTGCAGCAACCGTTCAATCTCTAGTGTCGCCCTGCATTGATACAAAAGCACGATCAAATATTACCGATAAGCAGGTCACGGTTCAACAGCATCCGTCCGCCGGCGCAACCAACATGTCCATGCCAGCTGGCACAGCAGCACAGCAGTTGGAGGCATAATTGGCATACTGCTGCCCGTGGGATCAGCCACCGTAACTATGAGTTGCCCTGATTGCTGCAGGATACTATGGGATTCTTCAAGAAGAAGGCTGCCGCAGATGCAGCTGAAGTTGGGTCAGCAGACATCGCAGCTGCTGATGCTGCAACCGCACGCATGTCCAGCACAGGGGGCGGCAGCTCGTCAGACAAGAACCCCTTTGTTGATTCATGTGAGTGTGCAGAGCTGCCCCTGGAGTGTCTCCCACTTGTCCTGGCTGCCAGCCTGGCAGGCTGGTCCAAGGTGGCTGTGGCTGTGTTGTGGGCGTGTGTTTGCTGTCACATGTCAGGGGAGCTATCATCCTTCTATAGGCAGGCGGGGTTGACACGATGAGTTGTTTCGCAATACATGGGCTGAGTTACTAGCACAAGTTACTAGCACAAGTTACTAGCACAAGCTACAGTCAACAACATCGGCTCAAATCTGGGCCTCAGTGAGACCTGCAGTTGCAGCATCTGGAACCTGCAGTAGTGCATGCGTATGGGGTGAGCAACAGTGCCCACCAGCAGCAGAGTCACCACCAGCTTCTATGCATGACAATAGCTGCCGAGAGCAACTTTACTCCCTTGCTGTTTTGCCCTCCCGTTCCTAAAACGTGCCTGACTGACTAAATGTTGTGCTGTCCGTGCAACATAACGTGCTCCGTGTCTTGCGTGCATGTGCAGTGCTGTACGAGGTAACAGCTGCAGTGCCAGCAGTGTTCTAGCAGCAGTAGCAACACAGCAGATGCTCGGAACTGTTGCTTGACAGGGTGTGTACAATCTACATCGACACGTAGGTTGCATCCACAGCAATGTTACTGAGCCCCATGTTGATCCCATGTGTTTGTGTGCTGTGCTGGTGCAGCGGGTGGTGCTCATCATGATGCTGCCGTAGCACATGCAGACCAAGATGCCCTGCAGCCCAACACCAGCGGCTCCATAGGTGACACCCTGTATGGGGCCAAGGAGACGACAGTGTCAGGGGCCAGCGTGGCAGTGCTGATTCTGTGGACCATTGCAGTCACTGGATGGACAGGCTTCCAGGTGGGTGGGCGATAGGTTTGGGGGGTGAGTGGGGTGAGGTGGATGCAGTAGGAGCAAAGGACAAGAGAGTGGGCTTGCCAGGTTGGATGTGCACGGGATATCTTATGGGCCATTGCAGTTGCTATTTGGTCAGGGTATGGGTGGACTCCCAGGGCGGGTGGGGTGGGGGGGGGGTGAAGAGAGGATGAGCAAGGGTAAGGAGGGTGTTTCCCAGGTTGGGGACGGGGGGCGCGGAGCACGAAGTGGGAGTTGACGTGCGTGCGCTTTGGGGTCAAGCAGCAGGCAGCATGCATGCATGTTGAGGAGGGGCTGCCATATTGTCAACTCAACACCAGCATGTCCGCATGGTGGTTTAAATACTCTTCTGTCTGATGTTGTGCTGTGTGATACTCACCACTGCTCGTCCATGCAGATTGTTCAGAACGGCCTCACTTGGGGTCAGTTACAGTGGGAGCCCTTCACCAAGCCAGGCAGCCCACAGGTGCCCAACAACGGCGACCCCGGTATCAGCAGGATGGAGATGAAGGGGCTGTGGGCCATCCTGGCAGTGGAGTGTGTTGTGCTGCTGGCGTTCCTGTCACTGTCTATCGGCCTGATGTGGGTGCCCTATATTGGGGCATGCAGGCAGCACAGGGTGAGCGACGAGGGTGTGTGATGGATGGGTACAGGGCTTGTCAGGAAGTGATGGTGTGTTGGTGGGTGTTGGTTACACACTTGGGGATGAAGGTGTAGCAGGGGCGGCATCCAGCTGATGTTGTGCAGCAGGGCGCAGCAGATGATGCAGGCCGTGAGGCCGGTGGTTTGCGGGACGCTCTTGCGCAGCCGGTGCGCAGGCAGCAGCAGGGAACACCAGCAGTTGGGGCACTTGACGGTATCCGCAAGCAGGAGCACTTGTAGACAGCAACAGGCAGCAGCTGAAAAGCTGGAGCTGCACAAACAACCAGGCCTCTGTGCAGCAGGGTGCACAGTTGATGGCTCGAGCAGCTAAAGCTGCCCCAAGCCGCTGCACACTCAAACTATTACCAAAGCACCTTGGCCTGAGAAGCTCTCAGTTACCTTTGTCGCCTTCTCGGTGGAACTACCGCGAAGGAGACACAGGTGACCGAGAGCTTGTCAGGCTAAGGTGCTTTGGTGAATGTTGGGTGTGCAGCGACTTGGGGCAGCTTTAGCTGAAGCCGTGAAGCCATCAGCACAGCGCTTCCACAGCGCTTGCACCACAGCAGCGCAGTGCAGTTTCCATAGCGCCGTCATGCCTGGAGAGGATGTGGTCCTTTGTTTGCTGATGTGCGCTGTGTTCTCTTGCACACATCAGCAGGCAATGATGCTGATGTGTGCTTTTGTCTGTGCTATTCATCCTTTGTGCTCTTGCTGTGTTGCAGCGTGCTCGCCGCACAAAGAGGTCTTTCTTCCCTTGGCTGCTGACCCTCGCTCTGGTCGGCACAGCCTGGTTCAAGCTTGTCACACTGTCCAGCACACTCAACAAGATGAGCTACCAGGGGACGTGGTGTGCAACGAATGACAACCTGGACATCAAGTATACTTTCAACCCTGCTTCTGCTGTGAGTGGATTATCCCAACCCTTGCTGCTGCTTTTACCGGTTGGTTGTCAACCTTGTTTCTGTTGTGAGTGGAGAAGTCGCAACCTGCTTTTGCTGTGAGCAGCGTGCGACTTGGCTGTTGTTGCTCGTGCTGATCACCTGGTCTGACCTGTGCTGACTTGTCCTGGCCTGTGCCAACTTGACTTGTGCTGACCTGTGCCGACCTGTGCTGACCTGTGTTGTCCTGCAGCCTGCACCCACATGCGCTATCACTGGGCTGGCGACCAACATCCGGCGGGTGATGGTGTATGCCATGCTCACCATCGCCTTCCACATGCTCATGTACTTCTGGCACCAGCCCAAGGGAACGATTGGCAAGCTGTATGGGCTGCTGCCTGCTGCCCTGGTGGTGGCACTGTTGGTGCTGATGCCGGTGTGTTCCCTCATGAACATGTACTACACCCAGTATGCCTTCACCCGGCAGGTACGTGTTGCATGGCGATGCATGCACAGGAAGGGGCGAGTGCAGTGTAGTGGTGTTGGTTTGCAGCTGGTGGTTTTGTTGGGGATCAGCTTTGGCAGGGCTGTGACTGCTATAACCCACCAGCGGCCACCTTACATAGCCTTCGGAGTTCCTCAGCTGTGCGCGCACTCCTGTTGCTGAGAGCCAAGCCCACATCTGCAACACCCCCCCCCCCCTTTTTCAACTCAATGCCATCATGCAAGTTGCGGCGGCCTCACCCTGGCTCTCATTTTTTACAAGGTTCCAGGGGGGGCGCACCACCCACCGGCTGGCCACACACAACTCAGCCGAGTAAACTCGACTGCCGGGGGCCTGAGGCAAAGCCTCATAGATGAGGGACGCCGCACACCCTATACCAGGAGGTGCCCAACGCCTGGACCAAAAAAGCATGGGACTCGAACCCACACACCTCTCACTGTTCGCCTTCCTTGCTGCCGCTGATGCTGTTCTTGTCATGCGCAGGGCAACTTCACATTCGCTGCTGAGCTGATTGTGGCCCTGATCGCCTTCCTCACTGCTGTGTGGCTCAGCCTCTACATGGGGTGGGCCATCCACTCTCTGAGGCTGATCCCCAGGTTCACAAACACGCTGCTGGGATGCTGTGGAAAGCAGTACGAGGTGAGCACAAGCTGCTGGCATGAGGCGTGCTGAAATGGCTGTGGAGCATCTGCGTTGTTGATCTGTCAGCATTGCGTGAGGAGTCTGGCTGTCTTCTTGTGCTTTTTGACAAATTGTTTGCACTCCTGATCAAAAATGTACGATACCATTGGAACCACGCCGTGCCGTGCTGTGACGTATTGCGGTGTGCCGTGCTGTACTGTGCTGTACTGTTTGCAGGACGTTTACTATGAGAAGGACAACTATCGCTCAAATCCACACAGCGCTCGCACCTCTACGGATGCAGCAATGG
Organism: Desmodesmus armatus; assembly: GCA_007449985.2. Taxonomy (NCBI): domain Eukaryota; kingdom Viridiplantae; phylum Chlorophyta; class Chlorophyceae; order Sphaeropleales; family Scenedesmaceae; genus Desmodesmus; species Desmodesmus armatus. Next base: position 160,100 of record VIIQ02000108.1, read on the forward strand.
AGGAGGGACATCAGGTGAGCTTTGCTTGTCCAGCAGCACCAGCAGCGCCAACAACAGCAGCAGCCGCAGCAGCAATGCAGCAGCAGCAATGCAGCAGCAGCTGCAACAAGTGTTGAATCCAGCAGAGCTGCTGATGACGCTGGCAGCGATGGGAAGGCCACAAGGGGAACCCAATTGTGGCCTGTTGTGGGGTTGGGAGGGCTAATGGTGGGTCAATGGTCAGCCCTTCACGTGCAGCTGGCTCTGGACGACGAATGCTGTTATGCCATGCAGTGGTGTGCTGTACAGCAGGATTTGTCACTGGCTTTGGGGTGTGTGTGTGTGTGTGTGTGTGTGTGTGTGTGTGTGTGTGTCTGTGTCTGTGTCTGTGATTTCATCTCACCACCAACCACGCCGTATGCTTGCTTTTCTGCAGGTGCCCCAGCAGCGCTCCGGCCGCAAGAGCTACTCCCTGCGTGCCTCCAGCAAGGCTCTGACGCAGCAGTACTTCTTCATGTCCCAGCTGGCTACTGTCTTCAGCTTTGTGAGCCCCATGATCACCTACTTTGCCCTCAACATCACCAACTTCTGGATCAAGCTGAACATCATCGTTGGTGCGGCGCTGATCTTCATATACATCATCATGTGTGGATTCCACAGGAAGCTCATGGCACCATCTAAGCACAGGCCTGGCACTCCCTGATGCGGTCTTTGGGGGCATCCGTGCGGTGTGGAGCTCATGGCGGGCTGCAGTGTGCACAGTGATTGCCGAAAGCTGCAGTGGGCTCTGGACAGGCCTTGAGTTGAACCAGCTCATGGCATCACTTCAGCCCAAGCGTGTTTGACTCTTGTGCACCAAGCGTGTTTCACTCTTGTGCAGTGTGGTACAGTGTATGTCACATCTGTGGATTTTCTGACGGGTTGCAGTGATTGCCTCAGGCTGCAGCGGCTGTTGACGGGCAGTGGAGTATAGCCAGCTCACGGCATCTTGTCAGCACAGGCCTGGCCAACCCTGTCCTGTGGGGTGTGCTGGGGCTGTTGACAGGCTGCCTGATGCTGTATGTGATGAATCATTGACAGGCACAGCTCTTGACAGTTGACAGCACACAGCTGACTTGAGTCAGAGTACTGTAGTGGGCGCGTGTATCAGGCTATATTACAGGCTGGCAGGCAAATCCTGGAGCACTTGTGGGCCATGTTTGGTGTTGTACAGGCTAAGACATTGCTGGATGTTGTGTGGCACAGAAGGGTGTTTGACTGCCTGTTGTCTCCGTGGTTGTAGCTGTATGTTGCACCGCATACTGGCTGGCTCCTGCACAAGGTTGTGTGCTTTGAGGTGGATGGTGTGTATAGTCCTGTTATGGATGGTGTGTATTCATGCTTTGGTTTGATCTGGGTGCGAGCTGTTGTACACCTGTCGTGGGCTGTTGTTGAGGGTGTTTGGTCTGGGAGAAAGCTGGCGCAGTGCTTTTAAGTGTTGCCGTTCCGAATGGCACTGGTGCTGACTGTGTGTCATCTGGCTACCCCTGTGCAGCATGTCATGACTTGTTCGTGTGTTGGACAGTTACTATACATGTCAGTCCATGCATGCAGTACATTATGTGTGTGTACCCATCAATGCCCTATGCATGGATACTGGGCACAGTTCTGGTGCTGTCTGTGCTGCTTGGTGCTGTCTCACAAGGTACATGCAGTGGCTGCAGCTTCGTAGTGGCTGCAGACATGTGCAGCCCTCCAAGGAATGAGGTGGAGCCGTTGGTTGTTGACAAACAGCAGCGAAGACGCATAGGTGGCCTGGCAGTGCCAAGGGTGCATGAGGTTTGAGACGTCAACGACTGACTCCTGGTGGGTGAGCTTGTTCAGAGTTGCCAGAGCAACCCTGAGATTTCTGTACGGTTGCTGGAAGGAGTGGCGGTGGTTGGTTGGCTGGATGGGTGGGTGTGTGGTGCAGATGTTCGTTGGGGCATGATAGACTATGGCTTGCTCTGTTTTTCAGCTTGCTGGTACAGCTTGTGTGGCTGACCAGAGCAATCATGGCTTTGACTGATGACTGCATACATAGGGTGCAAACCCAGGTCTTGACAACACCGCAGTGAGGGCAGTATTGCATCGTGGACACATTGCTTCTGGGATCTTGGGCAACTGCATGACTGTGGCTTGGCACCCCTAGGCGGGGCATGTGGGTAGTCGCCTGGGCAGTGGGGCGATGGTTGTGGCTGCCTCGTAACAGGTTTGTCGCCTGTGGCTTGCTGTGCAAGCATCGTAGTGAGTTGTGCAAATCTGCCGAGTGCATACGCTGTAAGCACCATGTTGTGATGGCCGCTTGGAAGTTTGGACTCTGACCTTTCCAACGAGCCCCCACACCCCCAGATTTGGGTGGGCCCACCTCCCCAAAGTAGGCAGATTCTGAATGTCCACAGTGCGTCATGGTGGGGCACTCAAGTTGCATGTTTGCTGCTGTGTAGAATCAACCCAAATGCTTTGCAGGTTTTGGGTGTGTTTCAACTGGGATGTGTTGGGCGGGTGTCTGTAGATGCTTTGTCAGGGATATGTTGGGTGCTATCAGCAAGTTGGAGCTGAAGTTGTTGCAGTGTTGTGCCAGAGTGACTGTAAATCTGGTCGCAAGGGGTGGTGGGATGGTTGGGTCGTACGCAACAGGATCACAGGCTGGCTGACCCTAATTCAAAGGTCGTTTGCGGCCGAGCAACTGCATCACAAGCTTGCCTGCTATGTCTGGCCTAACTTTCAGCAACTGCTAATCATGCAGTGCACCTGCTGTTCAGGATGGTTGCAAGCTGCTGCTTGGTGTGACATGTGCAGCTCGATGCATGTACTCTGCAAGCAGCACATCCTGTCAAGGTTTACATCAGGTCAGTCACACACTGTGACAGCTATAATCATGTACAGCTGGACCACCTGCACTCTACAAGCAGCACATTATGTCACTCTGTGCATGCCGTCAGCCACACATTCATGATTCAACGACTCATTGCAACCCATGTGCTATGCTGCTGTACCGCATTGTTGCAAGCCAAAAACACAACGGCACAAACCCAATGTTCACATTGCTCTGTCAGACTTTCTTGAAGTCATACGCAAGCTTGTGCAACTGCTGCAGTTCTTTGCTGGTGGTGCCCAGACTTGCCAGCACACTCCAACACAAAAGGCACCATGCCAACGGCCCCAACGGCAGCCAAACCAGCTCCCACTTAGCACCAACCGCGTACCCATACGTCTGTATGCTGTGGTACATTGCAGCAATCCAGTACAAGCACCCCACTGCTGCACCAACAACAGACCCGCCGACAAGCATGCGGGACTGCTGTGCAGGCGGCATGCAGGTTCTGCTGCGTTCCCAAGGCTTGGGGAGCTGCAGGAGCAGGCCCCAGCTGCATGCAGCAAGTGCAAATGCTTGTAGGCCTAGCATGGCCACCACTGACGCTGCTGTGGTAACAGGCCGTAGCTCCCCAATGTATCGGGCCTCCCAGGGGTGTAGGTGCTGCTGTACTGCTGCATAGCCGAAGAAGGCTGCTAATGCAAGCCCCATGGCTGCAAACATGCGCCTGAAGGTGCGCGCCTGCTGCACAGCAGCTGCCTCTAACGTGGCTATGACCTAGGGCCAGCAGTAGGGACAGCGGAGCAGGGAGGTGCAGTGCATGGAGGCAGCGGGTAGGGGTGAGTTCATCATGCGTGTTGCGAGGCTGCTTGCCACCTGCGTAGTAGTGCTGCCAGGGGGCACCAGCAACAAGAAGGGGGTTGGCTGGCTGAATGTGTTGGCGACTATGTTGGACGCACCTCCTGCTGCTCATGTTGATCCAAAGGCTCTGGACTGTTCAGCAGCTGGTCCACCTTAGACCCAGGCTTGACGGAGCGACGCTCCCTTGCTTGGTGAGGGTCCATGCCTGTGTTAGCAATCAATCCACCAATGACTCAATGGCAACAGGGTGCAATTCAGACTAATAGACAGTCAGGATACAGCCTTCCTTTGATGTGTGGTGACAGAGTGTGCAAGAGTGGTGTTATGACGTGCCACTCTTGCACAATGTGTCTTGACCGTCAGTGATTGCCCTGCCTTCTACCTCATCACTGTCGCCCAACACACTACGGTTTTATCAGGTCCTCTTCTGTTCAGCCTTGTTTGTCCTGCACGATCTGCAGCAGCTGCTTCTTTCAGGCCTCTGAATCATCATCATGGGCGGAGGACGTGTTATCCAGGTGTCCACAAAGGACCAGTGGGACAAGATTATGGCAGAGAACCCTGGCAAGGCGGTGAGTGCGGAGGGCGGGCGAAGGGTGATCTGTTGCAAGAGGTTATCACGGAAGGCCCAGGCATCAGAGACGTGGGCGAGTTCATGATGTGCAAGGTGCCACGGATGTTGTGCGCTCTCATGCCCGACCAAAACGTGTGTCTCGTGTGTCCGTTCCTGCTGTGTGGAATGATGTGCACTGCAGGTTATCGTGGACTTCACAGCCACATGGTGAGGCACCAGGAGGTTGCAGTTCTTTGACTGGCACACCATTAGAAGCGGCAGCAGGCAGTGCAGGAGGAGTATGCAGGTTGAGGCAGCTTCTCTGCATGGGTGAGCATGGGTGGGGTGTCCATGCTCTGACTCACCAGTGGTGTTGTGGGTGCATTGCTATATGCAGGTGCGGCCCCTGCCAGATGATTGGTCCCATCTTCACCAAGCTCAGTGAGGACCCCGCTTACGCCAACATCATCTTCCTCAAGGTTGATGTGGATGAGAACACGGTGCGTTCACTCACAAGACTCAGTCACTGTAGTGCAGTATGCACAAGACCTGCATGCGCCGCATGTGGGTCTCTGAAGGGATGTTTCTCCTGCATAGCTGAAGTGCAGTCCTGCATGGCGGAAGTGCAGTGGAGCTCACAAGGATGCTGTTGAGTCCCCAAACCTGCCGATGCATCAATTCGTTGCCGCTTGCTGGTCAAGGGTGCACCTGTTGATGCATCAGGGTCACAGATGCTTGGTTGTCGACACCACCACCCCAGAGTGAAAGTACCCCTCGAAATCTTGCACCACTTGCATGCACATGGGCCCTCAGAGCTGCTGGTGTGCTGCGTTTCTCCTGCAGGCTGTGTCCCAGGCATGCGGCATCACCGCCATGCCCACCTTCCATGTCTACAAGGATGGTGCGAAGGTGGACGGCATGATTGGTGCACAGCCCGCCCAGCTGGAGACTCTGCTGAAGAAGTTCGTCTAAGCAGAGCAGCAGTGCACTGTCCCTCCAGCACAGTCCGACTGTGCTGAGCAATCCACTGTGCTGATTGTGCAGGCATGGGTGGTGCGCACACAGCACACCCTGCACGGCATGTGTTGCAGGGGTAGTTGCGTGCGCATGGCTTGTGTGTGACAGCTGCCAAGGAGTGTAGCTCTCGCACCAGCACGCACATCTCTGTGCTTCATATATTAGTTGTTGTGTTTGCGGTGACTTTTGTGGTGTTGCTCTTGGGGTGCCGAAGCACTTGAGGCATCACATCTTTTCTGCTGTGTGTCTGTTGGCATGGTTTACACTTGTCGCACTGCACAGTAGTTTCCGGCTGCTGAAACTGCAGCTTTTGAGTTGTTACCACACGTTCCTGGGTCGTACTGAAGGCCAGCAGGAGGCATAAGGTTGTGGCTGCTAGCAGACAGCAGCAAGTTGTTGTTGCAGCCCTTCAGCAGGCAACATCGTTGGGTTGCATCAGTGGGTTGCATCAGTGGTGCTTGGCAGGCTACGCTGCAGTCAATGCTTGTAAATATACACACACCGCCTTGAATATTGTGCTAGTGCTTGTGCAGTGTGTGTGGGCTGTGGGCACAGGGACGGTCAGACTTGATTTTAGCCTAATGTTTGCTTGCAATGCAGTGCGCTGAAACCCTCCTTTCACTGCTGCTACGTATGACAAGCTGCTAGGATGAAAGGAAACCTGCCTGCTGCTAGTGATAGGTATGGAGCATGTGTGACATTGTGCAACACTATTGGAGTGAGGAAAAATGGTTACTGACACTGGCTGCTGGTGAAAGGGGCTTGCTGCTGGTGGCACAACTGGAGATAACAGCTGTTGTGACAGACACGACAGCTTCAGGAGGGAGGAAGAATGGTTACTGACACTGGCTGCTGGTGAAAGGGGCTTGCTGCTGGTGGCACAACTGAAGACAACAGCTGTTGTGACAGACACGACAGCTCCAGCCTCTGCTATCTTACTACAACTGAAGACAACAGCTGCACATCTGTGCCCCCTCATGCGGCGGCAAGCACAGCAACACCACCTCTCTTCAGACATTGCAACCACAGCTGCATTGACAAACTGCTGCATAGCTGTAACGTTTGTCACCCATCTGCAGCCATGGGCCCCGCCATGCACTGGGTAGCACCAGATGGCACACAGCATGCTCATGACTTGCATTTCACACGGTGGCAGCCCTTTGCGTGGCAACCCTCCTAGGTGTCTACGCTATTCATTTCATGGCACTTCCTTTCAGCACAGCACAGCTGCAGCAAGCCACCAGTGACTCGTGCATTAGGTTTGCCTCACCCACACAACATGGTTTGCTCAGCACTGATGGGAACATGATAGGCCCACCACCAGGCGTCAACATGAATGAGCCACAAGCGGACAATGTACATGCGCTGACAGCACCTGCCTTGCACCATCTGTAGAAGCCATAAAACCCCATGCAGCAGCAGGAGTCACACTGCACTCAGTGACACCACTGTGCAGCCTTGGTGGCGATGCACTCATTAGCAGTGTTGAGTGGGCTGTGGCCCAACATCATTTGGGATGACCACCCTGAAATACCTTTGCTGCCTCAGACAGAACACATTGTTCGGCGGGCCCATGTGGAACCCCTTCCCACCGGCATGCATGCTGGTCTCCGCCAGCTGCGCCTTTGTGAACCCTGCCAGGCAGCTACCTATATGGCCCATAAGTTGACACATCAACACAAGACCAACCCAGGCAAAACATGCCAGCGTGCGTGCACCCATTGCACCCCACCCACTACCTGGTGTGCACATGCACAAAAAGTCGGCGCGCCAAACACCATGCGCTGACCCCCACTTCCCAGCTGCAAAACATTGTGGTACACAGGCCTTACAGGTTTGGACGTACAGGGCAATCCCCCGGCTAACACATTCCCGACAAAACACCAACACATTCTCAACACAGTTAGCAGCAGCAGCAGCAGCAGCAGCAGCAGCAGGTGTTCAGCCACGGCCACCGGCTTACCCTGCCGCCTTCTGCTGTTACAAGTGCGTGAGAGAACCTGGCCTGTCTGTGTCAGCTGGAGCAGCACCACCAGACAGCAGCAGCTGTTGATTTGCTGCTGCTAGGGGCCCCTGCACCGGTGCAGGGGCAGGACGAGGTTCCAGTGCAGCCTCTTGTGTGTGCTCTGCTGGCGCAGCTGTAGCATCCGCTGGTGGGCCTGTTGCAACTGCAGACGCTGCTGCAGCCGGCGAGCCACCACTACTGCTGCTGCTGCCTGCCCCGGCACCCTCGGCCCCGGCAGTTGCATCTGAGACAGCAGCTGGTGTGTCAGCTGGTGCCGTTGTTGCAGCCTGGACCACGGGTCCTTCCGTGGCTGAAGCCCCTCCCTGCTGCTGCTCCTGCTGCAGCTGCCCGTCTGCTGTAACCGCAACCACTGGGCCTGCAACAGCAGCAGGAGCGCCATCTGGTGCCGCTGCCTCCTGTTCTGGCTGGGGCTGCTGCTGTCCCATCTGCGGCTGTGCCAAGGTTTCGCTCACACCCTGCTGCGGCTGCTGCTTGCTGGCTGCCTCTGTAACAGCTGCTGCATCAAGTGCAGCCGCAGCTGCAGCGACCGCCTGCTGCTCCTCCTTTTGCTCCTGGTGCTGCCTGTCCGCAACAGACCCAGCAATACCCACCTCCTGCACTATCCCCATCACCCGCTGGGCCACCTTGGGGTTTGTGGCACCGAGATCCTCGACAATAAGCCCCAGCACAGCAGCACGGCTCTGCTCTGTCCATGTCACCGCGTCATGGATTGCAGCAGCCAGCTGAGTGATGTTGGCAGCAGTGGCAGCAGTGGTGACACCGCCCTGACCAGCGGTGCCGCTGCTGCTGCCTGCAGTGTTGGCTGCGGCCGTGCTGCCAGCTGACAATGCTGATGCAAGGTGGCTGATGATACCCTTGATCCTGCTTGCCTCGCTGTCTGTCAGGACAGACGCTGCCGAAGCTTTACTGACGCCGCTGCTGGTGGTGCTGGCAGGGGCTGCGGTTGTGGTAGCCCCGCCCCTCATGCTGCTGCTGGTGCTGTCAGCTACTGCACTGCCAGTATTGCTGCTGTCGGTGCCGCCATGTGCACCGTCACTGATGGCAGCACCTGCGCCACCTGGCGGCAGCGGGGCAGCAGCTGCAGAGTCTGCATGCGCAGCGGCGTTCGCTGCAGCAGCAACGCTTGCGGCATCCGCCTGCGGCTGCTGCTTGTCGCCACCTTGCTCCTGCTGCTTCTGCCCACTCCCAGCTGCTGCAGCCAGCGTTGCTGCTGCTGCTGCTGCTGCTGCGTCTGGTGGCCCCGCTGCTGCTGCACCACCCTGCACCGCGCCCTGCTGGTGAGACTGCTGTTGGGCCGGCGTGGATTCCGACTCGACATGTGCAGCAGCATTGGCCGCTGCGGCCGCCGCTGCTTCATGCTCAGCCAGCGTGGGTGTCTTGGCAGCTGGCACAGCAGCTACCCCGCCACTGCTGCTGCCTCCTGCTTCACTGCTGCTGCCGCTGCTGCTGCTGCTGCTGCCGCCGCTGCTGCTGTCTGCCTGGGCCTCAGCCGCTGGTGCCGCCCCAGCAGCAGCACTTGCAGCATTTGACTCACTAGCACCCCCTGCAGAGGGCAGCTTCGCTGCTTCTGCTTGTGGAGCCGCCACCGCTGCAGCAGCACCTGCAGCCGGCGTTGCCACATGCCACGCACCGCTCGACCCCATTACCGACGGCTGCACTCCCGCAGCCGCAGGTACACCATCACCCTCCTTTACCCCTCCAACAGCTCCATTCGACCCCGGCTCGTCACTGCTGACCGTTATGCTCGGCCGCTTGTGGCCCCCGCTGACCCCGCCACCGCTACTGCTGCTGTCCGACTTTTCGAGATCCTGAGCCACGCGTGTCAGCGCGGTGAGAAGCTCACTGGTCTCCTCAGTAGCTGCAGTCCCCAGGGCCTCCCGAGTGATGCGCATTGCTAAAGCGCTTGCGGCAGTGGCGTTCAGCGCCCGCTGCATGGCCTGTACTGCTAGGTCCTTGATGGTGCTGTCACCCGCCTGCGCATGGCGCGCGGCGGCGACGGCGCCCCGCACCTGGCGCAGCACGTCAGCTGTGACGTTGAGGGCAGTCAAAGCAGAGATTGCGCTGTCACGCACCTGCATAGCGACAGGCGGGGCAGGGTTCAAGGCAGGGCCACACAGTAAGAATGATGTGGATAGCAAAGCCGTTTGCAGTTGCAAGGGTGCAGCCGCAGCACCCACTGATGACCGCAAACAGCAAGTATGATGCACAACAAACTTTCGGCCAACCCGTGCACTTCAAAACAGCCACATACATGCTTTGCATTCGCACAGGACCGCCTGGCACTGGGCTGCCCAGGGGGCAACGCAGGCCCCTGAAACAAACCCCTTCGGGTCCCACCTCACCTGCTCAAGCGACCTGCCTGCAGTCAAGGTGAGGTTGGCGCCTGCGGCCCCCTTGCCAAACGCCCCCAGCGCCTGACCCAACTCCCGCGCCATCTCATTCGCCCGCGCATATGCGTCGCTGCTGGTGCCGCTGCCTGTCTTGGCCCCTGTGCCGGCAGCACCTGCTGTTGGGAGCGCCAATGCAGGAGGCATCACCCCCGCTGGCTGCTGCTGCTGCTGCTGGCCTGGTGGGTGGTCACCACCACCAGCACCACCAGCACCATGTGGCACAATGGCTGAGCTACTGCTGCTGCCGTCTGCGGCAGCTGACTGCACCACACTCCCGTCTGGCGCCCTCACCACACTCTCTCCCGGCCCGGGAGCAGTTGCAGCAGTGCTACTGCTGCCGGCATTGCTGCTGGTGGTGATGTCAGGTGCGGGGTGGACTGGTGCAGCTGCTGCTGCCGCCGCGGCCGCTGCATCTGCTTTGATCTGCGCGATGGATGTGTCCAGCTTTATGATGATGGCTGTGACACTGGCGGTGGTGGATGAGATGTCGGCGGCGGCCGTTGACAGGGCTGCCTCCACATTCCTCAACACAGTGTCTTCAGCCGCCTGGGAACATGCACACACAAGTATAATTGATGATTCTTGCTTGTCCCATGCAAATCATGCTGTGCTGCTGTCTGGCAAGGCCAACTCATACACAGCAGTATGCGCATGCAGTCACCACTCACTTTGAAAGGTTCGTGCGGCAGGCGTCAATGCTCTCAACACAGGCACTATGCAATTGCAACCTGCCAGTTCAGTGCTGACAGACACAACCAGCAACCATCAAGTTCCACCCAGAAGGTGGAACAAAAGTGTGTCAGTTGAGCGCCGCACGCACAAGCTGCCAGCGCCCAAACATCACCAGCCCACATAACCGCTTGCTGCACATCACGCCACGCCGAGTTCATCCCAACCGCAGCCAACGCAAAAGCAGTAAGAGCACAAGGGTATGCTGCACCAGGGCCTGCACGACACTCCCTGCCGACCCCGTCAAACTCACCTTCTGCTTGTGCTGCTCTATGCGGCCCTTGAGGTCCCAAACGCTGGGTAGCTGGGGCTTGCTGTTGGCCCCATGACCATTGGCACTACCGGCCCCGTCCTTGGGAGCAGCAATGGTGTTGAGCGCAGCTGCTGCTGCAGTAAGGGACCCTAGCGTCTGGTTGGTGGTGGTGTCCACTGCGCCGAGCTGCTGAGCTGCGGAGCTGACTGCATCCACTGCTGCTGCTGCCTCCTTTGCCTTCTGCTGCGCCCGGCTGGTCTGCGCAACAACTGCTTCGTGAGCAACCAGCGACTGCAGCGCAGCATCACATAGCAGCACACAGCACGGGACTTATGAAGCAGCACAGCACAGCGTTCATTTGTGTTACACATTGCAGTGCAAGTTTGCTTTGTGTAGCAGTGATGTTGAGCACAAAAACGACCAATGACCCTTCCAAACCGTGTGTGCAGGCAGTGTTACCACTGCTCTCCGTCAGCACGAAACAAAGGACCCCCCCCCCAATCTTTCTCATTGTGGATGTCAGCACAGACCAGCGCAATGTATGCACCACTTCCATCACCCACTTCCATCACAAGAAAACAATATCAGCAGGGCCCCACACGCGCATGCTTGTGGTGCAGACCCTGCACAGAAACTCCGTGTGCCACAGACAGGCACGAGCTTGTCAGGGGTCGCAACACTAATCCTTGCCCCTTTCACAACGGCTGCTGTCACGTCCTACTTTCAGTGTCAATCCACCCACCTGCGCAAGCTGCACCACCGCCTTCTCCTCGCTAATGCTGCTGAGGATGGCGTCTGTACACAGCAGCCCGCTGATCAGCCCAAACGCAAGCAGCACAAACGCCAGCCGCTGCCTCCACGCCCACTGCGCCCGAAGCTCCGGCACCACCAGTACCGGACCCCAAACCTTGGACGGCGAAGACGCCCCACTCCCTCCGCTGTGCTCCCCGTTGCCGTGCAGCGGCATCTGACCCCAGCTGCTGCTGCCGTTGCCACTGGCATGCAGCAGCCGCTTTGAAGCCCCAGGTGAGCTGTGCCGGGGCGCTCGTGGTCCCCCCATCCTGCGGGTAGACCGCCCCGCAGGGCTGAGCAGCGCGACCAACCCGCAGCAGCCGCAACAGCAGCAGGCCGCCCGCTGCAGGAGCCGCCAGAGGGCGCTGCCGGTGCCGCTGCCGCCGGTGCTGCTGGGCCGCTTACTGCTGCTCAACTCCGGCGCCATGTCATACAAGCGCAGGAAGCAGATCGCAGGCATGATGAAAGCGGCCAGCACCGACGCTGTGGAACCAGTGAGACCAAATATCAACTCCACGTTGGGAAGCCACACAGCACTCGCCAGACCAAGGCCCAGCACCAGCACCACCACGAGCGTGTGCTGTAGACCAGTGAGCATGTGTGCAGCCCTGCACGCATCACGTGTGAGGTGGGGGTGTTCCGGTGCCTCTTCCGGAGACCCCGCCCGCCGTGCTATCGACAGCGGCACCCGTTCCTGCTGCTGCTGCTGCGCCTGGCTGTAGTCCCGCTGTTGCTGCTGCTCATCAGTTGGCCTGGCCAGCCCTGGCTGCGTGCGCAGCAGCAGCGGCTGCTGCTGCCACTGCTGCTGCGGGTGCATGCTGCCAGCGCCGTTTGGCAGCAGCCGGTCCTGGCTGTGCTGCTGCCACGTGGGCGCTTCGAGCACCAGCGCCTCTGTATCAAGGTGGCAGGCGAGCTCCCCGCCTGCACACCTGCTGCCGCCGTCGCTGACAGGCTGCCGGCCACCGCTGCTGCCGATGCCAGAGCAGCGCACCTTGTGTGCGTGCGCAGCCCCGCTGCTGCTGCCACACCCGCTCATCGCAGCAGCGGTGCAGCGTTTAGCGCCGGCTACCGTACACACCCCAGCCAAGCTGCTGGTCTGCTGCTTGAGCTGCTCGTCTCCAGGCAGCAGCGGCGAGAGGATGCTGCTGAACGGCATGATGACAAGCGGTATGTTGCCAAGCACCGCCATGCCATAGCAAAGCTTGAGAGCGCGCTCGTACGCTCCCCAGAACCCCAACGATCGCTGCCCACCAAAGTTACGGATGATGTCACCAGCTGTTCGGTCCCCAAAGGTGGCATAGCCACCCACCCCCACTGTCCAGTACACCCCAGCACATACCAGCAGCGCTGTGTCTGTCACAAGTTTCATTTTGCGCATGGTGGGCGCCTTGAGCATGGTGTAAATGCCCATGTAGTACTGGTGGGCTGTGAAGCCGTATGCCATCACTGGCAGGGACACTAGCACACCCTGGCAGGCGCAGTGACACAACAGATGGGCACAGCAGGTGATGCAGGTGGCGACACATGTGCAGGACAGACGGGCAGGTGCAGGTCGAAGCGGCAGCAAAGCCTGTTCCTGTCAGCACACACAGCCAGAAAGGGAGGAGGGCGACAGAAATAAGGCTGCCCCAGTACTAGTGCACCAAACTGATTGGTGAGTCTGGCATTTACTATTGTGAGCAAAGGAGTAGAGCGCAAGTCGTAGAGTCCAGATTCACACAGGATTATACTTGCCTGCTTTTCCAGCTGCCCACCTATAGCAGCTGCCCACCCTCAGGCAACACAAACAGCTACAGTCAGCGCAGCAGCAGGCTAGCACTATTGGACTGATCAGCAGCGTACGCACCTGCGGGTTCCACATATGCAGGACTGGCACCTTCACAGCTGCTGCAGCCGCTGCTACACGGCTGTCATGCGTCAGCGCTGCCCAGCGCACGCCCAGCGCAGCAGCTGCTGAGGGCCCAAAGGCTGTGCAGAACACGACCACTGCAAAGACCACCACGAAAACCACTGCTGCGTTGGACATGTTGGCGATGAGGGACGGCTCCCGCACTACCAGGCTGACGGGTAGCGCTCCTAGGAGGGTGACGCCAGTGATGTAGGCATGGCGGGAGGGCTCTGCACCCGGAGGGATGATAGTACCGGCCACTGAGGAGAGCACATCAGCCAGGATATCCAAGAAAGCCACCAGGGCACCGAGGTTCATCGCTGCTATGCACAGCTCCACCACCTGGCGCCCTGTCTTGCCTAGTGCATGCTCTGCTATGCTCTCGTAGGACTTTCTGCCTGACAGCTGCGCACAGTACAGCAGCAGCTGGTAGCTGATGCGGGTTGCAACCAGGGTTGCAAGCATGATTATTGTTGCCAGCAGCAGGCCGCACTCCTTGAAGCAGAAGGGGTAACCCAGAGCTCCTGCTCCCAGCACGCACGTGACAAGGTTGAGTGTGCTCTGGGCAAAGTCTGCTTGGTGAGCCTGGCCCCCGCTGCTGTAAGCTGAGACTGCTGTCGGTGGGGGTTCTGCTGACTTGCTTTTCTGAGGGCCCCAACTGGTCCTGGGGCTGTAAGAGCTTGGATCTTCATGGCACCTATGCTGTGGCCTATAAGCGTCGGCCATGGAGGACTGAGGCCTGCTGTCATCTACTGTCCCACACTGCACAGCCCTCCTGCCCATGAGCACTGCAGCTGCCTGCCCACTCCGTCACTTTCAATTGTATACACTGCATGTGGGTGAGCACCATACGTGCCTAGATGTGTGTGGGGATGACAGCTGCTTCGACCGTTTTGCGCAAGTCTTCACATGTATGCTGTAGTGCGCACGTGTGCATAATGATCGAAGCCAGGCAGGTTATATCATACTTTTTGAGATATGGAGGAGCGACCAAAACATTCGAGGCCGTTGTGAGTGACGGGTGACGGTTGTGCACAGCCTGTGCTGTGCTGTGGACCCTTGATGGGCCTGATGGTCGCTCAAGGCCCACAGGCATTACATGCAGTGACTGCATGCAGAACTCAGACAGACAATACGACCAAAAGCACAAGTGCCCAGCCAGGTGACATGCAGCTGCCCACATCAGCGTGCACTGCGGAGCTCCACTGCCTGCAAGCCCTCTAGCATCTGCTGCACGGCAGCAGCCCTTGAGCCTTGACTGACAGCACCAAAACAACCTTGCCGCAACCATGGTGCTGACCAGCAACACCAGCCGGCCAGCTGCTGCAGTCAAGACTCCTCATCTGCTGCGCCTGAGGCTGCACTGGCGCTTGCTGCCACAGCCATCGCTGTGTCTGCCAGCACTGCTGCTGCTGCCGCATGCTTCTTGGCATGTTTCTCCAGCTTCTTGGCATCTGAGCACAGCACAGCACAACACAGCACGCCAAAACAATGGAAAACAGCGTGGGCATCATCCGGGGCAGCTGAGCATACCAGGGCAACTACGACGGCACAAACTGCCGCCAACACACAAGTGCTGTTGGTGTGCGAGGTCTTCAGCACTACCTGACTCCAGTAGAGAGTGAACCCCCACGTTGACAGCAGCTCGGAGCAGGTATGGTGAGGTCAGCAGTAGCTGGCAGGCAGCCCACGACACAATATGCCCCAACTGGGCGTTGGCTGTGGTTCATGGCCCCTCGGCAAGCAACCCAGCAAGCACTCAGAAACAGGCATGCAGCCAACTAACCAGCCGTTGCCCAATAAGCATCGCTCACCAGCAAATGCCTTCTTGCAGCCGGGGAAGGTGCACGCAAAGTTCTTGACAGCGTGAACGTTGCTGTGGATGCGCAGCGCACCCTGTGTCGCAAAGTCCCGCCCACACACAGTGCATGCATAGCGTTGCGCCCCTGGAGGGCCCACCATGACAGCATCCCCCGATGCTGCTGCTGCATCTGCTGCTGGTGCTGCAGCTGCACCACCCACCGAGCTGCCTTCTGCCCCCGCCGCCGCTGCTGCTGATGATGCTGCCCCCACATCTCCTGCTGCTGCTGCAGCAGAGGATTTGCGCTTTTTGCTGCTCTTCCCACCAGCAGCCGCTGCTGCGCCAACATCCCCAGTCTGCACATCTGCTGCAATGGACGCTGCTATGCTGGCTGCCAACGACTTGATGTCCTGCCCAGCCCCACTGACAGTAGCAGCACTGCCTGCAGGCGGGCCAGCTTTTCCACTGGCGCTGGTGCTGACCGCAGGCACGGCAGCCTCTACAGCAGGGCTCTCCCACGGGAAGCAGCTGAACGTCTTGATCCATACTGCTGGCCGGCCGACCGTCGTTCGCCGCTTCTTCGGGTACGGCAGCGGCTGGTACACTTCCGAGCCCGCAGGCACGCCATCTGCACCTGCACCTGCCGCTGCAGCTGCTGCCACCGCTGCTGCAGGTGCGCCCTGCCCAGCTAAAGCAGCAGCTGCTGCTGCTGCCTGCTGCACTGCCTGCTGCTGCGCCTTTTTCGCCTTCTTTTTGGGTGGTGGCTGCGGCGTGCCTGCCTGGTCCAGCGATGCTGCAGAGCCGAGGCGAGACATCGGGCCCGCTGCTTTGCCCTGCTGGCCCTGCCCCCCTGACCCTGCTGCTGCGCCGCCCTCTTTGCCCTCGCCTGGCGCTGCAGACGGCTTCCGTGGCCGCGACTGCGCAAAGCCTTGGAAGTTGGCGAAGCCTGGAAGGTTTGTTGCAGGTGCTGCTGGTGGTGGTGTGTCTGCAGGCAGATCAGGTGTCGTGCCAGGCACATACGCATGCCATCAGGAGCAGCAGTGTCAGGCCGATCCTGCGCGCCATGCATGATTGTGTGTGCTAGCAAGAAGCTGCCGGTATGCCACAAAGTATTATCGACTTGCTGGCAGTTGTTGTTGGTTGACTTATGCAGCCAACACATCGCAGAATGCTTGCACATACAGCAGAGCTGGTGAGCGTCACATGGAGGCAGCTGGCAGGGGAGTACCTGGCAGCTGCTGTAAATCTGGCAGCTGCTTGAAGCATACTAGCTTGTGAATTTGGTGTGTGGCCCTCACCTGTGACCCACTTCAGCATCTTGACCTCTCCACCCCCTATGATGCTGCGCACACTGACCCTGCAAGGCGGCAAGACAGCATGCTGGATATCAGCAGGCATATGTGCCAGCAGAGGCAAACCCCTTGCCATGTTGCACTGCCACTGCACTTGACAGCCACTTGACTGCAACCTTACAGTTCCATTCAGCCACCTTCAGTTCCATTCAGCACACTGGATGCCGTTCATGTGTGCAGTTCAGCTGCTGCCACGGCCGTTAGATGTATCAGCATGGGTGATCGCAGCAAAAGGGCAAATTTGCTGATATGCTGCCCCCTGTGGACCACAGGCTGTGGTACCGTAGCAGGCAGCACTTGTGACCCCTGGTCCTCTACATGAGGAGGACCACATGACCAACTGCTCTTCATGGTGCCCCATGTTGCCTATGTGCCTGTCTGTTGCTGTGACCCAAGGGCCCTGACCACAAAACAGACATTTATGCTGATCAGCCTCACCATTCCTGCCTCCACTTGCGTGATGACCCGCGCGACTGCTGCTGCTTGATGTAGAGGGCAACGTTGATGTCCCCAACTGCTTTGCGTCGCCTGGGTTTCTGCAGTCCCGATCCAACCACACAGTTAGCAGTACAACATCAGCGTGATCCTGCAGAATATACTGTGGTGCGGCACTTCACCAGCTGCCAACATCATGCTAGCTGTGCTCAACAGCGCTGATGTGCCTGTAGAAAGCACAGATATAGCCAGGCATCAGATGGCCCCTTCACCTTCTTTGGTTTTTCACCACCCTCTTCCTGCTGCTTCTGTGGGTCCTGCTGCTGCTGAGT
The DNA here is from genome assembly GCA_007449985.2 of Desmodesmus armatus. NCBI lineage: Eukaryota > Viridiplantae > Chlorophyta > Chlorophyceae > Sphaeropleales > Scenedesmaceae > Desmodesmus > Desmodesmus armatus. The sequence goes on from VIIQ02000108.1 coordinate 177,344, forward strand.
TGTGCTTGCAGCTTGCTGTGGTGGTGGCGGTTGCAAAGCTGTTCTGAGCACCTGTTGCTGCACCACCTGCTGGACCTCCATGGTAGACGTTTGCAGCGTGCCAGTGTACCTAGCAGTGAGATGACATAGAACTTCCTGCTGACGAAGCTTTGTCTCGACTCTTGCTACGGAGCTCAAAGTTGTTACGTAACTAGATCTGCTTGTTGTTGAGTCACGTGCGAGCAGTGCCGTTCGGGCCTGTGAGCGTGTGAGGTATCACTCAAATAGTTCAAGTTGACTATACATTACACTCCACCTCTGCTTACCCTTGCACCTTCCCACCTTCCCCACCTTCTTCCCTTCCAGCAACCTTCGCTAAACCGCGAGCCTTCGGGCGAGGCCTCAAAGGAACCAGCAGTCCCGTAGGCAGTCACTCTGTTGCCACATTGCCAGCTGATTTAAGCTGCAGCGTCTGCACACCCCTCCTTTGCCCCCACCCTCGGCTCGCACCTACCAAAATGTCCAGCATGGGAGTCAGCCCCATCTACGCACCCGTATATGCTGCAGTGGCACTTTGTGGCCTGGTTTCAAGCGCCATATATGGTCTGGTGGCAACCACCATCAAGGGTAAGTCAGCGAGGTGGTTCTTGCGTTCCCTTCTGGCTTCTGCCAGCCCTCCAAATGCACAGAAGGCTCTGAATTATGACTTTGAAGCTTAAGTCCTATATGCAGCCACGCTTTGTGAGTGCGTAGCGCTTCTTCACGTGCACGGGCCTGGAGGCAGCTGCTCCATGGTCGTTGACCATGCCATGTTCCATGCACTGCAACTCTCAAGACCTTGCTCTTGCTCACTTTGTTTCATACTGCGATACAACAAATCTTAACGTGCAGGTGGCGCAAGCGCAGCTACCATGCCAGCTCTTGCAGCAGCTGGCCTGGTGTGGCAGACAAAGAGCCTGCTGAACCAGGATGAGAGCAGCTTGGCCACCCAGGCATCCATCCTTAACTGGCACGACCTGCCTACAGGACAGGAGTAATGACAGAAACAAGAAGAAGACATGCTGCTGGATTGACGATACAGACCCTGCAACAGCCGCAGTGCGACAGGAGGGCAATGATTGCAGTTGAACACCACATTGGGTTTGAGTGGTGCGTAGTTGATTCTCAGAGGGGTGCCCAAGTACAGGCCTGCCAACGGCTGGGTGTTGTAGTTGGCCTGCGTGCGGATGGCGGCATGCAAAAATGACTTGCAACACCACAACCACACACAGCACTCTATGTGTTGGCAAGTACCAGGGTGGAAGCATGCATGGTGCCTTTGTGACAGGTCATGCACTGCCTATTTCATGAAGCTGCCAGGCTGCCTGGTGGATGTTTGTTTGCTGGTCTTTGCCTACGGCATACCTGGGCCAACATAGCTGAATGATGGAACCATTGTGTGCTGCCAACAAAAAGGCTGTCTTGTAGTCTGTTTTCCTTGGAGTGGGGTGAAACGCTGGTGTTGTTCAACCCAGTGCCAACAGTGTTGGGAGGGTGTGTCGTTATTGTGGGAGTTGAGCTGTTTTCTGGTTGCACGTGCAGCGCGTATCTTTATATTTCTTTTGCCACTCCTGAAGGTGCGAGCCCTTCTCCGCTATCACCTGGTGTATATCCTGTCATAGACATTGACTCCTTCTCTGAAGTGTTGCCCTATGAGTGTCACCAAGTGACGCTGGTGTTGTGTAGTGTGAGGCGTTCTGCGGTGTGTGTGCAGATGTGATTACAATAGAATAAGTTCTTTTGTCAATGTCAGTGCCGTGACGGTATGTTGCCTTCACAGCAGCTGCAGCGTCTTTGGACTCCACAGCTCGGAGCTGCAACATTGCTCCCAAGAGAAGCGCCACGCCGAGAAGGCGTGGTCACTGTTTGTATAGATTTGCAGGGGTGCTTTTGTGTATGTGCTATTGTGTTTTATTTGTGGGTGCCGTGTTGCTGCATGTTTGCAGCTGGGACATGCTGTGTTGTGCTGGCCAGGGCAGATGGTGTATATCAAACAAGCAGCCGCCAATGGCTAAGCGTACTGAGTGTAACGCTCCTTCCAGCTTGGATCTGGGCACCAGGCCAACTTGCAAGGTGGCAAAACAGCTTCCGAAACTGCTGTGCCATTCAAAACTTTGATTTGAATTCAACTCTTCAAATGAAAGCAACTCAAGTTGCAACTCAACAAGCAACACATGCAGCAGGATATCTTCATCCTCAAAAATTTTCAGTGAGCCACCCAGCAGCTACACAGCAAACCACTGCTCTTCTGGCAGCTCGGATGCAGCAGGGCTTGCCACGATCTCCACCACCTTGTTTGCAGCAGCTGGCTGGCGCAGAGCTGCCACCAAAACCTCAGCTACCTGCGCAGACCAGACGGCAAGGTACCAAAAGGACTTGTCAGGACTACATGTGGAGGACTTTGGCAGCGCTGCAATACATGCATGCATGCATTACATCGCAGCATGTCTGCAGATGCTGTGAAAGATTTCACGCAAAGATAGGCCTCAGTACTCGTGCTGGTGTGCAGAACAGTGTCTAGTTAGGCAACAGTGGCACCCGAGCCCACCGCTGTGGTGCACATTGGTGATTGTTCACACAGTGCTGGCCCTTGCACACCCAAAAGCAGTGGATGTGTGCATGATCATACATGCACCGACATCAGACAAGTATCAGGTGAAACAAATCCATTATGATAAACACGTTTACCAATATGTTTGTGTCGGAACGCACTGTTTAAGCCTTTCGTCATGACATGCACTTGATGGTTGTAACTCATGTGTTTAACATACACTCCCTGTGTCTACATACACAGGATACGCCTGCAGCTCGGAAACCCACAGCGCTCACGCCAGCCCTCCCCCCCCCCCCCCCCATCACAGACAGGCAGATTCACATCAGAGAGACCCACGCATACCAGGGTGAACTACAAACCCCCAAACTCTCAGCGTCCTGCCTCACCGTGTCTCTGCTGATGGCCCTGCCTGGGTCTGAGTCCAGGCCAAACAGTGTGTCCTCCTTAGACACAATCAGCCTGCCAGCCTCGCTGGGCTCCTTGTCTGACAGACCTCCTGGGCGCACTATGGTGTAGCGCAGCCCGGAAGAGCGCAGGTACTGCTCAGCGGCCTGTGCAAGCAAACAGGCAGACAAACAGGCCGCATGGGTGTGCGATGAGAATAATGCAGGACTGCTTGCAGAAGGAAGCTGCTATGCAACCCTCACCCTCAACTTGCTTTCCGCCTGCATGTTGATTATGGCCTAACGCAACATGCACACCTGAGGCTGTGGCCTGGGGCCCCCTGGCCAGCAGAATTCGCTTCTGATGTCAGGCTGACAAAACCCCTCCCTCAAAACTTCTGGGACTCCTTACGGTGCATATACCGCTCCGTGATAAAGGGCAGCAGCCCTTTCAAGAACCTGCACAACCCCACTTACAAGTTTGCGGTCAAGGACGCCCCCAAACAGGTTGAGGAGCTTGTAGTTTGGGTTGTTCTTCTGCCCCACTGCGCGTGCATTAGTCAGCAGGGAGGTTTGAAACACGAAGGCCTTCACTCCCTTGGCCTTGGCAGCATCAATGAGACTGATGGTGCCCTGCAGCACACCACAGCACAGCACACCACATTACAGCGTCTGGCATGTGCACTGGTGCTGTTGCCAACAGCACCAGGCTGCTGCTGCTGCTGCAAACCATGCGGCAGCTGCTGGATCATACTTGGAGTGCACTCATAAACACCAGCCTAGTCACTAAATTTGAAAAGCCATGCTGGTGTCCATCAGTAAATACACAGGCTGGTGAACAACAAAAAAACAGCCACAAGCGCCCAGTGGCGCTCTCTGATGGCGGAAACACTATTTCACCCACTAGTAGTGAACAGGCGTGTAGCAGTCCTACCCTTGGCACCCAACAGGTGCCGTTGCAGCCGCACCATAGTGACCGTGCACGACCCACCACAGGCGCAAGGGAGGTCAGGTACTCCTATTTGCTTTCTCATGCACGGCAGGCCAGACAGCGCCCAAGGCTTGAGGTCAAACCACCCCCCAGCGTTGCCGACCCCTGAGCAGCGCACCTTCTCATCCACTGATGCAGCCGATGACGATCCAAACCCAGTGGCGCCAGTTGCACAGATCACGGCCTGCGCATCACCTATCGCATTCTCCAGGAAGCTGCGTGTGGACAGCAACAAATCAACAGCATCAGACATGCTGTACGGCATGGTGCAAACTTGCTGGTCGCCCTGGCTCAATCAAATATGCTGACATTTGAACAGACGCAAATGGCGGCTGACTTCATCGTGCTTGGTGTTCGCTTTCTGTGCTGCCTTCTGCTGTGCCAGCCTGCTGCTAATGTCTGGCCATCAAGTACATGATGCAACGCGTTGGGCGAGGCAGTACAAGGCGATGCACCAACTGGCAGTCACAGCATTGGTGCCGGGCATTACCAGCCACTGCTAGTTTGGCAGTGGCGTGCACTGCACGGGGGCGTCCTCTGCAGCTGCCAGCTGTGCACACAGAGGCCTCTTGCAGATGTCCAGCCATGTTCAACGCAAACCGCAAGGCAAGTTGGAGCAAGTTAGAGCAAATTGACAGATCCATGACCCACCTGGCCCCCTTGGTGACGTCCCCCTCCACCACTTCAATGCCCTTGTCAAATGCAAAGCCAAGTGACTGTGCCTTCCGCACATCCTGAGCAGCAAAGCACACGAAACACGCCGCAAATGGTATCCAGCACTGCTGAGTCAGCACAAGGCAGAGTCTCAGTCCATGACACACAACCCCACAGAAGATTGAGCTGCTTGCGGTGTTGCTTACTGCACAGCATGTTCATCTACAGTGGCATCACCGTGCCAAAGTACCAAGAGCCTTCAGAGGCGCTTCCTGACAGGCTCACTCACTCACTCATCGACTCACTCACCCGCACACCTGCCCTGACTTTGTAGCCAGCTGCCCTCAGCTGCTGCACCACCCTGCGGCCTGTCCTGCCGGTGGAGCCCGCAACATACACCTGCAAGGCAGCTGTGACTTGGTTTCTCGGTGGTTCATATGCAAGGCACCATGTCAGGTCACCAGCGGCAGCATTCCAGCCTGTAAGCCTGTGCACGGCTGGCGTTGAGTTCGGCACAGGCTGTGTAAGGCCGCTTGCTGCTGCTGCTGCAGAGTGCCAGTTTAGTAGCTAGTAGGGGTTCACACTTGTGCTGTGATAGCCTCTGCAGAGCAATGGTTGAGTGACCAGGTGACATGACCACGTGGCATCAAATGCCTGTCTGCGATACTATGCCGACCAAACTCAGCATGCAGCGCATCGCAAGTCCCGCCCAAGTGCCCACCGTTGTAATCTGAGGGGCTCCCTCTGCAAAGGCTGGCTGCAGCTGCTTTTGACTCCACAGTTGGCTGCCAACAAGGACTCCCAACAGAAGGCTCCTGCGCTCCAGCTGCAAGGGCTGAGAGCTGCCTGGATCCTTTGCTACAGCATTTACTGCTGTGTTGGGCTGCCTGCGCGGCTGAATGCACTTGAGGGGCCTGCACGCCTGTGTGAATGGCAGGCAGGAGTGAACGCAACAGAAGGGTGGAGTATGCTTTGCGGGGACATCACATACAGATGGTTGGGTTCGGAAGTTGCATAAGACATAGCGTGCAGTCTATTGTGTACCCTGATATTGCTTCCACTGGTGAATGTGTTGCCAGAGATCTGCCGACAAGTGTGCTGCATGATAGCAGGGCTCACGATGTCTGCTTACGATAAGTGAGAGTTTCGAGAGGTATATGGACAGAAGTTTGCATGTTTGTAGCGGACAAAACAGCCAACCTTGCGCAAGGCCTGTGTGTGACTCATTTTTTAAGCGTATGATCTGTCAAAACGTTGGACATTTTGGGGTGGTGCATTATCATGCTGGGTAAGCTTTCTTTGATAGTTGTCTATTCACACATCTTCATCGTCGCCCTCCTGCCCAGAAGAGCTGAGTTGCAGCATTGGGGCCCCATGCCCCGCACACCTTTCTTGCAATTGCTGCTGCTGCCTTGCCGCTGACCTTGCAGGTGACATTGACACCATGCTTGAACCAAGTCTTCCGTTCACCAAGCAAGTGACAAGAGCCCTCGCGCCACACCCTAGTGATGAGGTGGGGTCATGAGTTGGGTGAACACCTGACTAAGGACCCCCCTGCCCTGCACGGCCCTCTGGCGTTTCAAGCTTGCATATTCCAGCTCAGTCTTTGCATGGTTGCTGAAGCCACCGCATCCTCTTGGACAAGGAGGGAACACATGGTATGCACCCAGCTTATTGGACCAAGGGAGGACACTGAAAATACGCTTACTGTGCACCTGTCGGCGCAGCAGGTGCGCTGTTTCCTGTTGAAACATAGCCAGTAGGTATGTGCGACTGGTGCAGAACGCCAGGTATGCCTCGGGCCGCGATAGTGGCACTTTTGGTTGACACACCGTTGCACATGTGTGATGAAAAGACAGTGCCGCAATTGCTGCCTTTGCTCGTGTTCACAGTAAGATCACCACACTTTATCTTGCCTCATCAGAAGGTGACTTGGAAAGGGAGCTGTTGGCCAACAGCACTTGTGCTCCCTGAACTCGATTTGGCCGGAGCTGCAAAGCAGTTGGCACAGCGCACCTTTCGAGACAAAGAGGTAAGTAACACACAGTTTTGGAGACGCTCACGAGACCAACTGCTCGCCCACAGTCTTCTTGCAACGGCAGATGACGAAGCGCGAAATGCTGCAAGCAGCCAACCAAGCTTGGTTGGCCTGGTTACGCTGCCAGGACTGTGCAGCAACGAAACTTCACGTGTGATACATCATGATGGAAGCATGCATGCCTGCTCGGCACCACTGTCGTGCATTGTGCACAACAAGCTTCACCAAAAAGTGTTGTTGCAGCACCATTCCCATCTGGCACAGATGCTCCATGTCTGTTCACTTAGGCCTGCTTGCTGCCAAACGTTGAACCTTGCAGGCCAACAGGCGGTGTGAAGGCCCAGGAGCAGCCCAGCATGCGCGTCGCAGCACTGCTGCAGCGGCTCTTGGTAGCCCTGCTGGCCCTGCACGCCTCAGCAGCAACGGAAGCATCCACAGCAGATGTCGTGAGCGAGGCCCTGCGGCTCCATACACAGTCAACAGTCCTTCCCACACATCTGCTGGAGGATCCAGAGCTGTTTATCACCAGTGGCAGGCGCCTTCTGGCTGACGCCAGGAAGCTGCAGGCAGTGGGGCAGGAGGGCAGATATGTGCTGGTGAAGAACCCCACCATGCAAGGTGTGCTGGCATTGATATCCAGGCTAGCATGACAGGATCCTGCTTTGCCACGTGTGAAATGTGATTTCGGCTCTGCATGGGACACAGGGCCAGCACAGCACAGGCTAGCGCGCGTGAGCAAGCAGCATGGGCAGGGTGCACTGCTGCAGTAACCCCGTACCATACCTGCAGCTGGACGCTTGCAGAAGAAGCCATGCCTCATGCAGCAGCTCAGGCTTCAGGAGCATGCCTAATCTTCAAAGAGGCACTCAGACTCCCATGGCGATAGCCAGCCTGCGGGCTGGGCGACCAGCTGGCAGCATGCTCAGGCACACAACAGCAGTCGGCGTGAGAGGTGCATGAAGTCGTAGCAGCCTAGGCATGCCGCAGCAGCAGGCTACACCCTCTCTGCACACTGGGCGATACACAGCAGGGTCCAGCAGTGCCCTGCAGTAATAGCCTTGCAGCTGGGCTCTCAACAGACGCTCCATTCCTCTGCAACTGTCACATAGTTCAGGTCTAGCCCTAACACGCCGTAGGAAACAAACCAGGCTCATCCCGATCAACGGGTCCTGCTCACCCTCTTCAGCTTGCAGCGGCAGAGCACACGCCGTGATGCCCTGCTCACCTGGACCAACCCATCGGCATCTTCGTGTACGCTACACTGCACGCATCACCACCATGCTGACAGGACCCCCTGCGCCTGTGTGTGCTGCTTGTGTGCGTGTGCTGCAGACGGGCGCAGCAGCACCGGACAGGTAGCTATCCATGCAGCGCTGCTGCCAGGTACCTACAAGATCCTGCTCTTTGGCAGGAACCTTCCAAAGAAGGGCCTCAAGTCCACCCCGGAGCCAAATGTGTACGGCAACGTGTCCACGGTATACGACGTGCAGACGGGGAACTACCGTGTGACTCCCAATTTCGAGACGCTGTTCTGTGCTGGACACACCGTCATGTCTGATGGAAATGTGGTGGCAGCTGGCGGTGATTGGGGCCTTGGGTGAGTGAGGGTTGACTTGGCGGTGATTGGGGCCTTGGGTGAGTGAGGGTTGACTTGGCGGTGATTGGGGCCTTGGGTGAGTGAGGGTTGACTTGGCGGTGATTGGGGCCTTGGGTGAGTGAGGGTTGACTTTGCAGGGCGCATTGTGTTGGCCAAGTCCCTTTGTGAGGCAGGCAGCTGCTGCTGCTCATCTCATCAGTGAGTGAAGGTTGACTTTGCAGGGCACGTTATTTGCAAATAATTAGTGAGGCAAGCAGCTGCCGCTGCTCATCTCATCATTGCAGCAGTCATGAAACAGCGCGGACGACTTGGGTTTGGCCAAGCACCTTGCCACACCTGCTGCTGCACAGCCCCAGCGCCTCCCGCATGGTGCGATAAGTACACCAAGCAGCATGTCATGATTGCTGTTCATGCTGTGCTGCGCTGTTTTGTTGAAGGTATGACTGGATGAAGGAGGGTCGTGATGTGGTGCGCATCTTTGACAAGAACAGCCTCAGCTGGCAGACCCTGCCAGGAGTGAAGCTGTCCGAGTACCGCTGGTACCCAACACAGGTGAGCCAGCCGATATATGAACATGCACGAGCCAAGGGCAGCCAGCCAGCACATGAACATGCACGCTTCGGGTGAGCCAGCCAGTACATGAACATGCACGAGTCAGGTGCAGGGTGGATGTTTTGACGAGTATGGTTTTTGGGGTTGAGGGTCTGGGTATAAGCAGGAGGAGGGGCAGGTGCAGTGTGTAGAATAGGGTGTGGGCAGCAATCACTTGTTGCCAGCGGCGTCAGGCGGGCTGTGTCCCACTGCCACTGTGTATAATGGCAGCGCTCTGTCTGAAAGGGGAGATGCCACTGCTGCCGGTGGTACCCACACAGGTGGGCCAGCCGATATGCAGACATGCACGGGCCACAAGCAGGCCAGAGTTGTGATTTGTGGTTGAGGGTGAGAGGCGGAAGGTGCAGGTGCAGCTTGTACTGCAGCGTGTGAGCAGCAGCTTCAGAGCAGCCGCACCAGCCAGGTAGCAGTCCACCACCGCTGCGTATGGCAGCAGGCCCCAACGCAGGTGCCAAGCTGTGCCCTGCAACATTGAGTCCATGGCTCTTTGTGTGTGGCGGTGTAAGGGGACCTGCCTGATGCCCTTGCCATCATGGTCACTTTTGATTGGAACGCGCACTGTTCAACTGTTCAAAGTTTGTCTTCACTGTTCAAACTCTGTCTGTTGGTTGCACCGTCTGTTGGTTGCAGGTCAACCTGCCTGACGACCGTGTCATCATTGTGAGTGGCTTCCTGGATGATCCTGTCCGCCAGAGCGGCAAGCCAGCACCATCCATCGATGTCTTTGACTACAGGTCAAGGAGGTAAGCAGCACCAACAGGCATGGCTGCTGGCACTGCCCGGGGTGCTTGTGCAACTGGCAACTTGGGGGAATGAGGGTAGGATAACTCTCTCAGGGGGACAAGAACGTTCCCCCACGACAGCAGCGCTCCCCCAAAACAGCAGCGCGCAGTAGCAGATAGGCAGAGGCCTTACCAGCTGCAGTGTTGTTGCACTAGCTTCGGCAACGTGCACCCAAAACCCTTCTTCTGGAAGTTAAACATAGGCATCAAGGTTTGCAATTGCACCCAGCTCCGAGGAGTCCGGGACTAAGCTGTGCCTTGCTTGTGTCTGCTTCCTGCAGCATCACCGTCCGCAAGTCCAAGTATGACCTGGGGAAGAAGTTCTTCACCAACATCACCCCTGGCTACCAGCTCTACCCTGCTGTGTTCCTGATGCCCTGGACAGACCCCAACGCCCCAGATGACTACTTCCTGTTCATGTACACCTGCCGCACTGGGCAGGTCGTGCGATTCACCAGTGATGGCAACTTCCTGCCCATGTGGGACATGTGAGTGGATGATGGGGAAGGAATTGGGAGTGGCCTTTAGGGAACGCTGTGCAAGTGACTGATGTGAGACATGTGGGACAGTTGAGTGGTCGACAGGGAGGGGGAGTAGGAGTGGCTGTTGAGGAGAGTGCAAGGGGCTGATAGGGAAGGGGGTCACCCGGTCACACGGTGTGAGTGACTGATGGCAACTTTTTGCACATGCGGGACATCTGAGTAATTGATGTGGAAGGGGAGTGGGAGTGGGTGTTGAGGAGAGTGCGAGGGGCTGATAGGGAAGGGGGTGTGAGTGACTGACAGCAGCTTCCTGCCCATCTGGAACATGTGAGTGGCCGATAGGGAAGGGGGGTAGGAGTTGCTGGAAGAGAAGGGAGGGCAAATGACTGATAGGCAGGGAGTGCGAGTGACCGACAGGTGTGTGGGTGCTGACAGGAGACCAGGGATGCGTGCACCACATGAACATATGGCTAAGCTTGTCAGAGCACATGGGCGTCTGCACCAACAGCGTTCGCTGGCTGTGCAAGAGATGGAACGATGTTTTGGCTGCTGTACTGTACTGAGCCCTGATGTACTGTGTCACACCATCCTGCATGCAGGCCCGGTCTGCCCATCGACAACATGTGCACCAGCTTCAGTGCAATGGGCTCTGCTGTCATCCTGCCCCTCGACCCAGAGAAGGGCTATGAGTTTGAGGTCGCAATCTTCGGTGGCGGCACGCAGGTAAGATGCTCACTGCTCACTCTCCTGCTCCCTGCTCACGGGTGCTTACTTGTTTGAAGGCTCCACCACTAGCAGGACCCCTGGTCTGATGCAAGTCGCTCACTTGTGAAACCTACTTGTATGTGTGTAACAAGCAACAGTCACTGCTGGGACACACTGAGGCTAGTGGGAGGCAGGTCGGTCATGTTCATGCAGGAGGGGTTTTGTGTAGAGGTATACGCATGCAGGAGGCAACAACACTGTACCCGCGGCTTGTGTAAGTGCATGTTTGCGCAAACAGCCGTGGTGGCAACATATTATGTGTTGACAGATTGCTGGTCAGTTGTTTGCAGCGGTGGGATGTATTGGTGCTGCAACATCGTTCCCACTGCTGGGTTGTCATGATTCAGGGCAAGGGCCTCGACTGCAAGGGTGTGTGCAACGCCCCGGCCGCCAAGACCATTTTCCGCATGAAGATGCCCAGCATGGCTGACGCCCTGGCCGGCAATTGGCCCAAGGACTGGGCCAGCAGCGGCGGCAAGAATTACGAGGAGATGCCCATCGGCCGCGTGTTTGCTGATGCCGTGCTGCTGCCTACCGGAAAGGTGCGTTGGATATGATCAAAATCTTATTTGAGGCTGCAGCTGAACACTTATCAGGGACCCTAGTGGGGTTTTTAGTCGCAGTCTGAGCTTGTCATCTGTACCGAGCAACAAAATCCAGCTTTTAGGACAGTTAGGGTGCCAGGTTCAACAGGACCATGGCTGGGACCGTGGTGACGTCACTTCTGACTCATGTGGTGTCTGCCTTGCAAAATGTGCATGCAGGTGGCTGTCGTGAACGGTGCGCAGAGGGGTGTGCCTGGTGGCGGCATCGATGGTGGTGGCACTGCCAAGGAGGCTGCTTCCATGGCTATCATGTATGACCCCGAGGCACCAGCAGGCTCACGGATCTCCACACTCGCCAGCAGCGGCATCCACAGGTGCGCACAACGGTTTCTTTGTGTTTGGGGTTGAGGGCATTAAAGTTGGGTTTGGACCAATGACCTTAGCCTCCTGACGGCAACGCCAATTTTACCTATTCACAGGCGGTTGTGTGAAGCCTGCTTATGGGCGTGCTGGCATGCAATCATGCCGCTGCGTCTGCCGGCGTGCTGCCAGCTTTCATCACTGCGATCCCTGCATTCGGCCACACTCACACTGGGCATGCCTTGTTCCAACGCGCAGGTACTACCACTCGAATGCGCTGCTGCTGCCGAGCGGCGACATCTGGGTTGCTGGCAGCGAGCAGGCCGATTGCGTGGACACCTGCAAGGAGGGCGGTCTCGCACCTCCCGATCAGGAGTATCGCGCCGAGCTGATGCAGCTGCCGTACGCTTTCAAGGACCGCCCCGAGATTACGGACGTCAGCTCGGACTCGCTCAAGTATGGTGGCAAGGTCACGATCAGCTACAAGGGCGACAAGAAGATCGCAAAGGTGTCGATGATCCCGCCGGGGTCTAACACGCACTCCCTCAACATGATGCAGCGCGTGGTTTTCCTGAAGATCACGAGCAACAAGGCGGGAAGTGTGACCGCGCAGCTTCCCAGCTTCAGCGATAGGGTGCTGAACCCCGGGTACTACATGCTGTGGATTGTGGATGAGAACGACGCACCTGCAAAGGAGGCAAAGTGGGTCAAGCTCGGCTAAGCAACTGCTTTCAAGTTGCCACATGCGCTCGGAGATACATCCAGCTATTCTTACGAGCCTACTTGCTGTGTCAGTTGTGTGGGTGGAACGCACTGTCATCTGCATGCGTGTTCTTGACCTGTCCAGCAGGAGAAGACACAACAGTGACCCACCATCTGCACCACGTTCAAGGTGCCGTGCATGACAGCATAACCCTGCCAGGCTGGCAAAAACTCACCCAGCACGCCTGTGGCAGCAATAAAGCAGCAGTGCTGAGGGGCTTGCGATACTTTGTATTGATTGGGAGGGCAGCCAGGCCCTCAGGAGAGGCCACAGCTGCTGCTTGCATCTGCTGTGTGCTCATCTTGACGCTGGCTGGCTCTTTTTGCAGCGTGTGTAACTATGTGTGTATCAGCCAGAGTGTTGTGTGTGCACATGTGTGCATGGCCACAACTGTGTGGTGTTCAGTGTTCAGTGCAGGGTGTTGGCATCCGTGCATGATCTACGCATGATGTACTCTACTAAAGTAGTACTGCAGAGTGGGGTGTTGTTTAGGTGACCGAAGCCCGTACTTGCAGCGGCTCTGTTTGACTGTCAATCTGAGAGCGGATGCCTTCTTGCGGCTTTTTCCTGTCAGCCGGGTGTCCCTGCCGTAAGGGGGGTACGTTGCTGGCTGGGCGCATTCATGCTTTGCGAAGTGGGCGGCGCCCGTCGCCCTGGGCAGCAGGAGAGGTGTAGTGCTGTTGTTTGTATTTGCGCAGGTGTTGTTTGTTGCTTGACAAAGCGCGGACACTGCAGGTGTTGTGTAGTATCGCCAAGATGTGACGTACTTGCAAGCATGCCATGCATGCTTGGAAATAGCGTATGCCTCCTTGGTGTGACTCCGGACAGTGCAGGTGTTGCGTGAGCTGCAGAGTGATGCCAGGTACTGCAGGTGTGGGGGGTTATGCTTCGGTGTCTGGCTCCCGCAGGCTGGCCATCCATTGGCAGCACAAGCAAAGCTTGTGGTTGACCATGATGTTACCTGTGCGATGGCATTGCTGCGCATACTGCGGGTTGCTTGCAGGGTGAGCGGCTGTGCAGACAGGGCAGCGTGGTGAATGAGGTGTGCCGCAGCACTGAGCGACTACTGTTGCCTGTTGATTGAATTATAGCAATGGAGCAAAAGCGCAGTGGAGGCGGTTTGTAGTTCAGTGCAGGAGGAGGGGGCTGATGGCCTATCTGTCCTGTACTTGGCCTCGGGCCTTGCATGCTCTTAACTCTGGCTGGTGGTGGCTCACATCTGGTTTCTCACAACCAAAGAGCCTCAGCAAAGCATGTGTGTTGTATGGCGTCATGATGCCATATCATGACTCAGACCGTGTGGTGCGCGTGGCTTTGTGCTGTGTGGGTGCATCGGCACCGTTCATCTTTATTGCTTACGCACACCCTGAACCAGTGCACTTGGCATTACTGCGAGAGGCAAGGCACAGCCTGAGTGATCTGCACTGCAAGCGATGCTTTTACATACCTTCAAACAGGGGGGTGGACAATGAATCTCGCGGGTGTTGCAGTCAGCTGTAGAGCAAGTCCTAAGGAACAAAGTGATATGCTTAAAAAGTGCAGCCCTGCTCTGGTGTTTCCGCAATTTGAATAAACGTATGCCCCGCTGCGCAGATTGGCGGTAAGCGGAATTCTCGTTTTTTCGGCCCAGCTGGCCCCAGCACTGGCTCTCAAATGTTTGTCCTGTATCTCTGCAAGGCCGTGCTAGCTTGTGCCTTGTATCTGTGCGGTGTACATGCAGCAAGAGCGAAGTATTGCTGCAGTGAGATTGTGCTGTCTCGCCCTGTACTGTGTTGGAGCGGTGAAATTGGCATTCTGGGACCTGGGGTAACTGATGTGACCTTCAGCATACTGTACCACATAAAGGCCTCACCGCGGGCTCATCTGCGTAGCTGATTCCGCTTGATAGTGTTTTTGTGAGTCGAAATGTGCTGCCAGTCGCTGCTGTGTGGTTGCTCTTTTGTCCGTGGTTGGCTGACGTAACCGTTGACTGTGTTTCTGGCGCTGCTGAGCCTCTCAGGGAGTCTTTGGACCGAGCTACGCGAGAACAGCCTGGCAAGCCTCGCAACTTTGTGGAAGGAATGCGCACATTAAACTCAATTGCTTTGCATGAGAAACGCTGCACACGAGTGCGTCTGCTTGGGCTGAGCCGGCGAAACCCCCAGAGAATCATTGTCCACCCCCCTGTGTCTAACCCCTGACCTGCACCCTGACTGACGTCCGTGTTCTCTGCGGAAACACGGACGATTGCGGCCTTGTTTTCAGTGAAATCAATGCTTGTAATGCGTACGTTCTTGTCAGCTCTGCAGCCCCTGTGCAACTCGCCATCTTGATTTTAGCAGTCAGCAGGAGTGTCAGCATCTGCTGTGCTGGATTCTTGGTTTCTTCTAGCGGCTTCATCTTGCTCTGCAATTCAAACTGTTGAACTTGTATGTTGTCAAGTAAAAGTTTCAGCTCAGCAGAGAGGCTGGAGCAGCAGCAGCAGCAGCTGAGGGCTGGTGTGATGTTCCAGATCAACCAACAGGTGTGTGGGCCACACTGCAGCACACCAGCAGGAGCATCGGCCCCATGAAGCATTCTCAACATTATGATTTTACTTGGTGAATGCATTGGAGGCCCCCTGCACATCCAGATCAGGCTCAGCACAGAACAGCCTTGGCAGCAGCAGCAGCAGTAATTGCAAGAACAGTGCCACTAAGCTGCATGAGACCCACAGCAGAGCTACACAGAAGAAGCAGCCAGCATGCATGGTGCTGGATCAGCAGTTGAAAACCGAAGCAACTGCTCCCTGCCCTTCCTGCAGGTACTTACAGCCAACATGCAACACTAAGGAGGCACCAACGACGACACGAGTCGAGCCCCACACCATGACCACCAGATGCAAGGAGCAGATGAGACCCATAGGTGGGTGAGACTGGTGTGTCACGCAGCAGCAGCAGAGACATATGCCAGCACCACAGGCAGCTGCCTTGGTGAGGCAGAGCAACCGTGCAGTTGAAGGGTGCCAAACCACAATCGCTGCTACGACGCACAAGCGTTACAGCGCTCAGCTGAGCTCAAGGGCAGTGTAGTTGCCACCAACAGCAGTGAATGCCTCCCAAGTGTCTGGCAGTGTGGTGATATCAGATGCAGTCCTGCTGGCTGGCATAGGGCATTCAAAAGTAGCATACTGCCCCTTGGACCTTTGTGGGGTAGCGTTCGTGTTGGGGTACAATTGCATACACTGCAGCAGCCAGCTGTGCGTCTCCTCATCCATGTGACTATGCACGTGCTCAATGGACCTCTTGCATTTAGTTGGGTGGGGTGGATGAAGCAGCAGCTGCCATCCCTGAGGCAGGAGGCTGGCTGCTTCGCTGTGCACCATGGGGACCCCAGTCGCTGCAGATGATGAAGTGCTCTGTGTGCCTCAGCCAGCAGCAACATATTTGTCCTGCAGCCCATGCACAGCTCCCTGAACATGTCATTGTTATGTGCTGTTGTAATATATGTGGTTGGCTGGATGGATGTCCTGGACCCCCCTTTGTGTGCAGGTGCATTGCGGCGAAACCAAGGCGACATGCGCAAGGCGGGGCGAACATGCGGGCAGCACAGCAGCACAGCAGTGATGAGATGCCACAAGATAGTCGACCCCACACCATATGCAGGCCACACTGGTTGCTGCAAGCAGCAGCTTTACTACAACTGCAGCTGCCAGCCAGGCGCACAGCACGTGGCATGCTTGGGGGGCGGAACCGCCAACCCCAGCGAAACAGCCCTCAACGGCCACGCATGCAGCAGGAAGGGCAGCAGCTGGCAGGGGGTGCTGTATGGATTGTGTGATGCTGAGCAGTTGATTGAGCTATATGCTGTAGAAGCACATAGCCTTGACAAGCCTGAACATGCTGTTGTGTTTGAGGGGTTGACCGTGTGCCCTGCGTCAAACCGCGAAAATGTCATTGTTGCCGCGGCATGCAGCTTGGTAATCAAAGTGAACGGCCAAGGGCACAGTACTATAGTACTGACACATGCCAACAGTTGTGACAGTAGCCTTGCTGAAATGAGGCTCAAGGACCAGTTGTATGCTCAAGAGGTCCTGGGGTAGGGTTTGAGTGTGTTGCGGTTGTTGATGGTTGAGGACATCAGCAACACAACAGCCCTAGCTGCCCTATGCAAAAGATGCCAAGCAGCCAGGCGACAATGGTGACAGTGCCATATGCCAAGGCCAAGGCAAGGGTGGCACAGTAGGTGACGGTGCCCCGGGAGGGTCATGTTGCCGGTGGTGGGGGGGTAGGGGGGTGGCGGCCCAGAAACTGTCATTGGCGACGGCTGCTAGCACAGGCCATGAACACTGGTAAGGCTAGGGTGGGTGCACTAGCGCTGCCGAGTGTGACACAATGGCGCACTGTGCCGGGGCCCTTGGAGCCCTGTTGGTGCCAAGTCAGTGCACAGCCCCAGACACAGGGGGGTGGACAATGAATCTCGCGGGTGTTGCAGTCAGCTGTAGAGCAAGTCCTAAGGAACAAAGTGATATGCTTAAAAAGTGCAGCCTTGCTCTGGTGTTTCCGCAATTTGAATAAACGTATGCCCCGCTGCGCAGATTGGCGGTAAGCGGAATTCTCGTTTTTTCGGCCCAGCTGGCCCCAGCACTGGCTCTCAAATGTTTGTCCTGTATCTCTGCAAGGCCGTGCTAGCTTGTGCCTTGTATCTGTGCGGTGTACATGCAGCAAGAGCGAAGTATTGCTGCAGTGAGATTGTGCTGTCTCGCCCTGTACTGTGTTGGAGCGGTGAAATTGGCATTCTGGGACCTGGGGTAACTGATGTGACCTTCAGCATACTGTACCACATAAAGGCCTCACCGCGGGCTCATCTGCGTAGCTGATTCCGCTTGATAGTGTTGTTGTGAGTCGAAATGTGCTGCCAGTCGCTGCTGTGTGGTTGCTCTTTTGTCCGTGGTTGGCTGACGTAACCGTTGACTGTGTTTCTGGCGCTGCTGAGCCTCTCAGGGAGTCTTTGGACCGAGCTACGCGAGAACAGCCTGGCAAGCCTCGCAACTTTGTGGAAGGAATGCGCACATTAAACGCAATTGCTTTGCATGAGAAACGCTGCACACGAGTGCGTCTGCTTGGGCTGAGCCGGCGAAACCCCCAGAGAATCATTGTCCACCCCCCTGTGTCTAACCCCTGACCTGCACCCTGACTGACGTCCGTGTTCTCTGCGGAAACACGGACGATTGCGGCCTTGTTTTCAGTGAAATCAATGCTTGTAATGCGTACGTTCTTGTCAGCTCTGCAGCCCCTGTGCAACTCGCCATCTTGATTTTAGCAGTCAGCAGGAGTGTCAGCATCTGCTGTGCTGGATTCTTGGTTTCTTCTAGCGGCTTCATCTTGCTCTGCAATTCAAACTGTTGAACTTGTATGTTGTCAAGTAAAAGTTTCAGCTCAGCAGAGAGGCTGGAGCAGCAGCAGCAGCAGCTGAGGGCTGGTGTGATGTTCCAGATCAACCAACAGGTGTGTGGGCCACACTGCAGCACACCAGCAGGAGCATCGGCCCCATGAAGCATTCTCAACATTATGATTTTACTTGGTGAATGCATTGGAGGCCCCCTGCACATCCAGATCAGGCTCAGCACAGAACAGCCTTGGCAGCAGCAGCAGCAGTAATTGCAAGAACAGTGCCACTAAGCTGCATGAGACCCACAGCAGAGCTACACAGAAGAAGCAGCCAGCATGCATGGTGCTGGATCAGCAGTTGAAAACCGAAGCAACTGCTCCCTGCCCTTCCTGCAGGTACTTACAGCCAACATGCAACACTAAGGAGGCACCAACGACGACACGAGTCGAGCCCCACACCATGACCACCAGATGCAAGGAGCAGATGAGACCCATAGGTGGGTGAGACTGGTGTGTCACGCAGCAGCAGCAGAGACATATGCCAGCACCACAGGCAGCTGCCTTGGTGAGGCAGAGCAACCGTGCAGTTGAAGGGTGCCAAACCACAATCGCTGCTACGACGCACAAGCGTTACAGCGCTCAGCTGAGCTCAAGGGCAGTGTAGTTGCCACCAACAGCAGTGAATGCCTCCCAAGTGTCTGGCAGTGTGGTGATATCAGATGCAGTCCTGCTGGCTGGCATAGGGCATTCAAAAGTAGCATACTGCCCCTTGGACCTTTGTGGGGTAGCGTTCGTGTTGGGGTACAATTGCATACACTGCAGCAGCCAGCTGTGCGTCTCCTCATCCATGTGACTATGCACGTGCTCAATGGACCTCTTGCATTTAGTTGGGTGGGGTGGATGAAGCAGCAGCTGCCATCCCTGAGGCAGGAGGCTGGCTGCTTCGCTGTGCACCATGGGGACCCCAGTCGCTGCAGATGATGAAGTGCTCTGTGTGCCTCAGCCAGCAGCAACATATTTGTCCTGCAGCCCATGCACAGCTCCCTGAACATGTCATTGTTATGTGCTGTTGTAATATATGTGGTTGGCTGGATGGATGTCCTGGACCCCCCTTTGTGTGCAGGTGCATTGCGGCGAAACCAAGGCGACATGCGCAAGGCGGGGCGAACATGCGGGCAGCACAGCAGCACAGCAGTGATGAGATGCCACAAGATAGTCGACCCCACACCATATGCAGGCCACACTGGTTGCTGCAAGCAGCAGCTTTACTACAACTGCAGCTGCCAGCCAGGCGCACAGCACGTGGCATGCTTGGGGGGCGGAACCGCCAACCCCAGCGAAACAGCCCTCAACGGCCACGCATGCAGCAGGAAGGGCAGCAGCTGGCAGGGGGTGCTGTATGGATTGTGTGATGCTGAGCAGTTGATTGAGCTATATGCTGTAGAAGCACATAGCCTTGACAAGCCTGAACATGCTGTTGTGTTTGAGGGGTTGACCGTGTGCCCTGCGTCAAACCGCGAAAATGTCATTGTTGCCGCGGCATGCAGCTTGGTAATCAAAGTGAACGGCCAAGGGCACAGTACTATAGTACTGACACATGCCAACAGTTGTGACAGTAGCCTTGCTGAAATGAGGCTCAAGGACCAGTTGTATGCTCAAGAGGTCCTGGGGTAGGGTTTGAGTGTGTTGCGGTTGTTGATGGTTGAGGACATCAGCAACACAACAGCCCTAGCTGCCCTATGCAAAAGATGCCAAGCAGCCAGGCGACAATGGTGACAGTGCCATATGCCAAGGCCAAGGCAAGGGTGGCACAGTAGGTGACGGTGCCCCGGGAGGGTCATGTTGCCGGTGGTGGGGGGGTAGGGGGGTGGCGGCCCAGAAACTGTCATTGGCGACGGCTGCTAGCACAGGCCATGAACACTGGTAAGGCTAGGGTGGGTGCACTAGCGCTGCCGAGTGTGACACAATGGCGCACTGTGCCGGGGCCCTTGGAGCCCTGTTGGTGCCAAGTCAGTGCACAGCCCCAGACACAGGGGGGTGGACAATGAATCTCGCGGGTGTTGCAGTCAGCTGTAGAGCAAGTCCTAAGGAACAAAGTGATATGCTTAAAAAGTGCAGCCTTGCTCTGGTGTTTCCGCAATTTGAATAAACGTATGCCCCGCTGCGCAGATTGGCGGTAAGCGGAATTCTCGTTTTTTCGGCCCAGCTGGCCCCAGCACTGGCTCTCAAATGTTTGTCCTGTATCTCTGCAAGGCCGTGCTAGCTTGTGCCTTGTATCTGTGCGGTGTACATGCAGCAAGAGCGAAGTATTGCTGCAGTGAGATTGTGCTGTCTCGCCCTGTACTGTGTTGGAGCGGTGAAATTGGCATTCTGGGACCTGGGGTAACTGATGTGACCTTCAGCATACTGTACCACATAAAGGCCTCACCGCGGGCTCATCTGCGTAGCTGATTCCGCTTGATAGTGTTGTTGTGAGTCGAAATGTGCTGCCAGTCGCTGCTGTGTGGTTGCTCTTTTGTCCGTGGTTGGCTGACGTAACCGTTGACTGTGTTTCTGGCGCTGCTGAGCCTCTCAGGGAGTCTTTGGACCGAGCTACGCGAGAACAGCCTGGCAAGCCTCGCAACTTTGTGGAAGGAATGCGCACATTAAACGCAATTGCTTTGCATGAGAAACGCTGCACACGAGTGCGTCTGCTTGGGCTGAGCCGGCGAAACCCCCAGAGAATCATTGTCCACCCCCCTGTGTCTAACCCCTGACCTGCACCCTGACTGACGTCCGTGTTCTCTGCGGAAACACGGACGATTGCGGCCTTGTTTTCAGTGAAATCAATGCTTGTAATGCGTACGTTCTTGTCAGCTCTGCAGCCCCTGTGCAACTCGCCATCTTGATTTTAGCAGTCAGCAGGAGTGTCAGCATCTGCTGTGCTGGATTCTTGGTTTCTTCTAGCGGCTTCATCTTGCTCTGCAATTCAAACTGTTGAACTTGTATGTTGTCAAGTAAAAGTTTCAGCTCAGCAGAGAGGCTGGAGCAGCAGCAGCAGCAGCTGAGGGCTGGTGTGATGTTCCAGATCAACCAACAGGTGTGTGGGCCACACTGCAGCACACCAGCAGGAGCATCGGCCCCATGAAGCATTCTCAACATTATGATTTTACTTGGTGAATGCATTGGAGGCCCCCTGCACATCCAGATCAGGCTCAGCACAGAACAGCCTTGGCAGCAGCAGCAGCAGTAATTGCAAGAACAGTGCCACTAAGCTGCATGAGACCCACAGCAGAGCTACACAGAAGAAGCAGCCAGCATGCATGGTGCTGGATCAGCAGTTGAAAACCGAAGCAACTGCTCCCTGCCCTTCCTGCAGGTACTTACAGCCAACATGCAACACTAAGGAGGCACCAACGACGACACGAGTCGAGCCCCACACCATGACCACCAGATGCAAGGAGCAGATGAGACCCATAGGTGGGTGAGACTGGTGTGTCACGCAGCAGCAGCAGAGACATATGCCAGCACCACAGGCAGCTGCCTTGGTGAGGCAGAGCAACCGTGCAGTTGAAGGGTGCCAAACCACAATCGCTGCTACGACGCACAAGCGTTACAGCGCTCAGCTGAGCTCAAGGGCAGTGTAGTTGCCACCAACAGCAGTGAATGCCTCCCAAGTGTCTGGCAGTGTGGTGATATCAGATGCAGTCCTGCTGGCTGGCATAGGGCATTCAAAAGTAGCATACTGCCCCTTGGACCTTTGTGGGGTAGCGTTCGTGTTGGGGTACAATTGCATACACTGCAGCAGCCAGCTGTGCGTCTCCTCATCCATGTGACTATGCACGTGCTCAATGGACCTCTTGCATTTAGTTGGGTGGGGTGGATGAAGCAGCAGCTGCCATCCCTGAGGCAGGAGGCTGGCTGCTTCGCTGTGCACCATGGGGACCCCAGTCGCTGCAGATGATGAAGTGCTCTGTGTGCCTCAGCCAGCAGCAACATATTTGTCCTGCAGCCCATGCACAGCTCCCTGAACATGTCATTGTTATGTGCTGTTGTAATATATGTGGTTGGCTGGATGGATGTCCTGGACCCCCCTTTGTGTGCAGGTGCATTGCGGCGAAACCAAGGCGACATGCGCAAGGCGGGGCGAACATGCGGGCAGCACAGCAGCACAGCAGTGATGAGATGCCACAAGATAGTCGACCCCACACCATATGCAGGCCACACTGGTTGCTGCAAGCAGCAGCTTTACTACAACTGCAGCTGCCAGCCAGGCGCACAGCACGTGGCATGCTTGGGGGGCGGAACCGCCAACCCCAGCGAAACAGCCCTCAACGGCCACGCATGCAGCAGGAAGGGCAGCAGCTGGCAGGGGGTGCTGTATGGATTGTGTGATGCTGAGCAGTTGATTGAGCTATATGCTGTAGAAGCACATAGCCTTGACAAGCCTGAACATGCTGTTGTGTTTGAGGGGTTGACCGTGTGCCCTGCGTCAAACCGCGAAAATGTCATTGTTGCCGCGGCATGCAGCTTGGTAATCAAAGTGAACGGCCAAGGGCACAGTACTATAGTACTGACACATGCCAACAGTTGTGACAGTAGCCTTGCTGAAATGAGGCTCAAGGACCAGTTGTATGCTCAAGAGGTCCTGGGGTAGGGTTTGAGTGTGTTGCGGTTGTTGATGGTTGAGGACATCAGCAACACAACAGCCCTAGCTGCCCTATGCAAAAGATGCCAAGCAGCCAGGCGACAATGGTGACAGTGCCATATGCCAAGGCCAAGGCAAGGGTGGCACAGTAGGTGACGGTGCCCCGGAGGGTCATGTTGCCGGTGGTGGGGGGGTAGGGGGGTGGCGGCCCAGAAACTGTCATTGGCGACGGCTGCTAGCACAGGCCATGAACACTGGTAAGGCTAGGGTGGGTGCACTAGCGCTGCCGAGTGTGACACAATGGCGCACTGTGCCGGGGCCCTTGGAGCCCTGTTGGTGCCAAGTCAGTGCACAGCCCCAGACACAGGGGGGTGGACAATGAATCTCGCGGGTGTTGCAGTCAGCTGTAGAGCAAGTCCTAAGGAACAAAGTGATATGCTTAAAAAGTGCAGCCCTGCTCTGGTGTTTCCGCAATTTGAATAAACGTATGCCCCGCTGCGCAGATTGGCGGTAAGCGGAATTCTCGTTTTTTCGGCCCAGCTGGCCCCAGCACTGGCTCTCAAATGTTTGTCCTGTATCTCTGCAAGGCCGTGCTAGCTTGTGCCTTGTATCTGTGCGGTGTACATGCAGCAAGAGCGAAGTATTGCTGCAGTGAGATTGTGCTGTCTCGCCCTGTACTGTGTTGGAGCGGTGAAATTGGCATTCTGGGACCTGGGGTAACTGATGTGACCTTCAGCATACTGTACCACATAAAGGCCTCACCGCGGGCTCATCTGCGTAGCTGATTCCGCTTGATAGTGTTTTTGTGAGTCGAAATGTGCTGCCAGTCGCTGCTGTGTGGTTGCTCTTTTGTCCGTGGTTGGCTGACGTAACCGTTGACTGTGTTTCTGGCGCTGCTGAGCCTCTCAGGGAGTCTTTGGACCGAGCTACGCGAGAACAGCCTGGCAAGCCTCGCAACTTTGTGGAAGGAATGCGCACATTAAACTCAATTGCTTTGCATGAGAAACGCTGCACACGAGTGCGTCTGCTTGGGCTGAGCCGGCGAAACCCCCAGAGAATCATTGTCCACCCCCCTGAAAGGTACACTAGTGTCTCAGGTGGTGTTGCATTCAGCAGTACCTTTCGAGGCATGCACACGGTCTTGGGGATTTATCATGTACTGGGGCAGGCGCGATACCTGCGACACTTGATTTTACCCATCCATGCGCTTTGTTACACACAGCGCGCAGCAACAGCCATGCTCGTGTGCTGCTGTGCATAGCAGGCGGCACTGCGGTGGCCTCTGCAATACCCCACGTTGTGCTGAAGTGCTGCTGGTTCAGCCCTCCCTGCCTGCAGTATGTTGTGGTTGTTCGCACATTGGCCAAGAATTGCAAGCTTACTTCTGACCGTTTGCGACTGCTCTTGCTTGTCGAGTGGTGCTGGCTCAGCGGTGCCCTTGCCAAGGCCTGGGTGACTCTGCTGCTGTTGCAGAACCACATTGTAAGAAGTTGAGGATGGTCTCAATGAGATGTGTCACCGTGACGCCATCTGGCTGATTTGGCGGAAGCGCGATGTTGCACAAGTGCCTCGCGCTGTTGTATGCAAGATGCACGCCCTGGAAAAGCCAGCTGGCAATTCCTGCTGTATGCCAGCAACATGTACCGCACAGAACACCAGTCAAACCCACGCAACTCCACTGTGCAGAAAGGATGCTTGCTCGACTGTTGTGCTTGGCAGGAATGGTGCTTGACAGAACATAAACAACCAGCGACGTTCTACCGGCCAGTCATGTCGGCCAGTCATGTCCGCCGCCTAACACACAGTGCACCCATGCTGTCTTCACACTTATGTCACCCCAAAGCCCTCAGTGCCACCACAGCAGCAGCTGCCCAACTGTAGAGGCCCCACATAGCCTGTGGCGCAATGTACAGCGGACAGGTCACAACCTCCCTAGGCATGTTGGCCAACCTATGCTGTGACTCAACACCAAACCGCTCCCAAACAAGCTGACTATACAGCACCAGGTCACAACCTCCTGGGCATGTTGGCCAAGCTATGCCAAAACTCAACATCACAGCGCTCCTGGACGAGCTGACTATACAGCACAAAATCAAATCAAAGTTACACCTGTAGCTATGAAGCTCAAGAGCTCATGTCAGCCATTCACTGATATCACGGAGATAGCACAACAAACCAGAAGGAACAACATACTGAGGATCAAGCAGGCCTTTTTGAGGCTATGAACAACCCACACGGCATGTACTTCTGCCAAGTGTGGACGGCACAAAGCAAGCACAACGACTGCATACAAAGCATGCCAACTGGAATGGTTGCACATGCGTATGTGACAAGCCACCTGCCACACTGCCGCCGCCAACGCAACACAGCCGACACTGTCAGGTCCCTGCAACCTGGGCTGCCACATCAGCTGTCTTATCCTGCTTGTGCAGTGCCACACCACATGCACAAAAGGACACTGGCATGCTGCTCACCACCACAAAGTTTGACTACATCAACAGTGACCAAAACAACCACTTTCCGTCTTCTTGTGATGACCCAAACAGTCACAACCACAATCAGCCATGACTGGTCAGCCCTGCTGACCAGCAGTTTGCGCAGCCTCCAGCTGTTGCTGCAGTAGCTGGACCTGTGCCTCAGCGCGCCTCAGCTGTGCCTGGCTGGTCCTCAGCTTCCGGCGCAGGACAGTGATCTCCTCCTGCTGCTGCTTGTTGACCTCCTTCTGTTTCTTGAGATGTGCTGGTGCGCACAGCGGGCTGAGGTCACACAGTCCCTCCACCTGCTGTTGCATTGAAGCCTGCAGCAGCAGTGGCATGGAGCAACAGCAGTGGCATGCAAAGTCTGGCAATGGCAAGAGAAGTGAGACCATGCTGCACAACGTCAAACAGCCAGGTTTAAGGTGAACCCTCGACACTGCAAAAACTCTGCATGGAAGGCGGCAGGCAATTGAACAGGGAGCGTTGACTGACAGGAGAGATCCCCCATTCCTCCATGCAAACCTCAATGCATGTGCATGTGGCGCAGGCAGCAAACAAGGCCTTGCCAAGGCCGCAGGACTGTCATGCAGTGCATGACAGTCCTGCTGTACATCAATAAAGCATGCGCTTGAGTTTGATGGCTTTGGTGATCCATAACAGACAAGCAGCCACGCTAGGCTTACGCGTGATCAGCTTTGAGCGCAGCCCTCACCTCCTCAGACCATTCCAGGTCGATGCTTCCCTTCTTGCCGATGGCATCGGTTAGACCGCAATCGTACACAACCAAACGCCAAAGGTCCAGTTCTGCCAGCTGCAGCAGCCCAGCATCAGTAAAACCCTGAGACTTGCTGATGCAGAGGTACTCCAGTTGCGTCAGCTGCACCATGACTGATGCTGCCGCGTCTTCAAAGGCGGCGCCACCCAGCAACAAACTGGTGCAGCTCTCCGGCAGCTGCAGCAGCCTAGACAGGTCCGCACCTGTGTTGCAAGGAAAGAAGAAAGGTTTCAACAACCAAACAAGCACTGCACGGCTGCGCTTACTGACCCTTGCCAAACAAAGTCAGGACATGCAGTCCTAGTATGGCAGCGGGCTGTACTAGTGCGATAGGTACACAAAGCAATCCTGCTTGGCCACTAGGTGACCCTCACGGCGTGCTGTGACGGGAGTATTAAAACCACTGCAAACATCCCTCACCTGGATTCACTACAAGCGAAAGCTGCAGCCTCTGCAGCCCTGTGCAGCAGGCAGTGATGCAGCCGATATCAGCACCGTCGATGCACCACGGTTCTTCATCCCCGTTCTTGTGACCAATGATGCATGGCTCGATATCGATGTGCTGCAGCAGAGGCAGCTGCCTGCTTGCAGGAAACATGTACTGCGCTGCGCCCTTGGGCAGCGGGGCATAGTCATCGGGGTTCAACACAAGCCGTGTGAGCTGTGTCGAGGCTGTCAGCGCCCTGAAGCTCTCTGGGGCTGTGAAGGCCGTATCGATCCCGTGGCAGGACAGCTCCAAGTCCTGCAGGCAGGTCATCTGGGCCAGCGCAGTGAGGAGCGCTGCTGTGCCTTCAGCACTGCGGTCATCCTCGTCGCCGTTGCGTGGCAGCAGCGCACAGTGATCAAGGTTCAGCGACTGCAGGCGCGTGAGTGCGCCCAGCACTGTCGGCGGTATGTAGCAACATTCCAACTTTAGCTGAAGGACGCCTGCCAGCTGCAGCAGCTGGGGCGGAAGGCTGGGGCTGTAGCGTGGAAATCCGTTGGCATACATTGTGCCATGGAATCCAAGCTGTGTGATGCTGCTGGGCAGGTGCTGCAGGTCGCACATGGGCATGTGCTTTACTTGTCCCAGTGACACCTGCTGCAGCCCCTGCATGCTGCCCAGCTGCTGCATGGCTGCAGCAGACATAGGTATGTCGAGCAGCTCTAGCACTGCAAGCCGCGGCAGCTGCTGCAGCAGGCCCGGAATGGCCGCTGCCAGCTGCAGTGTGGCAGCTTCAGAGTTGCGCCAGCAAATGCTACTGCAAAACTCTGGCTGCAAAAAGCTGATGGAGTTAGTCTTCAAGATGGTGAGCCCAGGCGCCCTGCTGCAAGCTGCTGCAGGCTGCTGATGCTGTCGAACTTGATGACTGTCAGCTCCAGGTGCTGCAGGCTGGGCAGCAGGGGTGCAGCAGTTTCTGTGCCCTTCCCAAAGCTGCTGCTGCTGGCCTCAGCACCTTCACGTGCTGCGGTAGTGCCGCTGTCCCCCTCCCTGGGCAGCTGCAGCTTAAACCCCTGAAGCTGCAGCCGCTGCAACTTTGCTAGCTTCCCCCAGGGCAGCTGCAGGTCGAAGAGCTCGTCCGAGCAGAAGCAGCTGTAGGTCAGCTGCAGGCTTTCAAGCTGTCATGCATGCTTTTGAAGCCAGCTTTCAAACGCTGGGATGGCCTGACTATCTGCTCGGAACGTCTGCTGGACATGGACTGTGGCCAGCGCTGCAGCAGATGCCCAGGCCTTGCATGTCAAGGCACCCTGCTGCAGCCGCTGTTGCTGGGGCACGCGCTGCAGGATCTGAGCTGTCAGGGCCTCTGGGAGTGCAGCGGCGCTGCTTGGGCTTGGGGCAACCTGCAGCAGCATGCATCAGCAGGTGTATAAGGTATCAGGTCTACTGTTGTGTGTTGATTGCAGCCAACCACCACCGCTGGACGGTGGTATCAGTGCGCACATGCATGTGCACAGCGGTCAACCAACTGGATCCCTCACCATGCTGCAGTTTAGGTCTGACGCAGTAAGATCAACAATAGCAGGACACAGCTCTGATATCGTCTACATAAAGGACAATGCGGGGCGTCGCGTTGAGGATGGTGAGCTTCATGGCTGTTTTTCAGCGATCCTCTCCTGATCGGGTGTAGTTAGAAATCGCAAAATCTCAACCGACATCCCATTGTGGCTGCAATCAAGTCAGATTGGTTGTTTGGCGAGATTGTGTGCCCTACTGCAGTGCCGGCTGGCTGATGCAGCACTGCTCTGGCAGAGAGCTAGAGCGCAATGTTGTAACTGCATTATGCTGTAGGGTACCAGCAAGCCCTGGGGAATGCATCACACAGAACACCAGCCAACCCCCAAAGGTCCCAATGCTACTAACACTTCACAGATGCTTGCTGGACTGCCTTGCTGGGCGGGACACAGCATAAGCGACCAGCGACATTCAACCGAACAGGCATGACAGGCAGTCACGCCAGCTGCCAAAACACATCAAACTGATTTACCCATACATGTAAACACATGCCACGCCGAAGCCCCTCAATGCCACCACCCTACAGCAGCTGCATACTTTTGAACACCCATCGTAGTCATGCATTCATATGCATGTTGGGGCTTGCACAAACAGCAGGCCATGCAAACCCAATAGCGAACTATGCTGCAACTCAACATTCAGAAGCTCCCAGACGAGCTGACTTACCAACCTCACATAACCCTTCTGCAACACACCACTTGCAGACAGCAAGCAGGTCCTCTCCCAAACTACAAGCAACCCAACTCAAGAAATCGTACCCTGCCGCAAAGGTTGGACACCAACAAGCAATGCACAAATTACTGCAGACAAGGCATGGCAACTGCAATGGCTCCACATGCACTCACGGTAAGCCTTTTGCAACATTTTGGCCACCGACATGGGTATGGCACATCAGTACAGCCAACACTGTCAGGTCGCTGCAACCTGGGCTGCCACATCAGCTGTCCTGTGCAGGGCCACTCCACGTGCACACATGGACACTGGCATGCTACTAACCACCACAAAGTTTGAACACGCCAGACAGTGCCTAAAGCAGCCATATCCACACTCTTTTTGTTCCTAGGCCAAACAGTCACAACAATCTTCTGTCAAAACAAGTCAGCCCTGCTGACCAGCAGTTTGCGCAGCCTCCAGCTGTTGCTGCAGTAGCTGGACCTGTGCCTCAGCGCGCCACAGCTGTGCCTGGCTGGTCCCCAGCTTCCGGCGCAGGGCAGAGACCTTCTCCTGCAGCTGCTTGTTGACCTCCTTCTGTTTGGTGAGATGGGCTGGTGCACACAGCAGACTCAGGTCACACAGCGCCTCCACCTGCTGTTGCACCGAAGCCTGCAACAGCAGCAGCAGTGGCATAGAGCAGCAGCACACAGAGTGCGGCAGTGGCAAGAGAAGTGAGACCATGCTGCACAACCGCAGACGTGACGTCAACAGCACGGTCAGGTTGTAGGTGAACCCTAAACACTGCAAAAACTCTGCATGGAAGGCGGCAAACATTTGAACAGGGTGTGTTGACCGACAAGAGAAACCCTCACTTCTCCATGCAGATCTTCAGGGATGTACATCAGGCACAGGCGGCAAAGAAGGCCTTGCTGCATGACAGTCCTGTTGCACATCAGCAAAACATGCGCTTGGGCTGAAAGCTTCAGCTGCTGGTGATCCGTAACAGACAACAAGCAGCCACACTCAGCAAATGAGTGATCAGCTTTGAGCACAGCTCTCACCTCCTTAGACGAATTCAGGTCGATTGTTCTCTCCTTGCCAACGGCATCGGTTAGGCCGCATTTGGAGACACGTAAGCGCCAAAGGTCCAGTTCTGCCAGCTGCAGCAGCCCAGCATCTGTAAACCCCTGTGACTGACCCACGTAGAGGTACTCCAGTTGCGTGAGCTGCACCAGGACAGATGCTGCTGCGTCTCCAAAAGCTGCACCGCCCACCAACAGATTGGTGCAGCTGCACGGCAGCTGCAGCACCCCAGACAGGTCCGCACCTGTATTGCATAAGGAACGAAGAGAGGTTTCAGCAAGCACACAAAGCACTGCACGGCTGCGCTTACTGACCCTTGCCAAACAAAGTCAGGACATGCAGTACTAGTATAGTAAGGAACTGTACTAGAGCGTCAGGGGGTTGACCCAGCTCAGCATCCCCACTTGCTGGATGCTACGCCAAGTCTCTTTGAGCAAAGCAATCCTGCTTGGCCACCCTTTTGTGCTGTGGCCGGAGTGGATCAACCTCTGCAACCGTGCTCACCTGGCTTCACTACAAGCGACAGCTGCAGCCTCTGCAGCCCTGTGCAGCATGCGGTGATGCAGCCGATATCAGCACCGTCGATGCACCACGGTTCTTCATCCCCGTTCTCAAAAGGTATGATGCATGGCTCGATATCAATGTGCTGCAGCAGAGGCAGCTGCCTGCCTGCAGGAAACATGTACTGTGCTGCACCCTTCGGCAGCGGGGCGCAGTCATCGGGGTTCAACACCAGCCGTGTGAGCTGTGTGGAAGCTGTCAGCGCCCTGAAGCTCTCCGGGGCTGTGAAGTCTGTATCGACCCCTTCGCAGGACAGCTCCAAGTCCTGCAGGCAGGTCATCTGGGCCAGGGCATTAAGCAGCGCTGCTGTGCCTTCTGTACTACGGTCCTCGTCATCCTCGTCCCCGTTGCGTGGCAGCAGCGCACAACGCTCAAGGTTCAGCGACTGCAGGCGCGTGAACGCGCTCAGCACTGTTGGCTGTATGTAACACCCGTCCAGCTTCAGCTGCAGGACGCCTGCCAGCTGCGGCAGGTCGGGCGGAAGGCTGGGGGTGTAGGATGGAAACGCGTTCCCATACATGTTGCCGCGGAACTCAACCTGTGTGAGGCTGCTCGGCAGCTGCTGCAGGTCGTACGCAGGCATGTGGCCCACTTGTTCCAGGGACACCTGCTGCAGCCCCTGCATGCAGCCCAGCTCCTGCATAGCTGCAGCAGACATAGGGAAGCCAGGAAGCTCCAGGACAGCAAGCCGCGGCAGCTGCTGCAGCAGCCTGGGAATGGCTGCTGCTAGCTGCTGCGTGGCAGCTTCAGAGTTGCGCGCACAAATGGTACTGCGAAACACTGGCTGCATGAAGCTGATGGAGCTGGTCTTCAAGCTAGTAACCCCCAATGCCCATGATGCAAGCTGCTGCAGGCTGCTGCTGCTGTCAAACTTGATGTATGTCAGCTCCAGGTGCTGCAGACTGGGCAGCAGGGGTGCAGCAGTTCCCACAGCTGCTGCTGCTGTGTGCAGCACCTTCACGTGCTGGGGTAGTGCTGTTGCTGTCCCCCTCCCTGGGCAGCTGCAGCTTGAACCCCTGAAGCTGCAGCCGCTGCAGCTTTGCCAGCTTTTCCCAGGGCAGCTGCAGATCGTAGTGATCGTCCGAGCTACGGCAGCTGTAGGCCAGCTGCAGGCTTTCAAGCTGTCCTGCATGCTTTTGAAGCCAGCTTTCAAACGCTGGGATGACCTGACTATCGGCTTGGAACGTCTGCTGGACATGGACTGTGGCCAGCGCTGCAGCTGATGCCCAGGCCTTACATGTCAAGGCACACTGCTGCAGCCGTTGCTTCTGGGGCACATGCTGCAGGATCTGAGCTGTCAGGGCCTCTGGAAGTGCAGCGGTGCTGCTTGGACTTGGAGCAACCTGCAGCAGCATGTATCAGCAGGTGTATGAAGGATCAGGTCTGTCATTGTGTAATGAGTGCAGCCAACAACCAGGACAGTGCTATCAGTGCGCACATGCATGTGCACAGCGGCAACACGTTGGGTCAACCAACTGCATCCCTCACCATGCTGCAGTGCAGGTCCGATGCAGTATAGTTCAAGATCAATTTTATCGAGACACAGAAGTGATGATGTGGCGTGCCGAGTTGAGAATGGTGGGCTTCAAGGCTGTTTATGCGATCCTGTCCTGATCGGGTGTAGTTTGAAGTCGCAACCGCCTTCCTGTTAGTGCTGCAATCCTGTCAGATTGATTTGGCGAGACTACGTAACTTAAATTGATTTGAGTTGGGTCGTGTGCTGGCTGCAAGGCTTGGCTTGTACATGTCACCGGCTGCCAGGCTGTATCAGCCCAAGGGTTCCTGCCTGTTGTGTTTGGTTGCCTGGTCGGCCAGCGTTGGTGGTGACCTTCTGGGGACCTGCAGTGCAGTATGGTAAGGGAAACAACCGCTGTGCACACGTGTGGCGCACTGACAGCACTCTCCTGGGTGGTGTGTGCCAACGCAATGGCCACCCTGATCTTCAGACCTTTCCTGTTGCATGCTCTTGTAGGTTGCCCCAAACTCAAGAAGCGCCGCTGCACTTCCAGAGGCCCTGACAGCTCAAATCTTGCAGCATGTGCCACAGCAGGAGCGGCTGCAGCGGTGTGCCTTGGCTTGTAAGGCGTGGGCATCTGCTGCAGCGCTGGCCACGATCCATGTCCAGCAGAAGCTCCAAGCAGAAGGCGAGGCCATCCCGGCGTTTGAAAGCTGGCTCCAGAAGCATGCAGGGCACCTTGAAAGCCTGCAGCTGTCCCACAGCGAACGATATGAGAAAACTGACCTGCAGCTGCCATGGGCCATGCTGGCAAAGCTGCAGCGGCTGCAGCTTGAGGACTTCGACATCAAGCTCCCTGGGGACGATGACAGCAGCGGCAGCACCGCTAGTGCAGGGGCTACGGCTAGCGGCAGCAGCAGCAGCAGCAGCAGCTATAAGGAGGGCACACATGCCTCGGCACCCCTGCTGCTGCCCAGCCTGCAGCACCTTCAGCTGTGCAGGATTGGGCTTGACGGCATTAGCAGCTTTCTGCAAGTCACAGGAGCAGCGGGACTTACCAGCTTGAAGACCAAAGACATCAGCTTTGTGCAGTTTGGCGGTCTGACGGCTGCCAGCAGCTCTGCAGCAGCTGTGCAGCAGCTGGCAGCGGCCATCACGGGCCTGCTGCAGCAGCTGCCGCGGCTTGCAGTCCTTGAGCTGCCCGGCATGCCTCTGTCTGATGCAGCTGTTCAGCAGCTGGGCAGCATGCAGGGGCTGCAGCAGGTGTCCTTCTCACACGGAGACCATATGCCTGCCTGCAATTTGCAGCACCTGCCCAGCAGCATCACACAGCTGCAGTTCCATGGCAACTTGTATGGAATGGAGGCGGGCCCCAGCCTTCCCCCACAGTTGCAGCAGCTCACACGGCTGCTGGAGCTCAACCTTCAGTACTGTGTGGTGCAGCCAGTAGTGCTGGGCCCCCTCACAGGCCTGCAGGAGCTGCTGCTGCTGGCCTGCAGGCTTCCAAACTTTGAAGACGATGGTGAACAATATGACCCTGAAGGCACAGCAGCGCTACTTGATGTTCTCTCCAAGATGCCCCGCCTGCAGGACTTGTGGCTGTCCTTGGACGGCGTGGATACGGTCAGCACAGCCCCGCAGCGCTTTGCAGCCCTGACAGCATCCACCCACCTCACCCGCCTTGTGTTGAACCTGGATGACAAGATTACGCTGCCGCAGGGGGCAGCACAGCACATGTTTCCTGCAGGCAGGCAGCTACCTTTCCTGCAGGTGTTGACTATCAGCCCGACCGTCAACGTTGACTGGGACACGGACTTGGGCACTGAAGAGGAATGGTGCTTGGAGGGCCCTGACATACGCAGCATGGTCACTTGCTGCCCTGGCCTGGAGGAGTTGGACATTGGGCACAGTGTGCGTCCAGGTGCGTTTGGTTGCACGAGCGCTCCTTCCATGCACTGTTATCCTGCGCTGCTTGCGTCCTGTCGGAAGGGAATCTGCTGTAAGTTGTGTCTGACACCAGCTATGTGGCCGCTGGCAGCTTTAGTTGGTTGGTTGAAAGCTGTGCTTGCACCCCTGCGTTCTTCCCCGCATGCTCTGCAGGTTCAGACCTGTCCGGGCTGCTGGAGCTGCCACCAAGCCTCCACTCCCTCTGTGTGGGGGGCGAAGTCTTTGGAGACGCAGCAATGCCTGTGCTGGTGCAGCTCACGCAGCTGAGATACCTATGCGTGCAGAAAACGCCTGGCTTCACAGATGCTGGGTTGCTACAACTGACGGGCTTGGACCTGGGGCGGTTGTACGTGTACGGCTGTGCACTGTGATGCGATATGCAAAGACGAGTCGGTCGAGCTGAAATGGGATGCAGATAAGGTGAGTCAGGTGCTGCACTGACCAAACTTCCACACAGCCGTGGCGCGTGCTGTTGTCTTGTTGGTGGCCAACAGCAGGGTGAATGCAGTACTGTAGTGCAGCATGAGGGTGTCATGCAGCAAGAGGCTCCTGCAACACAGGCTGCTGCGCAGGGGTGCCCGGCTGCAGGAGGCTCCTGCAACCCAGCCATGCTGCATGTTGTGCTGGTGTGGGTTGCCAACAGCCAAGGTGCATGCAGCAAAGTAGTGCACGAGTCTCTCCTGCAGGTGCCAGGTTGTAATGACACATTCGCCTGTAGTACAAGCTGCTGTGCTGCGGCAGGCACAGAACCCGCCATGCCGTGCTGTGTTGCCGCCTCAGGCGGCCATGTGAGCGGCTCACATGCGCTGCTGCGTGTCGCTGTTGCTGCTGCAGGGCTCAGTGCAGGAGCAGCTGGATGAGCTGTGTGACCTCAGCCCGGTGTGCGCTCCAGCCCGGCTCAGCAGAAGGCTGAGGGAGGAGAACAAGCAGCTGCGATCGGAGAAAGCCACCTTGCGCATGCAGCTGCAGCGCGGCCAGGCTCAGGTCCAGCAGCTGCAACGGCAGCTGCAGGCTGCGCAAGCAGCTGGCCAGATGGGCCGACCTGGTACCTGTAGCCAGAAGTCTGAGCAGTGTCCAGCGAGAATATGATCGTGAATCATTTTTGCTTGATGACGTGACTGTGTCAACTGCAGGCCAGCATCCTAGTGCCCAGCACCCTTGAGGTAGTTCGGCGGCTCTGGGTGCGCATGTGTCGGTCGTGATGCCTTATTGGGGCTACACGGTGAGCAGTTGTTCTTTCTATTGCCTTAGTCCTTCCCTTGCAAGTGGTGCATGTCGTCGTGTGCTGTCTGTACCAGGATAGGGCACCTGCTTGTGGGTTTTGGCAGTTGTTGTTGGATCACTGGTTGTCAGCACTGCAGCGCAGAGCTTGTGACAGTGTGTGTGTGCTGATGAGGGCTGCATCGGATGCTTCCAGCATGGCATAACTGTATGCAGGAAGATCAAAGAGCCTTGGTCATGGTACTTGGGCCAGGGTGTCAGCCTCACGGGGTTGGGATGGTTTGCTTCAGGTCCTGCTGTTTTGTCATGATAACGGTTGGGATCTGGTTTGAACACGCAACCCGTCATTCAGATGGGCTCGCCATAGTGCTGCATGGATGTCATCTTGTGACTTATCAAAATGTAATGGTTGATTTGACGGTGACCTTGAATGCGTCGCACACTTTCTGGCAGGCTGTCTGCAGGCACTGGCTGCCAGGCTATTGCACCCCAACAGGCCAGGATCCTATAGGATCCCAACAGGAACAGGAGGCACCTCCTGTGCCCATAGCCTGAATATTCGGCGTTGTTGTGGGGACCTCGCAAGACCGCCCTATGGACATTTCATCAGAAGGAAGAGCTGTGCAGCATCCACATGCACACATTTGCACACTTCCCGCCACAACCCTCAAGATGTCACAGGCACATCACATCACAGGTACATCACCAACCGACAGCCATTCACATCCATATCTTTGCTGCATGTAACCCAGCATCTGATCTCTGACCAAGCAGGCTCCACCATCAGGTGAGCAGAACGGCCCTATGGAATTCAAGCACGGGGCAGCAAGACACATAAATAGAGCGCTGACGCAATAATGATCAGCCCCCAAGGTCCCAAACACGCACAGCGTGGACTGCCCAGCACGTGCCTCACAACCAGCAGTAAAACCAAGAAGCCACTCCTGAAACCCCACGACCTGGCCACAGTAACAACACAGGGCATTGAGGGCATTGACAAGGGCATTGAGATGATTCCTGCACACAGCAGTACTCTTCTAGAACCACGGCAAGCAGAAACAGCAGCAGGACACACTGGAATGCTAGCCAAGCCGTGTACCACATGAGAACAATGTGGGGACAGTACAAGTGACCGGTCACAACTGTTCGATGCAATTCTGGTGTGCAATAGTGCTGGGACAAAAAGGCCTTCAAACCAACAAGCAGGTAACACTCATGCTACAAACAGCCCATGATGACATGCACCACAGCTTGGGAGGGACACCTGCAACCATTGTCACAACAACAACTGCGCAGCCAAGGCTGCAGTGGTGCCGGCAACACTTTCACGGCCACCGTGAAAGTAGGTGACCGCCAGCATGTGCAGCACAGCAGCCAACACCGCTTGGCCTCTGCCGTCAGAGCCACAACACCATGTGTGCTGACCACCAAGTCGACCCGGATGCTGGCCTGCAACTGACTCAGTCACACCAACACATATAGCATCAGCCCATCTAAGCCTGCAGGACACTGCTCGTACTTATCATGACAGACCATTTGGTCAGTCTCGGCCAGCTGCCTGTGCAGCGTTCAGCTGCCGCTGCAGCTGCTGGACCTGACCCTGGCTGCGCTGCAGCCGCATATGCAGGGCAGCGTTTTCCAACCTCAGCTGCTTATTGGCCTCCCTCTGCCTCCTGAGCCGCGCTGGTGCTGCTGCTGCGCACACAGGGCTGAGGTCACACAACTCCTCCAGTTGCTCCTGCACTGAGCCCTGCAGCAGCAATACATGCAGCAGCGCGTGTCAAGGCGGCAGCAGAGCACACCATGGCAGAGTATGTGCATGGTGAATATGCTACAAGCTGCTGCAGCATGCAGCTTGTAGCAAGCAAAGGTGCCAGTGCAACCTGGCACCTGCAGGACAGTCCTGCTCTGCAGTACTGCATGCACCTTGGCTGTTGGCAACCCACACCAGCACAACATACAGCATGGCTGTGTTGCGGGAGCCTCCTGCCGCATGACACCCTCATACTGCACTACAGTACTGCAATCACCTTGCTGTAGGCCATCAACACCACTGCAACATGCAACACGGCTGTCTGAAATTTCCAGACACTGTAGAACTCACCTTATCTGCATCCCATTTCAGGTGAACGGACTTGTCTTTGGCGCATACGGCTTTACTGAGTGCACAGCCGTACACATACAGGCGCCCAAGGTCCAGGCTCGTCAGTTCCAGCAACCCAGTATCTGTAAAGGAACGCGATTTCTGCATGCAAAGGTAGGTCAGCTGCGTGACTTGCACCAGCACAGGCATTGCTGCGTCTCCAAAGGCTTCGCCCCCAACGGATAGGGAGTGGAGGCTCGGTGGCAGCTCCAGCAGCCCCGACAGGTCTGCACCTGCAGTGCATGCAGAAAGAACTCAGGCGTTGCAAGCACAACTATCAACCAACCAGCTAAGCTGCCACCGGCCAGACAGCGTGGTGTAAGACGAAACTTACAGCAGGTACCTTCAAAAGGACGCAAACAGTGTAGGATAACAATGCAGGAAAGGAGCCACTTCCGCACCTGGACGCACACTGTGCCCAATGTCCAACTCCTCCAGGCCTGGGCAGCAAGTGACCATGTTGCGTATGTCAGGGCCCTCCAAGCACCATTCCTCTTCAGTGCCCAAGTCCGTGCGCCAGTCGACAGTCGGGCTGAGGGTCAACACCTGCAGGAAGGGTAGCTGCCTGCCTGCAGGAAACATGTGCTGCGCTGCGCCCTGCGGCAGCGGGATTTTGTCATCAGGGTTCAACACCAGCCGCGTGAGGCGGGTGGATGCTGTGAGCGCTGCGAAGCGCTGTGGGGCTGTGCTGACTGTATCCAGCCCTTCCAAGGACAGACACAAGTCCTGCAGGCGGGTCAGCTTGGCCAGCGCATCAAGCAGCGCTGCTGTGCCTGCAGTGTCGCGTTCCTCGTCATCATCGGGTTGAAGGTTCGGAAGCCTGCAGTTCAGAAGCAGCAGCTCCTGCAGGCTTGTGAGGGGGCCCAGCACAACTGGCTGGACAACACAGTACTGAAGGTTGAGCGTCAGCAACCCTGTGAGCTGCTGCAGCTGTGGTGGAAGGCTGGGGCCCGATCCGAGTCCATACAAGTTGCCATGGAACTGCAGCTGTGTGATGCTGCTGGGCAGGTGCTGCAGGTCGCAGGCAGGCATGTAGTCCCTGTGTTCAAAGGACACCTGCTGCAGCCCCTGCATGCTGCCCAGCTGCTGCACAGCTGCAGCAGACATAGGGATGCCGGACAGCTCTAGGACAGCAAGCCGCGGCAGCTGCTGCAGCAGGCCCGTGATGGCTGCTGCCAGCTGCTGCGCAGCTGCTGTAGAGCTGCTGGTAGACGTCCCATGGTCAAAGTTTGCAAAGCTGATGTCTTGGGTCTTCAAGCTGGTAAGCCCCGCTGTTCCTGCGAGTCGCAGGAGGCTGCTGGTGCTGTCAAGCCCCACCTTGGACAGCTGCAGGTGCTGCAGGCTGGGCAGCAGCAGAGGCGCAGAAGCATGTGTGCCCTCCTCATAGCTGCTGCTGCTGCAAGCCCCAGAACCTACTCTAGGGATGCTGCCGCTGTCATCCTCCCCAGGGGGCATGACGTTGAAACCTTCAAGCTGCAGCCGCTGCAGCTTGCCCAGCTTGGCCCAGGGCAGCTGCAGGTCATGTCTCGCATGCCAGTTTGATTCATTGTGGGACAGCTGAAGGCTTTCAAGGTGACCTGCATGCTTCTGAAGCCAGCTTTGAAGGGCTCGGATGGCCTCGCCTTCTGCTTGAAGCTTCTGCTGGACATGGGTCGTGGCTAGCGCTGCAGCATGTGCCCATGCCTTGCACGTCAAGGCACACTGCTGCAGCCGCTGCTGCTGGGGCACGTGCTGCAGGATCTGAGCTGTCAGAGCCTCTGGAAGTGAAGCGGCGCTGCTTGGGCTTGGGGCGACCTGCAGCAGCATGCACAAGGAAAGTATTGAAGATCAGGATAACCATTGTGTTGGCTGCAGGTACGACGACCGCTGACAGGACAGTGCTTTCAGTGCGCTATGCATGTGCACAGCGGTTGGTTCCCTCACCATGCTGCACTGCAGAGTCCTCAGCAGGAGATTCAGGAGGTAAGCAGTGGTCACGCTCGCGAAAAAGGAAAAATGTTGATGCGAACAAAATGTCTTAGGTTGTTGGGATGGCTTGCTTCAGGGTCCTGCTATTTTGTCACGATCACGGTTGATCTCGTTCGAACTTGCATCCAGATGGGCTCGAGCTAGTGCTGAATGCATGTCAACTGTTGAAGTGAATTATAAATGATCTGACTTTGACCTTGAACGCGTCGCACACGTTCTGGCAGCCTGTCTACAGGCACTGGCTGCCAGGCTGTTCACCCCACAGGAACCCCAACAGGAAAAGGAGGCACCTCCTGCGCCCATAGCCTGCATATCTTCGTTGTTGTGGTGAACTTGCAAGACCGTCCTCTGGACATTACATCAGTAGGAAGGGCTGTGCAGCATCGCATGCGCACAGACAGGTTTGCACATTTCTTCCCGCCACTTCCCTCAAGATGTCTTCAACCACTTCATGCAACCAACAACAGCAGCAGAACACACTGGAATGGTGGCCAATCCGTGTATCGCATGACAAAAAAATGAACACTGTACAAATGATCGGTGACAACTCTTCAATGCATTGCTGTTGTGCAACAGTGCTGGCAACAAGCGCCACACAGCACCACAAACACAACAAGCAGGTAACCCTCTCATGCTACGAACAACCAACTATGACATGCACCACAGCTCGGGAGCGACACATGCAATCACTATCACAACAACAATTGCGCAGCCAAGGCTGCAGTGTGTATCACATGAGAACAATGTGGGCACTGTACAAGTGCCTGGTCACAACTCTTCAATGCAACTCCGTTGTGCAGCAGTGCTGGCAAACCCGGCCAAACCTTCAAACCAACAAGCAGATGCCCTCTCATGCTACGGACGACGATGACATGCACCACAGCTTGGCAGGGACACATGCAAGTACTGTCACAACAATAACTGCGCAGTGGGCACTGTTAACAACAATCGTCACACCCGCTGTTGCCAGAGCCACGACACCACGTCAAATGTGCTGAGCACCAAGTTGAGCCGCATGCTGGCCTGCAACTGACTAAGTCACACCAACTCCAACACAGACAGATAGCATCACCACACCTGAGCCCGCACGACACTGCTCATACTTGTCATGACACGACACACACTTCAGGTCAGTCCTGGCCAGCTGCCTGCGCAGCATTCAGCTGCCGCTGCAGCCGGTAGACTTGACCCCGGCTGCGCTGCAGCTGACCGTGCAGATATTCAACCTTCGCCCGCAGCCGCTTGTTGGCCTCTTTCTGCCTCTTGAGCCGGGCTGGTGCGCACACCGGGCTAAGATCACACAGCTCCTCCAGCTGCTGCTGCACTGAGCCCTGCGGCAGCAACAAGGACACGCGGCAGCATGCAGGAAACGGTGCGGATGCTTGGTCAACACCCCCATGGAATTCTACTCCAGTGGCACAGTGTCTTTGGCTTATGACATACTACAAATTGCTGTGCTGCAGCTTGCCTATATAATTCGAACTCTGAAGCCCTGTGATGGAGGAAACAGCAGGCAAGATGCGCTGTTGCAGGACACTTCTGCTGCAATACATTTCTGCGTGCACCTTGGCTATTTGCTGCCCACAACAGCACAACATGCAGCACGGCTATGTGCAGGTTTGCTCAGCATGTCTCACCTTGATGGGATCAGACTCCAGCTCCACTACGCCTTGTTTGCCGCAAGTTATGGCCTCAGAGAGAGTGCAGTCATACACATCCAAGTGCACAAGGTCCAGGTCAGTCAGCTGCTGCAAACCAGCATCTGTGAAGCCTGGGGAGTTGTTCCAGCGGAGGCGTTCCAGCTGCGTGACTTGCACCAGCACAGGCGCTGCTGCATCACCTAAGGCGTCACCCCCAACAGAAAGGTCGTAGAGGCTCTGTGGCAGCTCCAGCAGCCCGGACAGGTCAGCACCTGCAGCAGGCAAAAAAAAGGTACGGTTGTAAGCCATGGGCCATGCAACCAGGTAGCAGCATGATGACTCGCATGTCCCTTATAGTATGTGACTGACGCCATGAAATGGACGCAAACAATGCTGGCAGGCAGCCGTCCATACAACCCATTACGGCAGCCGTCCCTACAACCCAATAAGGCAGCCATCCATAGAAACCTCCGCACCTGGTCGCACGCTGTTGCCAATGCTCAGCTGCTGCAGCCCTGTGCAGCAGGTGGCGATGCTGTGGATGTCAGGGCCATCCAAACACCACTCCTCTCCACTGTCAAAGTCCGTCTGACAGTCAACCAGCGGGTGGATGGTCAACACCTGCAGGGAGGGTAGCTGCCTGCCTGCAGGAAACATGTACTGCGCTGAACCCTTTGCCAGCGGCAGTGTGTAGTCATCCGGGTTCAACACCAGCTGCGTAAGGTGGGTGGAGGCTGTCAGCGCTGCAAAGCGCTCTGGGGCTGTGCTGACTGTGTCCACTCCTTCCAAGGACAGGCACAGGTCCTGCAGGCATGTCAGCTTGGCTAGCGCATCAAGCAGCGCTGCTGTGCCTTCAGTGTCATATTCTTCATCATCCGATTCCTCTTCTTCTGCGTCTTCACCCTCAGCGTGAGGCAGCAGCCTGCAGTACTGCAGCTGCAGCTCCTGCAGGCCTGTGAGGGAGCCCAGCACAGCTGGCAGGACCACACAGTACTCCAGATGGAGCTTCTGCAGCCGAGTGAGCTGCTGCACCTGTGGGGGCAGCTGGGGCCCTGCATCACTTGATTTCAACCTGCCATGGAACTGCAGCTGTGTGATGCTGCTGGGTAGGTGCTGCAGATCGTATGCAGGCATGTGGGCCACCTGTGAGAGGAATACCTCCTGCAGCCCCTGCATGCTGCCCAGCTGCTGCATGGCTGCAGCAGACATAGGGAAGCAGGGCAGCTCCAGGACAGCAAGCCGCGGCAGCTGCTGCAGCAGCTGCAAGCTGCTGCAGGCTGCTGCTGCTGTCAAACTTGATGACTGACAGCTCCAGGTGCTGCAGGCAGGGCAGCAGCAGGGGCGCAGCAGTTTCTGTGCCGCTTCCACAGCTGCTACTGCTGGCCGCAGCACCTTCACGTGCTGGGGTAGTGCTGCTGCTGTCCCCCTCCCTGGCCAGCTGCAGCTTGAACCCCTGAAGCTGCAGCCGCTGCAGCTTTGCCAGCTTTTCCCAGGGCAGCTGCAGATCGTAGTGATCGTCCGAGTTACGGCAGCTGTAGGTCAGCTGCAGGCTTTCAAGCTGTCCTGCATGCTGTTGAAGCCAGCTTTCAAACGCTGAGATGGCTTGGGTTGGTTTGAGCTTCTGCTTCACTTGGACTGTGGCCAGTGCTGCAGCAGATGCCCAGGCCTTGCATGCCAAGGCACACTGCTGCAGCCGCTGCTCCTGTGGCACATGCTGCAGGATCTGAGCTGTCAGGGCCTCTGGAAGTGCAGCGGCGCTGCTTGAGCTTGGGGCAACCTGCAGCAGCATGAATCACCAGGCAACTGAAGAAACAGTCTTTGCGTGGCTACAAACACAGCACAGCGCCAACCCAGGCAGTGTTGCTTGATGCACTGCAGTGGTGCTCTGAGTCAGAGCCTCTGACCCTCACCATGTTTGCTCTTGCAGTGATGCTCCAACACAGCGAGCCACCTCAGAATATGGTTGAAATAGCGGAGAATGTGATGGGGCGAGCTGTTGTAGGCTGCATCACTCCGCTACTGGTCAAGATCGTCAGATCCGGTTTGAATTTGTAATCGCCATTTCAACTGGGCTCAATATAGTTACCAACCCAAGCGCAAACAAGTTGATTTTGACCAACATATGAAGGGGTTGCCACCGGTCAGTCCAACCGCGTTGGTTCAACACCCTCTGCCAGGTTGGCAGCCATGACGGTGCACCACAAGTTCT
The DNA here is from genome assembly GCA_007449985.2 of Desmodesmus armatus. Classification (NCBI taxonomy): domain Eukaryota; kingdom Viridiplantae; phylum Chlorophyta; class Chlorophyceae; order Sphaeropleales; family Scenedesmaceae; genus Desmodesmus; species Desmodesmus armatus. The sequence continues at coordinate 219,990 of VIIQ02000108.1, forward strand.
CTTGCCTCTTGTTGATGCTCGCCCCGCGCGTTGATTGAAGAAATCAAGATGTAATTTGCCTCCAAAGTGCTGATAGTGGGCATACATCTGCACATCAGTGCCTTGAATGTCATGAGAGAGTTTTGCTACATTCCCACCTGATACAATTACGCATGTGTTACGCCGGTCAATTCCTTAACAATGGTGAATACGGCCCAGGCGAAATGTGCAAAAGCAACATTGTGATCCAATTGCACAACAGCACCACCAGGCAAATATTGGACTTTGAGACCTTGCGGCCCCAGCCTGGGCCGATTACAAGCACGTCACCCAGATGTGCACCAGAACACCAGCGTGGGACTGTTGCTGTGTCAGCAACCTAGCCACATGATTCCTCACTGTCCATACAAAGGACAGCAGAGGCATGCACAAAGATGCGTCACCTTCGAGCCATGTGTTGCCGTGCAATGCATGCCACAGTGAAACCCACATAGCACAGCATGCCAAGCGCAAGCATGCTACTGCCCACAATGCCACAGCCCACAGATTGCAGTGTTGCCCAGTGAAACACATCCAGCAACTCCGCAACACCAACATGGACTGCAATGTCGCAGGCAGGACTCAACAAAGGGCAAGGAAGACGCTGCGTGCTGTCGGACCGACAGCATGCACAGAACTGCAGCCAGCACCGTGTGATCGCTGCAATGCGGCCCAAACAGCGCAATATCTATCAATGCGCACCGGCAAGCAACTGGTGGCCAAGCAACTGGAGATTTCGCCATGCACAGAACAGCATATGAGTTACCGCACCCTTTGTGAGCACAACAAGACTAGGAGCTGAGTAGTCATGACAGGTACCGGATCAGCCCTGCAGGTCGCCACTGTGTGCAGCCTTCAGCTGCTGCTGCAGCCGCTGGACCTGAGCCTGGCTGAGCTCAAGCTGCATGCGCAGGGCTGACACTTCAGCCTCCAAGTGCTCCTTGTCTGACCGCAGCTGCTTTTTGTCTAAGCACAGCTGCATGATGTCTGCCCCCAGCTGCGTGTTGTCTGACCGTGCATGTGTGTTGTCTGACCGAAGCTGCATGTTGTCTGACTGCAGTCGCTCGTTTGCCTCCCTTTGCCTCCTGAGCCGGGCCGGTGCGCACACCGGGCTGCGATCACACAGCTCCTCCAACTGCTCCTGCACTGAGCCCTGCAGCAGCAACAGCGTACAAGCATGCACAAAAGCGTGTGCGGGGCCGGTAACAGTGGGAACCCACCACAGTAACGACAGGTCTGCTGGTCGACGAGCTTGTTGCTGATGATGGTTCCACAGCAGCCTTGTTCCATGAAGCTGGGTGAGTTGCAACCATGTGTGTGGGAGCGTTAGAAGGCAGGCGGCAAACAAGGTGCTGCTCCAAAATAGCCCTTCTGCACAGCAGCATGCATGCAGTTGCTCAAAGGTGATTCACAGACAATATATTCAGCAGGCATCACGGCTGTGTGCCTCATTCCTTCATTCATGCAGCACTCACCTTCTGCGAACACCACCTCAACTCCAGTGCCTTGTACCCCTCACAGTCGACATGAGAAAGTCCGCAGTCAAAGATGTCCAAGCTCGCAAGGTCAAGGTCCAACAGCTGTTCCAACCCAGCATCCGTAAAGCCCGGTGAGTTGTGCAGGCACAGGTACTCCAGCTGCATGAGCTGTACCAGGATAGATGCTGCTGCGTCTGTAAAAGCTACACCGCCCACCGTGACATGGGTGCAGCTGCGCGGCAGCTCCAGCAGCGCAGACAAGTCTGCACCTGCATTGCATCAGGAACAGAAGATGTTGCAAGGAATTGAAAAGGCGGCTGCTTGATAGTTGTGATAGTGCAAGGCATAGGCAAGCAGCTACGCACTAACTCACTAGTGCCAAACAACAGGCTGCCCGGCAATGCAGGAAGGGATCACTATGGCACACAATCATACACCCATACCTGGCTTCACAGTGAGCGCGATGTCAAGCCATTCCAGCCCAGAACAGCACCTGGCAATTCGGCTGATGTCAGTCCCGTCGATGCACCACTCATCTGCATCTGCGTCCCAATCTTGCCTCTCTTCAAGGTTCGGAGTGATGCTGATGTGCTGCAGAAGAGGCAGCTGCCTGCCGGCAGGGAACATGAACCGCACGGCGCCCTTCGCCAGCGGGATGTCGTCATCGGGATCCACTGTCAGTCGAGTGAGCTGCGTGGACGCTGTGAGGCTTGCAAAGCACTGTGGGGCTGTGCTGACTGTATCTAGTCCTTCCAAGGACAGCTCCAGCTCCTGCAAGCAGGTCATCTTGGAAAGCGCATCAAGCAGCGTTGCTGTGCCTTCCGTTGCATAGTCGTCATCAGGAAACCACGGCAGCAGCGTGCACTGCCGCAGCTTCAGCTCCTGCAAGCGAGTGAAAGCGCCTAGCACCGCTGGTGCAAACGCGCACTGCAGCAAGTCGAGCTGCAGCAGCCCTGCCAGCTGCGGCAGCTGTGGGGGCATGCTGGGGTCACCATGGATGCCAGCGACATGCTTGTCGCCGCTGAAGTGCAGCTGCGTGATGCTGCTGGGTAGGTGCTGCAGCTTGCACGCAGGCATGTGCTCCGCTCGTGCAAGTGTCAGCTCCTGCAGCCCCTGCATGCCGCCCAGCTGCTGCATGGCTGCATCAGACATAGGCATGCCGGGCAGCTCCAGAACTGTAAGCCGCGGCAGCTTCTGCAGCAGGCTGGGCAGGGCTGCTGCCAGCTGCTGCATGACCGTCTTGTCATTGCCCCAAGACGACCCACTGCAAAATATCAGAGGTTCAAAGTGTGCAAAACTAATGTCTTTGGTCTTCAAGCTGGTGAGCCCAGGCACACCTGCCAGCTGCAGCAGGCTGCTGCTGCTGACAAGCTGAACCTTGGACAGCTGCAGGTGCTGCAGGCTGGGCAGCAGCAGGGGTGCTGAAGCCTGTGTGCCGGGCCCATCGCTGCTGCTGCTGTCTCCCTCCCCTGGCAGCAGCAGCTTGAACCCCCGAAGCTGCAGCCGCTGCAATCGTGCCAGCTTGCCCAGAGGCAGCTGCAGCTGTGTGTCGCAATCGCAGTGAGACAACTCCAGGCTTTCAAGCTGTTCTGCATACTTCTGGAGCCAGCTGTCAAAAGCTGAGATGGACTGACCATGCTCGTGCTTGAGCTCGACATGGGCTGTGGCCAGTGCTGCAGCAGATGCCCATGCCTTGCATGTCAAGGCACACTGCTGCAGCCGCTGCTGCTGGGGTATGAGCTGCAGGATCTGGGCCAACAGCTCCTCTGGCAGTGCAGCGGCGCTGCTTGGGTTTGGGGCACCCTGCAGCAGCATGCAAAGCAGACAGAACAATCATGAAGAGAGAGTTCAAGGTCTTGTGCAAGTGCAGGACCATCACTGAAACTTTAAACAGTTCTATCGTGACTGCAGCACAGTTCCTCACCATTTGGGTGGCTAACAGTCTGGCCTTGCAAAGTCAGCAAATTTGCAGGTCCACGATGAAGCGAAGGCTAGGAACGACGTGGATGCGGCGAATGGAAATACACTGAAGAGGTGACTGAGTACAGTTGGTGAAAGGAGAAACATTGTTGACCAAGAAGGCGGTCATATTTCAAACTTCACAGACACCATAGTCCACGGACTCGGAGATACACGTGCCATGTTTATGATTTTGATGAGTATTGCCTTGACCCTGTCTTTATGCCCGGTGTTTGCACCTGCTGCCACGGCGCTGTGACTGATCTAGATCGAGTTGACTGAGGAGTTTTCTAACCTGCTGGCTGACGCCTCCTGTGTCCTGAATGGATTATGGCTGGCTGAGCAAAAACTATGAGTGCACTAAAGCCTCTGATACGCCTGTTGCCATGTCACTCTGAATTAGCAGTAGTCTACGTTCGGTGTTAACATGCATATATATACCTTCTGCATGTCATGGACCAATGGGCAGGTTCAGGTGGTCTCTGTGCTCATGAATGCATTGTCAATCGTTGGGTTTTGAAGAACTGGCGGTGATAGGCCCTGCACCTGCTGCCAGGCTGGCACCATGGCCTGTGCCTTGACAGCCTTGTTGAGTAACACATACTGCACAGCAATCAGTTCACAACTTGAAATGCTGGTAAGCACCACCCCCTAAACTTAGCACGAAGGGTCCTGCAGCTGCAGGTTGATCATGCGCATGTGCTGCAGCACATATGTGCTGGGCCGGCCCAGGTATCAAGGTGGCGCTGACAGATACTCCCCAGTGCAAGCTAGCGACCTGCAGACCCAAAAGCAAAAGGGTGCAGCACACCCAAAAGTACAGCTCGCATGCAGTGCATAAGCTGATTCAGCACGCATGATGCAGCCTGGCAGTGACCCCCCGTACACAGTCGACTGGTGCGAGTGCACAACACAAGTGGACAACTCAACCACTGCGATTTCAACAAGATTCACTAGGCATCACAGCAACACAAAGCGGCTTTGGCAATGGGGCATGACAAGCACTCACATCACACCAACACGACACACACATGCCATCAAGCTTAGTGTCTGACAACACCAGATACAGCCTTAGACTGTCATCAGTCAAGCGCACTCAGCCCTGGTCATTGTGAAGGGTCACAAGCACCACGTCAGCCCCTTGGGTCGGACATTGGTCCACCTTCCAGCTGCTGCTCGCCTTGGGTCTGCCCCTGGCTGCGCTGCAACTGTAGTCGCAGGGTGGCGTTCTCCGTCTGCAGCTGTTTGTTGTCTGACTGCAGCTGCTCAATGGCCTCCCTCAGCCTCTTGAGCCGGGCTGGTGCGCACACCGGGCTGCGATCACACAGCTCCTCCAGCTGCTGGCGCACTGAGCCCTGCAGCAGCAACAAGCACAAATATGAACCCACAGCGTGTGCGAGGGCGGCATCAGCGTGAACCCACCACAACAATGATGACTATGTCGGCGTTGGATGTGCTCATGGTATCCTTGCAGTGTCATGAAGAGGGTGCTAAGCAGAGGCAATAGGTGCGTGTGGGAGCGTTAGAAGGCAGGCAGCAAGCCAGGTGCTTTTCTGAATTGTCCTGCTCCATAGCAATGTGCATGCATTTGCCTGGGAGCGTTTCACAGACAAGGAAAGAGCAGACAGCACAACTGTGTAGATCAACCCCTTCAGTCATGCAGCACTCACCTGTTGAGAGTTCCAACTCAACTCCAGTGATTGGTCCCCGTCACTGTCGACATGAGAAAGTTCGCAGTCGAACAAATCCAAGCCTTTGAGGTCCAGGGCTAACAGCTGCTCCAGCCCAACATCCGTAAAGCCCGGTGAGTCGTTCAGGGACAGGTACTCCAGGTGTGTGAGCTGTACCAAGACAGGTGCTGCTGCGTCTGTAAAAGCTACACCGCCCACCAAAAGGCTTGTGCAGCTGCGCGGCAGCTCCAGCAGCGCAGACAAGTCTGCACCTGCATTGCATCAGAGAAAAAGATGTTACACAGAGTCGACAGCCGGCTGCTCTTCAATCCAGCATTGGCAGTGCAAGGCACTTTCAAGCAGCTGTGCAACACCTGACTTACGCAAACAATCGGGCGCAAAGCAGTGCAAGAAGGAAGCCTCGCACGAACTACCGCACCTGGCTTTACAGTGAGCGCAACGTCCAGCCGTTGCAGCCCTGTGCAGCAGCTGGCGATGCAACCGATGTCACCACAGTCGAGGCACCAGTCATCTGCGTCCCACTCTTGCGGTTCTTTGCCGCGCCGACTGATGGTGATTTGCTGCAGAAGAGGCAGCTGCCTGCCTGCAGAAAACATGTACTGCACAGCGCCCTTCGCCAACGGGATTTCCCAGTCATCGGGTTCCAACTTCAGCCTTGTGAGGTGGGTGGACGCTGTGAGGCCTGCAAAGCACTGCGGGGCTGTGCTGACTGTGCCTAGTCCCTCCAAGGACAGCTCCAAGTCCTGCAGGCAGGTCATCTTGGCTAATTCATCAAGCAGCGCTGTTGTGCCGTCCGTTTTGACATCGTCGCACGGCAGCAGCGTGCAGTGCCGCAGCTTCAGCGCCTGCAAGCGTGCGAAAGTGCCCAGCACCGTTGGTGTGAAAGCGCACTGCTGCAAGTTCAGCTGCAGAAGCCCTGCCAGCTGCGGCAGCTGTGGGGGCAGGCTGTGGTCGATATCTTTGTCGCCCTTGTAGTGGAGCTGTGTGATGCTGCTGGGTAGGTGCTGCAAATCGTATGTAGGCAGGTGGGCCGCTTGTTCCAGGGCCACCTGCAGCAGCCCGTGCATGCAGCCCAGCTGCTGCATAGCTGCATTTGACATAGGCATGCCGCGCAGCTCCAGGACTGAAAGTCCCGGCAGCTGCTGCAGTAGTTTGCGTAGGGCTGCCTTCATCTGCTTGTTGTGACGTGAATCCCCATTGCAAAGGTTGAAGAGTCCATCGCGCTCAAAGCTGACGTCTTTTAGCTTCAAGCTGGTGAGGCCAGGCGCCCCTGCTGCCAGCTGCAGCAGGCTGCTGCTGCTGAAAAAGTGAACCCCGGACAGCTCTAGGTACTGCAGGCTGGGCAGCAGCAGGGGTGCTGGTGTAGGAGTGTCCTGCCCTGCGCTGCAGCTGCTGCCCGCTTCCCCTGGCAGCTGCAGCATGAACCCCTCAAGCTCCAGCTGCTGCAGCTTTGCCAGCTTGCCTAGGGGTAGCTGCAGCGCTAAATAGCGACTGCTGTGTGACAATTTCAGGCCTTCAACCTGTTCTGCATACTTCTGGAGCCAGCTGTCAAAAGCTGACGTGGGCTGACCTAATGGGTGCTTCAGCTCGACATGGACTGTGGCCAGTGCTGCAGCAGATGCCCAGGCCTTGCATGTCAAGGCACACTGCTGCAGGCGCTGCTGCTGGGGCACGTGCTGCAGAATCTGAGCTGTCAGGGCCTCTGGCAGCGCAGCAGCACTGCTCGGAGTTGAGGCAACCTGCAGCAGCAGTCCAACAGACGAAGATATTGAGTGACAGAGGGAGTTTGAGGTCTCGTGTAAGGCAGTGAAGACCCACAAATGCATAATTTAGAGTTTTGTCGGGACTGCAGCACAGTTCCTCACCATCTTGGTGGCGAGCCACTGTGGTCTTGCAGGTCTGGATGGTATGTTTTGAAAACACAAGAGGGAGGGCTGGGAAACGAAGTGGATGCAATGGTTTGGCAAACAATTGGAAGGAGATAAGCACTGATTGAGCAAAGATTGTGAAAGGAGACACACGGCGGTATTTATTTCAAACTTGACATTGATCAAGTTGACATCTGTCACCGACAGCAAGGACCAGGCAATAAGAGACATACCGAACTTGTATGTACTTTTGGTGTGATGTTGAACAACCTCTCCCGGTGGTCGCACCTGCTTCCACGCTGGCGCTGCGACTGATCTAGATCAAGTCGCGTGTTTCAACCAGCTGAGTGCTTCCGTCTCAGTACTGATTGTGTTGTAGCCGGCTAAAGAGAAAATTTATGTTTGGTGCGAACATGCTTACGCAACCTTCAAGCTGCTTGCTGCATGTCACCTGAAGAGACGAACTTTTTCAAACTCATCATGGGTGATGATAGCGTAGCTACGCTATCATCACCCCTGCTCATCATAGTGCCATATTGCTTGAGATCGAACCCGAGCCATGTCAGGTGCAGGTGCTGATTGTGCGTATGAGTGTAATTTCAAGGTTGACTGTTTGAATACCCAGCGGTGCTCGGCCCTGCACCTGCTGCCAGGCTGGCACCATGCCTTGTGCCTTCAACAGCCTTGTTGACCAACACATACAGAAGCCAATTCACAATAAAAAATGCTGGTAAGCACAACCCCCTAAACTCAGCACCAAGGGCCCTGCAGCTGCAGCTTTATTATGTGCAGGGTCGGCCAGGCATCAAGGCGGTGCTGACAAACATGCCCAATACAACTTTCAGCGGCTGGGGGCCTGCAGACCTAGGCAACCAACCAAGCATCAGGGTTGCAGCATATCCAAAGCACGACCCGCATGCACCGCATGAGCTGATTCAGCACACATGCTTCAGCCTGGCAACCAATCGCATGCGCGTGCACGATCCAGTCACTGAGTGGGGCGCCACTGAGTGGGGCGTGTACACACACAGGTGGACTACGCAACAACAAAGGTACTTGCCGGCCGCTTGCACTGTAGTCCAGTTCAACACGACATGCGACCTTGCCAGTTGATGGCTATACGAAACGCATCCACATATGTTCAAACATGCGTACTTCTGCAGCCAAAAACGTCCAGTAGTTGACAACATCTGGTTTAACATGGGCTGGCGCCTGCCAAGTGGCATGATGCCGCATTCAACACAGGCTGTGAAGCATCCAACCACATGAACCGGACAACCGACATCACGCTGCACAACATCTGACAACAACTATTGGCATCATGCCAAAACGTCACAAATCACGACAGACAGTTGCAATCAGTACGCAACAACACACAAAGCCCACAAAGGGCTCACCGCAAGTGAAGGGCCACGGCACAAGCCCGTGGCCAACAGGTGACGCAGCCAGTCCTCAGCTGCTGCTGCCGCTGGACATTGGCCTGGCTGCGCTGCAGCTACATGCGCAGGGCCTCACTTCACTCTGCAACTGTTTTCTTTGACTTCTTTGCCTTCTTCCCTTTCTGTTTGAGGCTGCTTGATGACTTCTTCTCCAATCGCAGCTGCTCCCCGCCTCCCTCTGCCGCCTGCGCCGGGCTGTTGCGCACACTGGGCTGCGGTCACACAGGGCCACCAGCTGCTGCTGCACTGCGCCCTGCAACAGCAACAGCAACACGGACATGATGCAGCAGCTAAACCTTACTGATCCCTGGTGCACCAGCATCCGTCGCTGGCCCTGCCGCAACACCAGCAGCCGCGCTGAGCGCCGCACACACCGGCTTGTGCTGCTTCCAGACTGCCCGCTGACACGCGCGCCCGCAGTAGCGCGCTACACGGCAGCCGCCGCACACACAGCTGCGCCCCGACACTGACGCCAGCTCTGAAAGCCCCACCATGCTTGCACATCTAGGGTTGTTGCATATGCAGGGCACAGCAAAGGAGGACAACACCAGTCCTAGGGACTTGAGCTGCTGGGCTGCTGTCAGAGCTGCTGCTGTGTCAGATGGACTGTCCTGCAATGGCTTTGCTAGGTAATCCTCCAGCTGCTGCAGCGCTGCTTGAGGCTCATAGCCAGCAGCAGCAAGATGGTCGCATGTGCTGCCTGCAGCCAGCCACTGCTGCACTGTCAGTGGACCCTGGTTCAGGTCGAACTCCAGCATCTCCTCATTGTGCTGCTGCTGCTGTACGTCACTGCTGGAAGGCTCCTGCTGCTGCTGCTGCTGCTGCTGCTGCACATCACTGCTGGATGGCTTCTGCGGGTGCAGGTGCGGCTGCTGCACGCCATCACTGGAAGGCTCCTGCGGCTGCTGCAAGGCCCTCGCCCACCTTGAGGCATGGTGAGGCCTGCCATCATGTGGTCAGCCCATTGTATGCAGCAGCGGCCCAAAATGAACACACTGGGCAGCACTGCAATGGTAGCTGCCAGACCGCTGCTGCTGTCACCTGCTGCTGCCGCTGTCACTGCTGCTGCAGAAGCCACAGGCATGCCTGCAGGCCCAGCAAGCAGCGACGTGGCTGCATCAGCAGCAGCGCCATAGTACTGCGCACATGCAATGTCCGCAATTGTGCCGATGCTGCACCCGCCCACCTTGACCATAGTGGCTAGGAGGCTGTACAGCTGGCGCTGCACCTGGGAACCTGGCCCGGCTGCGATGGCCAACATCACCAAAGGTGACGAAGTTCGATAGCCGACCTTTTGCGCGCAGAACTCGCACAACACACCGGCATAGTCGTTCAGCAGCTCGCGTGCAGCTGCTGCTGCTGCTGCTGCTGCTGCTGCTGCTGCTGCTGCTGCCACACTCGTGTTGATGTTGCCACCACCGGCACTACCAGCAGCTGCTGCTGATAGAGACGCTGCTGCTGCTGCTGCTGCAGCTGCGGAAGACCGCAGCGCTTCCTCAAGAATGCTGATGATGTCAACGGCATTTGCCATGAGAGCATCACGAGCGCCCAAGACACAGCTGTTGTGGACATAGCTGGTGTCGCCTCGCGCTGCTGCCACTGCTGCACCCGGCGACCAGACTGCTTCTGCTGCCCCAATATGAGCTGGCACTACTGAACACAACAGCAGGGTTCTCATGTGAAGTGTTTCTCATGTGAAGTGTTTCAAACACGCCTGGTGGCAACGGGTCGCCCTGCTGCGGGGATGAAGCAGCAGACTGTTGCTGCAGTCGTGTGCGGCAGAACCGGGTCAGCAGCGGCAGCAGCTCAGACAGCAGAGCCGATGTGGGTGCCACAGCACACCAATAATCAGGTTCATACTGCTGCTGCTGCTGCTGCTGCTGCTGCTGCTGCTGCTGCTGCCCTGCTGGCACCTGCTCCTGCTGCTGCTGCTGCTGCTGCTGCTGCTCCAGCTCCTGCTGCTCCTGCTGCTGCTGCCCTGGTGGCGGCTGCTGCTGCTGCTGCGGCTGCTCTTGCTGCTGCTCTGCTGGCAGCTGCTGGTGCTGCTCGGGCACAGATGGCAGCAGCTGCAGTGCCAGCTGTGGTCCGCTGTAGGTGGCTGGCCTACACAGCTGTTGATTGCCAGCCACTTGCAACAGGCGGTACAGGGGTTCGCTCTGCAGCTGGTACACTGCAGTACGTGCTGTTTCGCCCCCAGGGAAGCTGTCAGGTATGCTTGCTGTCAGCTGCAGTAGCGCCAAGGTGAGCAGCATGTCTGTCTCCAGCTGCAGCAGAACCTGCGCACCCTCGTCAGGGATGTACATCGCTTGTTCAACCTGTGCACACAGACAAACAGACGAGACAGCATCACAGCCATATCCAAGGTGTTTGGTTACTGTTACGAACAACATTGTCTGGAAAGGCCCGTGTGTTATTAGGACGCAGCCAGAAACTGATCTGAAGGACATGCAAACTTTGACAGTACAAGCTGAAAGCCCATTGTCAAGTGTCTCCGTAAGGTTGCTCCCTGCCAGAAAGCAACATCCAATGAAAGCAACATGATGCATGCGCATGCCAGCAGACTGTGCTGATACGCCGCCGTTAAAATGCAGTACTACTCACTTGGTACCTGACCAGACTCCCATAGGCCCTAAACCAAGTAGATAAGAAGGGTGCGTCCGTGAGTCCTTTGGCCTGAGCCAGCAATGCAGCGTGCAGTGCTGTCTCCCGGCTGACGCCCAGCACACCAAACAAGCTGCAGGACAGGGTGGTCAGGCTGTCAACCTGCACGCCGTTGTCGAGGCTTGTGCTGCTGCTGCCACCACTACTGCTGCTGCCAGCCAGTCTAGGAGCCTGCTGCTGCTGGCTAGCATGGGGCGACAGATGGGCAGTGCCGCTTGCACCGCTGCTGCTGCCGGCTGTAGCAGCGCCCCTGGTGTCAAATCCCAGCACGGTCACCAGCAGCATGATAGCCAAACATGACAGGAAATCAGGCGACAGCAGCAGCTGGGCTGCGCCAGGTGTGGACTGCTGCTCGGCAGGGCTGGTGTCACACCAACGGTTGACAAGCTCCCATGCCAGCAGAAACAAGACTTTGAACACACTGTCAAGAGCCCAGTCGAGCTCGAAGAACAAGATGATGAGGTCGCAAACAAGCGGCTGCTGCTGCCCAAGTTGCTGGAGCTTACTGTGCTCTTGGAGTACAATAAGGCTGAGGTGTGCTGCTGCTGGTGCTGCGGGCCATGCTGCTCTGCTAACGAACCCACTGTTGCCTTCTGTTGCCAGCATGGTGCTGACAAATTGGAAGGTACCCAACAGGCTGCTGCAGCACGCTTCTGCCATGTACAGACGCTCTACAAGGTCGTGCGCAGCCGGGATGCTGACATTACCGGCTGCAGTGGCTGCTTTCAGTGTTGCTACTGCTGCTTTGAATTGGGCAGCTGCAGTAATCATGCCAGGCCCAAGGTGCTCGAGCAGCCCCGAGTCGACCAACTGCTGCCGCAAGATGACGGCAGCACGGGACGTTGGAGATGCTCGGGTGGCAGGCAAGGCCACGTACAGCCATCCTTGCAAGGCAGTGATAGCCTTGCCCAATACATGGGGTTGTATGCATTCCTGCTGCAGGGCCTGCACGCACAGTGCTGCAAATTGGCCTGTAACCTATTGACAGCAGCATACAGGAGACACGGTATGCTTGCACTTTGATGGAGGGTTGCTAACCACAACTCCGCTGTGCTTGCTCAGAACAGATCTGAACACATGCACGTGATGTCTCCATGCCATCATGCACCGGGGACACATGCGGTAGACGTGACAGCCTGTCAAACTGTAGGTTCTGCAGCCCTCCTGCTTTCTATGTGCACGATCACCCGTTGTCAGAGTAGGCACTCTTCTAGCCTGACAGGGCATTCTTCTAGCTTGGATGCCCACTCGTCTAGTCTGTACTCAGCTCTAGCACGTGTTCAGCATGCATCATCCACCTGCACGTCCTGCACAAGCCTCTTCCATGCTGCATGTGGCAGGGGTGGCTGCTGTTCAAGCTGTCTCACACGCTCCAGGAAAGCACGGAAGGGGCAGCCTCTGCTTCTCTTGTTTCCCGCAAGTCTGTGTCCACCGTTTGTTGCAGTTCTTTCATGCATGCTGTCCAGGATGCAACCACAGCGTTGGCCATTGCAGCGGGGTTCTCAGGTGGTCTGCACAAAGGACATCAAAGTCCGTCGCTGCCTCCAGGGCGGACTTTTGCGACACAGTAACAACGGTTTTAGTATATGTCTTATTTTTACTGCATCAATGGAAAATGACAATGACTCAAATCACGGCCAGACCAAACAGCCGCGACAGCAGCATGTCTCGCCCGCTCCACGGTACAAATCACTGTCTATTGTCTTTTGAAGCAGTAAAACGTACTGATGATACCATACTGGGCTCAATCAAGCATCAAATGCCACAATTGAGGGTCGCTTACGAAAAATGGCGGGAACTTCAAGTGCAATCAGAAAATCGCAACGTGAGCACAAGCGGTTAGTCTGGGTCCATTTTGGGCCAGCACAGATGTTTGGAGTAGGCTTTGTAATCTAGCTTCGAGAACAACATCAAAAAGCTGAAGTAGTGACTCAACAGTAGCGGGCGCGAGTGGCCAACATCATAGCAACACCAAACGATTGCCTTACACCGCTTTCGACCTCCCAAATAAAGCACTGTGCTGGTACCAACACTTGCCTGCTGCATCAACAGCCGCACCTGGCCTGGCGGCATCATGCCAGCAGTTGTACAGCAGTGCAACATGTGGTGGGCTTCAGGCACTTGCTTGTCACGGCAGCAAGCCTCAACAACAAAACAACACACCGGAGGACTACAGCAGTGTTCCATCAAGCAGCCAGCTGATCGCGCCCAGATTCAAGATGAAGTCAGTGAATCCACCCCTGTCACCCCACAGCATTGACTACCGCCTGCTGGTGCGCCCGCGTCAGCCGCTGCCCATGAGCCACCAGCAGCAGCAGCACTGATCGCCGCACACAGCGGCTTGTGCTGCTTCCAAACTGCCCGCTGACACGCACGCCCGCAGTAGCGCGCCACACGGCAGCCACCGCACACACAGCTGCGCCCTGACACTGACGCCAGCTCCGACAGCCCCGCCATGCTTGCGCAGCCGGGGTTGTTGCACATGCAGGGCACAGCAAAGGAGCACAAGGCCAGTCCTAGGGACTTGAGCCCTGGGGCATCCGTCAGAGCTGCTGCTGCATCAGACCAAAACTCCATCACAGCTGCTGCTGTGTCAGGCGAGCTGCCCTGCAAGGCTGGTGTTCCTTCAGCTGTTCCTCCACCCAGGCGTTCCTCCAGCTGTTCCTCTGGGAGTTCCTTCAGGCGTTCCTCCAAGTGTTCCGCTAGGTGTTCCTCCAACTGCTCCTCCGTGCGTTTCTGCAGGCGCCGCTCTAGCTGCTGCAGCGCTGCGTGGGGTGCATATCCAGCAGCAACAAGCTGGTCGCATGTGCTGCCTGCAGCCAGCCACTGCTGCACCTTGCCTGGGGCTTGGTCCACGTTGATCCCAAGCTTCCCCTGCCGACCCTGCTGCTGCTGCTGCTGCTGCTGCTGCTGCTGCTGCCCCTCCCTCAGATCCGTGCTTGGTACTATCAGCATCTGCTCAGCCCACTGCATGCAGCAGCGGCCTATAATGACCACACTGGGCAGCATTGCAATGGTGGCTGCAGGGCCGCCCCCGCTGCATTCTGCTGCCGCTGTTGCTGCTGCTTGTGTTGCAAGCTTGCCTGTAGGTCCCGACAGCAATGCCTGTGCTGCATCTGCAGCAACGCCACTGTACTGTGCACATGCAACCTCGCTGAGTGAGCCTTGGCTGCACCTGGCAACCTTGACCATGGTGGCCAGCAGGCTGTAAAACTGTCGCTGCATTGTGGACCCTGGCCCCGCTGCAAGCGCCAACATCACAAGAGGTGCCGGGCTGTGTGGGTAGACTACCTTCTGCAGACATACATCCAGAAGCACACCGGCAAGGTCTTCCAACAGCTTGCGTGCAGCAGCAACACCTGCCCATGCCGCTGCTGCTTCAGCAATGGTGCTGCTGCTGCCAGCGCCAACACTAGCACCATCAGCTGCTGCTACTAGCATCGCTGCTGTACGCCGCAGCGCTGCTTCAAACATGCTGGTGATGTCGAGTGCATTCGCCATGAGAGCTTCACGGGTGGCTAGGACACAGCCGTAGTGTAATTTGCTGGTGTCAGCCCCTGCTGCTGCCACTGCTGCTGCCCCTGGGGACCAGACTGTGTCCACTGCCCCGCTGGGAGCTGGCACCACTGAGCACAACAGCAGGGTCCTCATATGCAGCAAGCTCTCATACACGCCTGGTGGCAATGGACTGGGCAACTGCTGGGGCAAAGAGGCAGACTGTTGCTGCCCCTGCTGCTGCTGCAGTTGTGTGCGGCAGAAGCGTGTCAGCAGCGGCAGCAGCTCAGTCAGCAGAGCTTCTGTGGGTGCCAAAGCACACCATTCGACAGGCTGCTGCTGCTGCCCTGGTGGGGACTGCAGCTGGTGCTGGTGCTGTGGCAGTACTGGTGACTGCTGCTGCTGCCTTGGTGGTGACGGCTGCTGCTGCTGCTGCTGCCGTGGTGGCGGCTGTTGGTGCTGCTCGGGCACAGATGGCAGCAGCTGCAGGGCCTGCAGTGGGCCCCTGCAGGCGACTGGCCTACGCAGCTTGTGCTGGCCGGCCAACTTCCACAGAAGGTACAGGGAATCGCACTGCAGCTTGTACACCTCAGCACGTGCTGCTTGAGCTCCAGAGAAGCTGTCAGGTATGCTTGCTGTCAACTGCAGTAGCGCCAGGGTGAGCAGCATGTCTGTCTCCAGCTGCAGCAGCATCTCCGCAGAGAGGGACCCGCTGCCAGTATGTATGGCATACAGCCCTTTCAGAACCTGTGCACATGAACCAAAGATCAGGCAGCATGACAGCCAGCCACGGTGTTCAAGTAATGGTATTGCTAAGAGCAGCAAGGTAGGGAGAGGCATGTGCAAGCAAGACGCAACCAGGATTTTCGAGCCTGATCTGCAAGATAGCTCCTGCATGCCTAGATTAAAGCAATGAAGGCAATTGTCCTCGTGACATCTCCCCCGGGCTGTGGCGGGGGTACAAAGCAGGGTGCACTAAATTGAAGATGTTTACACACATGCCAGCACACTATGGTGACGCAGCGCCTGCATGATCAGCCATGCCGGCTGCAGTGGTCCTATTTGGTTTGATAAGTGGGCCGCCGCCTGACAGCATGCCTGGCCCCCACTCTCCTGCACAATCTGGTGCTGGCAGCGTCGCAGGAGTGTCGCACCACACTGGCGCCGTGTCAGATCAGCGCTGACTGTCCGTCTACCCATACAACTGTCAACCTCATAATGCGCAACTGCTTAGAGCAAACCCAGCAGATCTGCAATAAGCCTGACAGGACTGTTGCCCTGGGCCACTCACCTGGTGCCTGACTACAGACTGGTAGGCTGTCAACCAGGCGTACAACGCGTGTATGGTTGTGAGCCCCAGTCGCTTGTCCACCGTCGCGGCCTGCAATACCGTCTCCCTGGTGATGCCCAGAACATCAAACAAGCTGCAGGACAGGGGCATCAGGCTGTCAAGCCGCACGCCATTGTCGAGGCTACTTGTAGTGATCAAGGCGGCTTGGGAGAGGCTCTGTTGGGAGAGCATCTTTCCCTGTGTTGAGTAAGTTATCATGTTGTGAGTATCTGAGGAGCATTCTGGCTTATGGATGATGTGGGTCAGTCAGTTGACCCTTGATCCAGAGTGTGACAGTTATGTGGGTCAACTCTGTGAAGCTCATCAAAGGCTGGCGCCGTTCGGTGCTGGTCACCTTTGTCGTCCCTAGTGGATTGGCTTGGTCAGTCATGCTTCCTTTTGTAAGTCACAGTACATGATCCATCCATGAAGCCTCCCTCTACAGAGTATGGCTTGAGTTGAGGCAGGACAGACTTCTCAAGGCCTATGCCAGTTTAGTCTAGTCTTTCAGTCCCCTCGTCGACTCCTGTGCCTATCATGAAAGGCTCACGCTTCCTATCACGCAGAATCCATCAGGACACAGCCTGTCCAGCCTGTTCTCCAGAGATCGAGGGGCTAATCAGTTCAGTGGTAGCGGAGACATGGCATTCGTTTGCTCTTCTATGGGCGAACGACGGGTGTTTGCTATGCAGTTTCCCCTGTTGGCAAACGACGAAGCTGCTGGTGTGGGACAGCAGTACCGTTTCTGGAGGACAGCAATGCTCGACTGACCGATGGGACAAGTAAGGAGGACAAAGCGTCTGTGTGTGTTGTAAGCAGCGCGTCTTCAAAGTGCAGCGCGTGCTCGGAGCTGCAGTGAAAATGAGACAGTAACTGCCAGGAGCAGTATCAGCAAGCACAGTTGCAGTTGCTGGGTACAGTGGCAGCAAGCAAGTGCTGGAGGAGCATGTTGATTGCTACAGTGAGCTGCTGTCGGAATGGTTTTGCTGCATGCCTCTACCTTCCATGAGACTCTCCAGTGTGGATTGAGCATTTCCCCTCCTGGGTGTAGGCAGTATTCTTGCACACATGAAGCAGTGAGGTGTTTCCCCCTACCACACAGTTGTGTGTCTGTGTGTTGTGTCAGGTTCTGCCCCAGGTTGTAGTGTCACCTGCTGTTGAGCCTTGCCTTGCCTGAAGGCTTATGTCTGGCCTGGCTTGTGCTTCAGCCCTTCTGCCCTGACAGTGCATGTGAAAGGCAGCTACTGGGCTTGTCAGCCAGTGGTTTTGTCAGCTGTCAGATCCATGTTTCCTTGTTCCTGTGGTTCCTGTGGTAGAGTGGTTGTGCTTTGTGCACGGCAGCAGCAGGCCTGAGCATTTCAGTTGCGCAGGCAAGCTACATGAGTGTAGCGCAGCATCACGTGCACTGGTTTGGACTCACTTGTGCTGTGTTGTGCTGTGCTGTGCTGTTCTGTGCAAGATGTGTGCTGCTTGGATGCTGTAGTGTTAGGCGCTGGACTTGCACTACAGGTGCGCAGGAAAGTTATGTGGTTGTGTCTTTGGTGCAAGCAGCAGTATGGCGCTCAGTGTGATGTGTCCCTTGTGACGGTGGTCAGCATGTGTTGGTGCTTGGAAGTTGTGTGTTCAGTGTGTGAGTTGTGTGTTTGGAGAATGCCTTGCTCTGACATGGGAGAGGAACACGGCACACGGGGAGCTCAGTGTCAAATGCACAGTCCCTGATGTTGGGTAAGACACTAGGTGGAGTTGCGTGAGCGAAGTACAGTTCTGCCTCCCTAGTTGTCCTTGTGGTGGTGCTGTGGTGTTCCAGTGGTGGCTCATTGTGGTGTAGGCTAGTCCCCCGCAAGCTCAAGAGCCGTGTGTCAATCCGCAGTAGCATCAGGTCGCGCCTGGTGTATGAGGCTCGCATGCATACCCTCGTAAGTCGCTGGCGCATGTGTCAAGATATGGGGTTGCATTGCGGAGTGCTTTGTTCAGCAAGTACCAGACTTTCCAGTGCATGGGCCCGTTCATGGCACACAGCGCATGACTCTTTGTGAGTGAGAGAAGCCCACCTGCTGGCCCCAGGTGTTTCTCTTGTCATGGCTGCAATATGTGCACGCACCCTCCTCAACGCCTTTACGGTCTATATCGGCGGGCATTGGTTGAAACCCGGTGTGGTGGAGGTACCGCCTGGTTGTTTGTGTGTTGTTCTGCTGACCTGCGTGGTTGCACTGAGTCAGAGGTCCATGCTTGTGTGGCATTTGGCCCTGAGCATGTGACAAGGTTGCTCATGCTGTGGTAGTGCTACTTACTTTGTGGGTGACCCCCAAGTTCTTGTGTGCACTCCAGTATGTGGCACAGAGGCATCTGCACCGTGAAAGTCTTGTTGGTGCAGGGGTGGTGTTTGTGAAGAAGCCCTATCCATGGTGTGTCTGATACGACCAATGAAGTGCGTTTTGTGTGCTGAAGCAAAAGCTCTGTAGAAGTTGTTCAGAGCGCTGATTGTCATTTGAATGGATGTTGTTGTGTGCTGATGTTGTCAGTTCAGTGTGTGATGAAGGCTGCATCGGTGTTCCTGTAAGCCGTGGCAGCATTGGGATGATGTATGTGTGATGCAGAGACCAGATCCTTGTGGTGTTTTGGTTGTGAGGTTGTCAGTGCCATTGCATCGTGGCCGTTGAAGTCAAAGCAGGACAGCTGGAGCCCTCTTGCTGAGAAGCAGTACACCGCCTGCAAGCATGGCTATGTCGGCTGCATGGTAGTCAAAGTTGTGTATGCTTACTGTTGTGGCGATCCCGACAGGCTCAACGTGGAGAGGACAGAGTTCAGCTACATGTTTGGTTGAAGCCCTTTGCATGGTTACTTGACATGCCTGCAGTGTGATGACGTGTGTGTAGACACAGGAAGGAGTTCTGTGGTTGGCAGTCTTGTGGCTGCGACTGGCTGCCGTGTGGAAGTGTACTCCGTGGTTGTGCATGTGAAGCAAGCCGTGATGCTAGCTTGTGTGTCAAGAAGCTTCAGTGTTGCAGTAGTCCTGACGGACAACAGTCAATGGCCGGGTGTACACTGTGAGTTTATCTGGCTGATGTGCATCAGTGGCGTGCCGCATCTTCAGGCATTGTGCACACGCTTGTGTAGACGCTGATTGTTGCAGTGGCTAGATTGCCAATGTGTTCCACGGTAGTATGGCTTGTCGTTTTCTGGTCCTGAAAGCGTTGGGCTGTGGTCACATGTCAGCCTATCTTTCGAAGTGGTGGCCGGTGTGTTGTGCATGTTGACGCAGTTGGTAAAGGCATCTGCCTTGAAGGAGCTCTTTGAAGCATTGCCGATGAGGCATTGTCGTGTGCTGGAGCTACCCTATGCAGTCCCATATTGCATGTTGACATGGTGCACGCAGTGGTGTGTTCAAAGTTGGCAAGCAGTTTGGGTGTGTGTTTTTGTTGTGCTTTGTTGCTGGTTTGCACTGTGAGCACAGGTACACTCAGTTTGGTTGTCAAGTTGTGTGCTGCAGAGCGACATCTGCCTCCTACTGAGTGCTTTGCAGTTCTTGGGTGCTGGTGTACGAGCTTGTGTTCGCGGCTGTGCTCTGCAAGCGTGTCGCACTCTTGCAAATACTAGGGGTTTGTATCGGCGTTTTGTCGTCTTGTGTGACAGTGCGGCGTGTTGGCCTAGCGCCCTGCCGCTTGTCCACTATGGCAACGCAAGTGTCGCCATCTCGGTTTTGCGCTGTGGTTCGCGTTGTGTGTGTGTGTTGGCTACTTTGGCTATTCCCAGCGTTCTTGCAGGGTTTATGGTTGTCGTGTGGCGATCGCGCTTTGGCTTGGTTGGCGGGACTCGCTAAATCGCGTGAGTGGCATCGACGAGCAGTAGCATCGCTCGTGTGACAGGGAGCGGCGCAACTGCATAGCCCTGTTGGCGTTTGTATGCTGGCGCTGTGCGTTGTGGATGTGTTCTTCTGCACGCTGCACAATGGAGACAACTTCGTGGCTTGTTGCAGTCTTGAGTTGTATGCAGGCTGCAGAGGTTGTGTTTCACAGGCAGTGCAAGCCAGTGTGTCTTCTGAGGTGTTGTGTGCTTGTGTAAGGTTGTCAGTGGATGGTTTCTGGCAAGTGCATGTTTGTGCTCATTCTGAGTGCCTTTGGGTGGTCAGATTCCTGGAGACGACGACTGTGTTGCGTGACTGCTGTGCTCTGAGTTGTAGACAGCAGCAACGGTGACAGTGTGTCAGGACATGGTGGCGAGATCTTTGTGCGTACGCCATCTGTGATGAGGTCAGTTGCGCTGTCAGTTGGCGCAAAGGTTTTGGTGCTGAGCAAGTGTCATGGTTGTGTTGTGACAGCTGGGCAGATATCGATGCTGTTGGTAGGTCGAAGGTGTGGTAGGTGTTGGTGAACTGCATTTTGCAGAAGGCTAGGCATTCATCTCTCCTTTGCTTTCATGCGGGTTTTGTTAGCTGTACCTGGAGGCCAGTGCGTGCCGAACAGCTCCATGCATCCTTTGTCCTTGCCTATGCCTTGTCGTGAAGTTTGGGCAGTTTTCAGTTGCAGTTCAGTTGCGTCTGTCACGGGTCGGTGGTTTGACGCACTTGGTGTTACCCGCCCGTTGATCAGTATCCCCCTTTCCTACTGTGGTGCTTCCCCTTGGCTTCGTGTTGGCTTGACTTCGTCCGGCCGTCAGGCAACGAGGGCGTTGCCTTGGTGAGAGGGAGCCGCGTGTAGTGATCAAGGCGGCTTGGGAGAGGCTCTGTTGGGAGAGCATCTTTCCCTGTGTTGAGTAAGTTATCATGTTGTGAGTATCTGAGGAGCATTCTGGCTTATGGATGATGTGGGTCAGTCAGTTGACCCTTGATCCAGAGTGTGACAGTTATGTGGGTCAACTCTGTGAAGCTCATCAAAGGCTGGCGCCGTTCGGTGCTGGTCACCTTTGTCGTCCCTAGTGGATTGGCTTGGTCAGTCATGCTTCCTTTTGTAAGTCACAGTACATGATCCATCCATGAAGCCTCCCTCTACAGAGTATGGCTTGAGTTGAGGCAGGACAGACTTCTCAAGGCCTATGCCAGTTTAGTCTAGTCTTTCAGTCCCCTCGTCGACTCCTGTGCCTATCATGAAAGGCTCACGCTTCCTATCACGCAGAATCCATCAGGACACAGCCTGTCCAGCCTGTTCTCCAGAGATCGAGGGGCTAATCAGTTCACTACTGCTGCTGTTGCCACCCCCGCCGTCACCGCCGCCGCTGCTGCTGCTGCTGCTGCCACCAGCCTGTTCCAGCGGCGGCTGATATCGGCCAGCATGGGGTGATCGTCGTCCTGATCTGCTCCCTCCGCTGCTGCTGCTGCTGCTGCTGGCTGCGGGTGCAGCTGCTGTCGGGCCGCTGGTGTCCAGCCTCAGCACGACAGCGAGCAGTGCGATAGCGAGGCACGATGCAAACTCCGGCAACACCAGCAGCGCGGCAGCGCCAGACAGCGACTGCAGCTGCCTCGGCTTGACGGCAATCACTTCGAATGCCAGCAAGAACAGACTGCTCAGCACAGAGGTCAGGGCCCCGTCCGTTTGAGTCACAATGGAGTCGATGAGGACTCCGAGTGGCTGCTGCTGCCTTAGCGCCCGAATCCTGCTGTGGGACTGTATCGCAATGAGACTTAGGCTAACTGCTGAGGGTGCCGCAAGCCAAGCTGCGCTGCAGACATTGTGCCCTTCTGCTGCCAGGAAATTGCTGGCCAGTGAGAAGGTGTACAGCAGATCGCTGCAGCACGTTTCTGTCGTAGCTATCCGCTGCACGAGCTCACTCAAGTGCTGGATGTTGTATGGGGCAGCACTTCTAGCTGACAGGAACGCTACGTCTGCTTTGAGCAGTGCCGCTGTAACAATCATGCCAGGCCCCAGGTGATCTAGCAGCTTAGAATCAACCAGCTGCTGCCGCACAGTGGCTGCAGCACGGGACGTAGGAGATGCTCCAACGACTTTCATGGCTGCGCGCAGCCATGCGTTCAGGGCAATGCAAGCCATGCTCAGCACATGCGCTTGCACATGTCGCTGCTGCAGGGCCAGCACGCACTGTCCCGCCAACAGGCATGTTGCCTGCATGCAGCAGTTAGCAGGGATAAACAGCAGCCTATTGGTTTGACAAGGCGGATTGGGTCACAAATGCGCCTTACTAATGAATCAGCAGCTTATTTGTCATGCACTGCATGTGTCCAAGCCATGAATGCACCCAAGTCAGCTGGGACAGTCTGTCAATCTGCAGCCCTCGTGCTGCTGTGTGCACAAGCTGCAGTCAATGTCTAAGGGGTATGCTGGTCTGCATTTCTACGAGCAATAATGAGTGAAGCAAATAAAATAGCATATAAAAGAGCATCATGACATGATGTCAGCACGCATCACCCACCTGCACGTCCTGCACAAGCTTCTTCCATGCTGCATGTGGCAGGGGTGGCTGCTGCTGAAGGCTTTGCACACGCAGCAGGAATTCACCCAGAGTGTGGGCAGCTTCCACCGCTCCTACATCCCGCCAGTCTGTTTTCACCGCGTTTCCCAGCTCCACGATGCATGCCATCCAGGAGGTAACTACACTTGTGGCCTCAATTCCGGCTCATGAATCAAAGGGCCGATCTCAGCCTGTCAGGACTTTATATAACAACCGCAAACGATTAACTTTGACTAAACAACAACGTTTGAGCAATTTGAGGCTGTGGTATGGCCTACTTAAAGATATCCAAACCTGCTGCACATCAGATGGGGGCCCAATTCCGGCTGAAGCATATTTCGGTGCTTGTAGAGCTGTGATCAGACAATGTGTTGTTCTGAATCCAAAACAAGTTTTTTGAAGCGTTCTCAAGGGTGTCAGCGGTGCAGCAGGGACCGATTGGTGGCAGTACAAGAGATGTGTGCAGCTACAGTCTGGTGGGTGCAGCTCTCACGATGCACGACTTCGAACAGCTCAAAACACTTGAAAATTGTGTGATACCCGTCTGATGTTTTTCTTGACCGCAGTGTATGGCAAAACAAGGGTGTGTGGGCAAATCCTCCAGCAGGCACCCCGCAGCAGCAGCCAGAGCATGTTGATGAAACCCCATGCTGCCGGCAACATCTCAAAAGTGATGTTCCGTACTATGAACGGCATTTGAGGTGTCCTGGTGGCGTAGCCAGAGAGTTGCACCTCCTGAGCAGTGACCATCTCGATCTGCATAAGTCACATCGCCGTTCCCAGCCCCACCCAGCTGTTTAAAAAGTTGAGTCTACTTGAAATAATCATCAAAAAATCACGTATTTTTTGTGGGAGCTCTAACGCCCTGGTGTGTCTTTAGCCGGAATTAGGCCCAGCCGGAATTAGGGCCCCAGGTGTACAGCGTTAGCCATTGCAGCTGCAGTGTGCTGCTGCTTGTCAGGTCTGCACAAGAGACATCAGAGTCAGCTGCTATCACGAGATGCATTTGTGTGGCACATTAGAGGGAAGTTATGCTAATGTTACTCACAGTAACGTCGACGTCAGTAGCGGGAACTGACCTGTGGCTTCATCAACAGTAGCGACAGTAGCATGTCTTGCCCCCTCAGCGGTACTTTCGATAGCTTTTATACTTGGACTACTTCGATGCCATCCTGCAATGAAAGCACTCGCCCTCAACCCGCAATGAGGGCCACTCAACAAAAGGGCGGGAACTTCTTGTGCAGTTGAAAGGGCAGGTACACGTTGCTTTCTCAATCAAGTTACGCTTGCGCTCAGGAGTTTGTATTTGTTAAATCAGGCCGCAGCGGCTTGCAGCGAGAGATTGGACCATTTGTCATACACCGCTGTCACATCTCCCTTGCAACCTCAGTCCTATATCAACACCCAACATGGTGACTTTGGTATCTACGTCCCCACTGGGCCTGCAAAGCCTGGCCGCCAGTATCTACTGCTTTGCCAGAAGCAAGCTGTGCAGACTCATGTGGTGCCACAAGCAAGACGCAGGCATCTGCATAAGTGCCATGGCTGCATGTAAGTTTGGGACAAAAACACACACCCTAAGGCAGGTCTGCAGTGCTGCAGGGTGGATGAATTGAGACAGCAGAGTACCTGGAAAGGTTGGTTGGTACTACTTTGAACTGTCCTACGGGAGGTGTGTGTCACATTGACAAGGTATGTCAGATTTTGCCTTCATCACCAGTTGTTGGGTGGTTAGCTGGCACAGAAATGATTACTGGAGCAGGACATGAACATCAGAAGTGATGGCGGGCGGAGAGCTTGCAGGCTGGGCGCAACCACTGACCTAGCATGGGTAGCCGAAGAGCCTGTAGGGTAGGTGCAATTACTGACACTGCAGTTGAAATCTTTGGTGAAGGCCACATCCTACTACCTGCCACAACTTCCCCAGCCATGCATGTGCTGACCACTACAGGCTGTGACAGCATTCATCCAGCATGATTTACCTGTAAGATATTCCAGATAGGGTTCTGAACAGAGTCGCCACCCGGTGGTCTCAGGCTGAGACCTGCGTCATATGATGTCAGGAATTATGTGCGGGGAAGCCCCATTTCAACTGGTGCAGCATTGGTGAGCCAGAACCATTTTGAGTGTGCCACAGTGTGACTAGGGACTCGGGGCTAGGGACTGCCTATCTCACACCAACCCCCTTCATCGGAAATTTCAGCATTGTTGTTTCAGCCCTGCGGAAACCGCCGAGTGCCGACAGTCGGAACAGTAGGCTGGAAGAGCGGGCGCTGGCGCCACTGTTGAGGCCGACTTGAAAAGTCGCACAGGCTAAAACCGGCAATATGGCGCGCATTTGGTGTTTCTGACTTGTCAGAACCAGTCGATGATATGAAATTTTGTCTTCGAGACGCCGTGTAAGCTCCGAGGACCGCACAGGTGCACAAGAGAGGCTGATGTTGACGCCATGGCTGTTTAGGTGGACTCCAGAGCTCCAGCTGTGGCACGACTGCACAGTCGGACAGGGCTGAATTGACGTGTTTAATTACACATGTACAATGTACATACTTAACATGACAACTATGGCTGGTAGGCCTGTGTTGGCTTGGTGTCAGTCTCATGCAGGCACAGACACAGGCTCACACAACTGTAAGGACACTGATTCACATCGTGGAGGCTGATACCCACTGTAGCAACAATGCTGGTGTGTTATCAACCTCAAAACATGGCTGGTAATGCCTCAGTCGATGACAGTAGCACAGGCAGTTCTACCAGGTAACTGTGGAGTACACATCATGTGACATGTCACTGGGCAACCTTGGTACTTTTCTGTGCAGCCAGGATGCTGCCTTTGCTGCCCTCCTACAGGTCGCATACAATCAGCAATTTGAGTTAGAACTACATCGCTAAATGAGAAAGACGCAGATGCTTTGATCTGTCGCATTCAAACCATCGTGTGACAGTTGAAGCAAAAGTGGCAGAACGAGCTGCGTAGGACGCACTACACCTTTCCAGTAATGTCGAGATTGCATCCTGTCTATGTCTGCCAGTCTCCAAGCGTCCTCGCGTTCGCTATAGTCTCAACTCCTCTCTGCAACAGTGCTCCTGTGCACTCGCCAGGCTCTCCAGACGGCACATCGCTGGCATGGAATGTGCTTTATTTATGGCCACACCGACACTACAGTCACCCTTCACAGGGCGTGTAGCCCACACATCATTGTTCAGATCGGAGCAGCAGCAGGGGCCCCTGAGAGAAGTGGCTGAAGCTCCACGTCATCAGAAGATACCTGTCATTATTGGAATCGGGACAGCATGATGGCACCACCAGCAGCCTTTTGGAGGGATCCAGGCACATGTGACAGCAGGATGCAGGTCCTGGCCTTCAAGACCGGCTCACATGTACTGCTGAAAAGCAGTGCTGCTCATATGCAAGCTCTTCCAAAGGTATGTCCCAGCCAGGTTGTTGTAGTAGTAGCCAAGAAGGGTTTTCAACGTATGAATGTTCCTGTGCATGCTTGCTGGCAGGCCATATGACCAGGCCGTGGCCATTGCAGCTGGGATGCCCTGCATCAGCTTCACTGAGCAACTGCTTTGCATCTTTGCACCTGGGACTGGGGCACAGGTACGTGTGTTCGTTGTGGCCATATACACATGGTTGTTTTGGCCCTGCGTGTGAATATGCTCAGGCTATGTCCTGGCTGCTCTCTTGTGCTTGCAGGTCATAACTGTCTTGACATCATCTGTTAGGGTGCAAGCAGCAGGCAAGCAATGGCCAAACTTCTGATGTAAGTTTTGCTGCTGGGGTCAAGGATACCGCAGCTTCCTGGAACTGAAATGGAAATGACACGGGCAAGCTGTCAGCCTCCAGTGCCAGGCCTGCCACATATGAAGGGTGCAGCCCATTACACATCGGACTGGCACAACCCATGTGTCAGCGCATTGGCAGGAACACCATCTTTACAGTCCTTGAGCAGGTGCTAGCGGTTTAATGCGAATGCACTGCAGGTATGTTGTCTTGTTTGGTTGCATCACCTGAATGCGCTGCTGCTGCTGCTGCTGCTGCTGCCAACCTACCCCTTTGCGCAGGCCCCAGCTGGACATGGCACCTGGCCCCCACACAGCGCCTCACACTTTCGGCCTAGTCACCAGGATGACACTCTGACTTGCACTGACCGTCAGCAAGGCCTAATGACATCAAGCAGAAGTGAAGCGGCGGCGGCAGTGCAGGCATTGCACATGCGCTTGCAATATGGCAGTAGGCGGGTTGGGATGGCCACAGCATACCCACCAGGCCTGCGTGTGTGGTGGCGACAAATGACCAAGAGTCTTAGTAACCTGGGCCTTGCTCCAGCATGCTATGGTGCTGCTGCCAGCAGTCTGCTGGTGACAGCCGCAATCTGGGTGTAGACACTTTGTCGACAGCTTGGTGGACATCTGGTGTGGGTATGGACTGTGTGATGGTCAGAATGCCTATCTGGGAAGCAGGATTGGACACTGTGCTCATACCAGTTCTGGTTGCTTCTGCTGCGTCTGCCGGTGCAGTCTGCAAAATGCAGTGTTGGGCTCACAGCAGCAGAAGGGTGCACAACTCTTGTGCAAGTTCTGCCTGTGTGTTGCTTTGCCAGCTTTGAGCATAGTGCTGCTTGGCACTAAGTGGCATCAGGTTGTATCCTAGTGATGCTGTAGCTTGCACTTTGCCACAGCAGCATAGGGTACTGCTGGTTTGGGAGCCTTTTCGACGGCCATTGCCGACGTGCTTTGAGGTGCAAGCATGGCTGGGGTGATAGCAGTATGACCTGGCATACGCACTTGCTACGATGCACTCAGACGCGCATGCTATCCCTTTTGGGACAATGCAGACATGTGGCACATTCATGTGTGCAGCACTGGCTGGGGGTTCAACTTCCCATTCACTCTTGCTTGTACAATATGTTTTGTTTGTTGTGCAATATATCTGGGTCATTGTGCCAGTCAGTATGTATCAGCTGACTTGTGTGTGTGCAGTTCAGCGATTGGCGTGTCACATCTGACTCTGAGTGAGTGGGTCAGCGTGTAAGCTTGACATAGACTTAGCTTTTGCAGAAGCACTGGTCAACAGTCGCAGCAAGGGCCGGAGTGAGCAGAACAGTCGATGTCTGCTGGCAAACAGCGCATAGTTGGTCGCGACTGCAACAGTTAGCTGCGCACAGTGGGAACTGTGTCGCACGCTGCTGCAGGTGCCGCTGCAACAGTCGACTGACCCGCAGCGAGCAGTCGCGGCCTCAACAGTGTGCTGAAACCGCTCGACCTAAACTATGCACTTTTTCAGTACAGACTGCTCACAAGCATACAGCCAGCTGAAACAACAATGGAGAAATTTCCGAAGTTCCTTCCCCTGCTTCTTCCAAGTCTCGCCCACCCTCTCTCAGTCCCCCCCCCCAGCCCAGAACAGCAACCACCCAGCATAGTGGTGCTGCTCCACCTGGAGTACCACGCCAGCACTGCTGAAAGCCTTGCTCTGGCTGCCAGCAGCAGCCATGCAAGCTAGCAGCTGCTGCAGGCCTGGGACCAGCCTGATTCTGCATTCAATGCAAGCTGCCTGATCGGTGTGTTGGGCCGGCATGGCTGGCTGGCTGAATATCTCATGAGCGTGTTAGGCGTCATACCTGGCAGGGCTGATGCCAGGCACGACAATTGAACAGACTGCCATGGGCTTGTGCTGATACGAAGCTCCATGTTTGTGCCACACGGTGTGTCCAACTTGACTTGTTGTTGTGACAGTTGATGCTGGCCGCTGTAATCAATAGTGCCCGCATGTGTCATTCCTGAACAAACAGCCAGTCCCCTCAGGGAGCCCTGAGGCCCAGTTGGTGCTGAAGGTGTGTGTCAGAGTGTTTGCAGAAAGGGTGCTTGTCATTGGGGCAGGAGGTGATGGGCAGTGCCAGGATGGAGGGAGAGGGGCAGTGGTGCACCGTGCAAGACAGGATCACGCTGCGGTAGAGTATCATGACTCCTGACATGTTAAATTCTTCACCAGCTGAATCCCGCATCCCAGCCCCACGCACATCACCTGCAGCTGTAGGGCACCGTGCAGTGCAGCATGGAACGTCACGTGGCGCAACCACATGTGTGGAGACCTACTGCATCAAGCTCTTGCATCGCTCACATTGTGCTGGCCAACACGAGCAGCGTCTCAGGCGAGTGCCTGCAGGGCAGAATTTTGATCAGTCGCTGATGTAGTACTCCTGAGTACCCAGCACAGGTCCGGTTTGCAAGCACTGCAAGGCAGCCCTTGACAGCAACGTGAGAGGTCGCTGCACCCCCCCCCCCCCCCCGACCCACTGGCTTCAAGCCAACGCCAACGGTTGCCATCAGGTGTCAAGGGCCGTCCCAGACCTAGCAGGTGTAGCCGCTCACTCCCTAGCACTCAGCACTGCCATGCACCAGCAGCAGCGCTAGCGTCAAACCCTGATCGGGTCTGGGCACCAGTGTGTTGTGCACCTACCTCAAAGCAGCCAGCAGCACCCTCCAGCTGCTTCAGCTGACAATCCGTGGTCCAAAGCCAACAGCAGGTTTCAACAGCATTATGCCTGCCCATGCTAGCAAAGTAATAAGCCCGGACAGGCAGGCCCCAACCCCATGCCAGCACAGCAGCACATGCCACAGGCTGAGCCTCCTGCAGGACTACTCAGTAGCCCAGCTGTAGACTATGGTAGTTTAGCAGTACTAGTGTTCTTTGGGGGAATGGCCATTATCCTCTGTCCCTGCTGCACTTTGCAGCTGGTGGAGCCGCTGTGAGGCTTCACCCAGCCTCCAACGTTCCTGGCAGCTGCCGCCCACGTGGGTCTTGCAGCTCTCTTGCAGTTGTTGAGGTGCGCCCATGAGCATGCCATAACATGCATCAAGCCTGTGCACCTAGCAAGATGCTCAAGTGGGGGATGCACGTTGCCACAGCTGGGAGGTCTCCTCAGCAAGCGCTCCCAGCTGCCTTGCAGTTGAAGGCGACCACCATTCATGGGCATCACTGCAGGCAGAAGCTGTGCTACCGGGGCCGCTCGGGTGTGGTGATCTTGAAGTGGTCCCCTGTGAGTTTGGTGCAAGAACACTGCAGAACCGTTCTTTCAGATGTTCCATTCAAACACGCGGCAAACTGAAAGATGACAGCCCACCATCACTATCGTGCACATGCAGCCCGTCTACTGCGTATTACTCAGACGTGTGACTGTATTGTGTTCCACTTCAGTTGCAGATGGCTGCAGTGACCTGTCGGACCAGCAGCGGTTTCCTCTAGGACTAGTTCTACCTGTCTCGCTGCAAGCGGGCCAAGAAAACACCTTGTCGATATCCCACGACACAGATGCAGACAAGCAGCCAATAACTCACAGCGGTGAGTGCAGACCGTGCTGGTGTATGCTGCTGTTGCACAACATGTGTGCTGCTGTGCTGTTCATAAGGAGGGCCACTGCAGTAGCATAGTGTGCTCTTTCAGCAAGTCCGCTTTGGGAGAGCCTGTATTATGTAGTTTTCTCAGCCCTGCATCCACCAACAGTCGTTGTGTGAGAATCTGGCTGCTTTGAATCCTTTGCAGGCCTGTCGATACGTCCACGATGGCAAACGCCGTAGTTGCCTCCTGGGCAACTTGCATAAAGGAAACACACCAACAAGTCAACGACTATCAGGCTTTGATGTGTATGTCCAAGTCTCATGTCACCAAAGCCTTTGAAGATCGTATCAGGAAGCTGCAGCAACAGCCACCCCTGCCTCATGCAGCATGGAAGAAGCTCGTGCAGGACGTGCAGGTGGGTGATGCGTGCTGACACGCAGGAACAGGATGGCCCCCTCATTGGTATGAACAGCTTGTGGCGTGTACGTCTTTGCAACAAGATGTAGACGGGTTTCAGGAAATTTGCAAGGCCTGCACCGAGCTAGAGCAGGCCTGCTCTTGACATTCATTGTGGGGAGGTCTTGTGGGAGAGGCTGCCGTGTATCTTTCGGGTGCACCCAACAGCCAGACGGTCCCCATGGCGTTGGCTGTGCCAAGCTGCATGGCAGTTTTGAGAAATGCACCAGACCAACTGCAAGTGCGTTTTCTGCTGTGCTGCTGCGTGTAGGTCACGCGCAAGCTGGCAGCACTCTTCGTGCAGGCCCTGCTGCAGCTGGCTGCTACCACAGAGACCCTTGACATAGATGCAGTACAGCAAATGCTGGGCAGGGCTTGCATTGCCTTGAACACATGGCTGCGCGTAGCCCTGCCCAACATCCAAGCATCCCCTGCGTCCCATGCCGCGGCCACTGTGCGGCAGCACCTGCAGGAGACGGGGCTGCAGCACCTGGGCGCTGGCATGGATGCTGCAGCGGCCCGGCTGACAGCTGCAGTTGCTTCAGTTGCAGCAGCAACGGCCGCCACTGGCGGCAGCAGCAGCAGTGGCAGCAGCTTGCCAACCACCACACAGCAGGACGTCGGCTGTGTTGGCTTGTTGGAGGCCATCAGACTGTACAAGGCGGACCAGTGCAGCAGCTACCTGCTCAGCACCTTTGGTCTGGCCAGCTGTCTGCTGTCCTCCACAGGCCACTTGAGCATCACATCTGCACTGCCTGCGGCACCTGCAGCGGCTCGCCTGATCCTCAGCGCCCTTCAGTCCCATAGCAGATTTCAGCAGCTGCAGCAAGCAGAGCATCTGCGGCAGTACGTCACGTCCATGCGTGAACGCGGGAATGAATCTGCTGCTGCACTGCACGTGCAGCAGCATGTCCTGTCGCTTGCTGCAGAGCTCATCAACGTCAAGCCGGACGTGCTGCATGCGGTCCCTGGTGCTGATGACTTGCTGCTGTTGCCTGAGTTCGTGTCGTGCCTCGCCACCATGCTGGTTGCAAGCGTGCTGGGGCTCGACAGCAGCAGTGATGATGGAGGCAGGGCTGCAGCCATTGCGCAAGCAATGATTGCATCAGTAACCAGCAGCAGACAGGGGAGCAGCGCAGGCCATCGAGTGCCTGGTAGCGGGCGTCATGCTGGGGCCCAGCAGCAGGGTCAGGACGCTGGCAGCAATCATGGTGGCAGTAGCAGCACAGCCGGCCGCGGAGTGCTCCTCGACAGCCTGACCCCCTTGTCCTGCAGCTTGTTCGACGCATTGGGCATCACCAAGGAGACTGCACAGGAGGTTGGGAGGCTGGCGTCGTCTCAAGACCTCAGAACCATACCCTACTTGGAGGTGTTGGCAGAGGCCTACAGTTCTGTGCTCCAATACCAGGTGAGTTGTGGCAGACGGTGACAGACTGCTGGCATTGTTTTGTTGACGAAATAGCGCCAAGCCTGAATGTGCCACGGTGGCTTTGGTGACTGCTTTTGGCCTGCATTGCAGGCTGAAATGTCCATGGGCCAGTCAGAGTCTGAGTATCTTCTTCTATCATTGTACAAGGCAGCCGGACAAGGTTAACTGGGCCCAAACTAGGAGTGTGGGTTTCCACAGCCGACAGCAACTCAAAGCCTTACAGAACAGGCATCCAATGCTGCCGTGCATATTGTGTGTTGTGCACAGGTCGATACAGCCCAAGGTTCACTCACTGCGCAGCTGCTGCTACAGTTGGAGACAGACATGCTGCTCACCCTGGCGATGCAGCAGCTGACAGCAAGCATACCTGACAGCCATCCTGGAGCCCAAGCAGCACGTGCCGCAGTCAGCGAGCTGCAGTGTGGTCCCCTGCAGGCCCTGTGGCATGTTGGCGGCCTCCACAAGCTGCCTCAGTCAGCAGCCTATCTGGGCCCACAGATGGCACTGCAGCTGCTGCCATCAGTGCTCCAGCACTAGCAACAGCTGCCAGGACTTCCACGGCAGCAGCATGAGCAGAACCCAGGGCAGGAGCAGCAGCATGAAACTGTGCAGTGGTGTGCCGTGGCACCCTCCGCAGCTCTGCGGTGTGAGCTATTGCCGCTGCTCACCAACTACTGTCTCACACAGCTGCGGAAGCAGGAGCAGCGACTGCAGTCTGAGCCCCCAACCCCTGGCCAGCCACGAGCTGCATCTACACCTGGTGTCTTTGCAAGCGTGATGTGTTTGAGAACCCTGCTGGTGTGCTCAGTTGTCCCAAGTGCTTGCACTGCTCCAGCAGCAACAGCACCAGACAACACCCCCCATGTCGGCCATGCTTGGGTCCTCTATGCTCAGGATGCTCTGGAAGTGAATGCCGCCAACGTCATAAAAACCTTTGAGGCGGCATTGCGGCAGTGCGCAGCAGCCCCACTCACGACAGAAGGTGGCGGTGGTGCTGGTGCTGGTGCTGGTGCTGGTGCTGGTGCTGGTGCGGGTGCTGGTGCGGGTGCTGGTGCGGGTGCGGGTGCGGGTGCGGGTGCGGGTGCGGGTGCGGGTGCGGGTGCGGGTGCGGGTGCGGGTGCGGGTGCGGGTGCGGGTGCGGGTGCGGGTGCGGGTGCGGGTGCGGGTGCGGGTGCGGGTGCGGGTGCGGGTGCGGGTGCGGGTGCGGGTGCGGGTGCGGGTGCGGGTGCGGGTGCTGGCGGGCCTGCTGGCACAACAGGGGAAGGAGCAGGAGCAGCGTCCGCAGCTGTTGTACGCGGCCGGCTAGATGCCTATGCGACAATGTTGTTTCAGCTGTGCCATCAGCGGCTTGTCTACCCTCGCAACCCCTCTCCTTTGCTGATCAAATCAAATCAAATCAAAGTTACACCTGTAGCTATGAAACTCAAGAGCTCATGCCAGCCATTCACTGATATCACGGAGATAGCACAACAACCCAGAAAGAACAACATACTGAGGATCAAAACAGAGATGCCTGACGCTGTTGTGGGGATGAAAACCAACCCTAAAATCCCCAGGCGTACTATCTAAGTGCACGAGATGGACAACCCTCCGAATGGATGCCGGGCAAAAACCTCCGTGGAGGAAAATAAAAAACCCTTTGTGGCAATGTGACTTTGGGCTGGACCAATTCGGAGGCTCGGCACTAGACGGCTCTCGATACAAAAACACAAAGCTGTCAAATCAGTCAACTGTCGTCAACGCTCCACTGCTGCTGCTGCTGCTACAAAGGACTGTTACTGCTCTCCAGTGATATCAGCTGCAGGCCCAGGTGTTAACGCCATAGAGCTTCCTCCATTGGCCTCGCGCCTTGCAAGGGCGGCTCTTCTAATGTCCCAAGCGCGGAGGATGTAGTTGGCCATCAAAGGCTGGTTGAGCAGTTGGCGCCATGGGGCCTGTGTGGGGCTGGCTTGGGCATCTGCAATACAGTCTGCAATATGTGGCATGCTGCGGGGGATAGAGTAGGCAGGGCACTCCAACAGGAAGTGAGTGGGTGTTTCAGCATGTTGTTTACAGGATGGGCAGAGTTGTCTTGCATTGCGTGCAGTAGCTGTCTCCCTGTGTCTTGTATGGCTATGGAAGGCATTGAGTGAGAGGGTGATGTTGGCACATGCAGCAGGGCCAGGTTCCGAGCAGCAGCGTCGGCTTCACAGCCTGCTGGTCAGCATGGTCAAAGTGAGCAGGTGCAGCAGCGGCTTGCTTGGTATGGCAGCACGGGTACGTTTCCGTGCTGGTGCTGCTGCTTGTGCAGGGATGATGCTTGCTGGACCAAGGCATCAGCAGCAGCACAGGTCGCAGCCACCTGTGGGGACTTCGACAGCGGACTCAGTCACAGGCTGCAGCAGCGCCCCTGCCGGTGCTGCAGCTCCCATTGCCATGCTGCCCAGCGCGGTCATTGTAGGGCGCTGCTGCATGCACTGGGCTCAGGAGCTGCAGGACAACCCGACCATTGTTTGTGCCGCACAAAGCTGCTGGCAGCAGCCGGAGGATCGCAGCATGGAGCAGCAGGTGCTGCATGTTGTGGTGGCCGTTGCAGAGAAGGGTATCGATGATGCTCTGACAGCTGTGCGGCAGTGGCTGAGTGCAGAGAGCACACACAGCCAGCTTACTGCTGCTGGCTATGCGCCTCGGGCATTGCTGCAGCAGCTGGAGCAGCTGCAGGCAACACAGAAGGCCCTGCAGGACAGCCCAACTGACACAGCAGCAGTCCTGACAGCAGCCCTGCACTTCAAGTCTACAGGTCTGGCACTGTCCTCCTTCGCTGTGCCCTGCATGTGCAACAACCCTGGCTGCGCAAGCATGGCAGGGCTATCGGAGCTGGCTTCAGTGTCAGGGCGCAGCTGCATATGCGGGGGCTGCCGTGTGGCCCGCTACTGTGGGCGTGCGTGTCAAGGGGCAGTCTGGAAGCAGCACAAGCCTATGTGTGCGGCGCTCAACGCGGCTGCAGCAGCAGCTGCTGGTGGTGGTGCAGGGGCAGTGGCAGAAGCTGCTGCAGGCACAGCTGCACGCAGCGGCTGATGCTGTGATGTGAGGGTTTCACTGTCACAGGCTGTGTGGCTGTTGCCCGCCATGTGCTGGACAGTCTTGTCTGCTACTTGCACGTCTGTAGGGGTGTGTTGTTTATGTTCCCCTACTTGTCTGCATATCACACAGGCTGACTTGCTGCACACCAGGGTGTTCCAACAAGTCTGGCTGTATATCAGCTGTGACTGACCGTGATGGGCGATGCAACCCTCAGGGCAGGCAGCAGTGAATGCCCGTTCTTGGGAAGTGTGGAAGATTTCTCAGTGTTGTGAAGGTCTTCACACCTCAACCACCAGCCAAACGAACTGTGTTGTAGACGTTTTGACAGGTGATCTGTTGGCCAGCCACTGAGTGCCCACCAATGCTTATGATGGCTGTGCACCAAAGCACATAGCAAAAAAAAGGCAGATCGCCCGTGACAGGCCAGAAGA
Source organism: Desmodesmus armatus (assembly GCA_007449985.2). Taxonomy (NCBI): domain Eukaryota; kingdom Viridiplantae; phylum Chlorophyta; class Chlorophyceae; order Sphaeropleales; family Scenedesmaceae; genus Desmodesmus; species Desmodesmus armatus. The sequence continues at coordinate 255,055 of VIIQ02000108.1, forward strand.
GGCGGGTTCCACGACAATCAAGCAAACTGTCTGTAAAACAAGTCTCTCCGTCGGAGAGCAGGCCTGCCATACCCTAAAAACGCGATTGGTTAGGTTGGGTGAGTGTGTGTGGGCACATGCTGCTGATCACTCAAGTCCAGCCCTGCTTGGACTCGAACCAAGCTCTGCTGTGCACTAGATGGTGTGCATGTTCTGTTGTTCATGGATCGATGAAGCTTCGTCCAATCATGCTGAAACAGTTATGATGGCTGTAATGTACAGACTACATGTGCTGTACACCGTCGTGTGAAAAGTGACGTCCAAAATAACGCCTCATCGCGACGTCGGGTCTGGAACTGATTTCATGGGGCTGTTGTTAATATAAAAGAAGTATTGGGGTACATGTCTAGAGAATGCAGGTCCGGAAGTTGAACGGGTAGCAGAACGGGACAGGGCAACAACACACGGCTGGGGCTGCAAAAAGGATATTAACTAATCTAAATGCATCTAGGGGCCGCCACCCGTATGACGTGCACGTTCCTCTGAGCTGCGTCCCTTCCAGATTTTGTTTTACCTGCAGCACCACAACCATTCACCGTCAATCCAGGAGTCGAAGTAGAGCATTCATATGAAAACCACAGTTATGAGCACGGCTGGGCGGAGGGGACCGTGGGGGATATAACAACAACGTCCACTGACGTTACTGAACAGTCCAGTCATGTTTGACGAATGTATTTCACGGTCTGGTGACTCCACAGGGCCTCGGGTGGACGCTGTCAGAAGCTCCGACGGGAGCAGCACCATCGCACCTTACGGTGGTGTGGGGGATCCGGCGCAAACGGGCATCAATCGGTTCGTTTTGCTGTGCAGTTTTCATTGTTGCTGCTGGAATTTGTGGGGAAGGTACCATGATGGAACGCTGGGTGAAAAACGTTAAAGTGTGAGGACATGTGACCTGAGCATGGGAAAAGGCCTTGCCATAAATGGCAGGCCAACAGGCATGGTGCTCGCTGGTCCCGGAAGTTCAACAGACGGGTAGAGAATATTTATGCAACGTGGGCCTGGAGGTCGCAATGTTCCCCATTATCGACGGGTTGACAGGAAGTGCAGGCTGTTTGAGAGCTGGTGCTCCGACCCAAGCCCGCAGTGGTTATCGGCTGTCCAGGTTGATTGTTCTGCCGCACATTGAGTCTCTTATCACTATCGTCAGTACTTTGGTGTCTTCAGGGAATCCCATGACGCCTGTCAGTGGCGTCCGTCAGCTGCACTAGAACAGTAGACAAAACAGGGGGACTTGAGGGTGATGAAGAAGAAGACGCTCCGTGGCGAAGGGTATACTCAAAGGGTATCTGGACGCAGAATACTCACTAGTCAGGTGCTGGAGGACCGCTTGGAGCAGGCCAAGCAGCAGCTGCAGTGAGTGCCAGAAAACTGGTAGCAGGGAGCAGTTGCTATCATAGCATAGTATGCAGCGCACAGTGGTGCAAAGCAGCTGTGTGGTTGATGACATGCAGTTGACCTCGAGCATGCAGGTCTTCGTGTGATACAGTTGATTCAGGCACTCAGCTGCTATGCCATGTGTGTCCCTTGTCACAACAGTGCTGAAATGAGGGATCAGCGTTCTGGTCTTGATGCCAGTTTAGCTAGGGATACAAAGTTTGGGGCCCAAAGCGGGGTGGTGACTGTCACCCATACTCCCACCCATACTGCAGGGAGCTGCAGAAGCAAAATGAGATCCTGCGAGCCAAGGAGGCCATGCAGATGGAGCTGCTAGAAAGCATGGAACTGGGGCTGGGCAACATGGGCGGGATACCGCAGCAGTCCACAGTTGCAGCCAGCAATGACACCCTCGTGACAGCAGCGCTGTTGGACGTACAAGCCTTGCAGCTGAAGTCTGAGCTGCGTCCCAGGCCGGAGCCAGCACCTGTCAAGGAGGCTCTGCATGCGCTGCACTGCACGTTCACCACTCCTACAGCTGCTGCAGCAGGACAGGGGCAGCCAGTGAGCAGCAGCAGCGACAGTGCCAGCACGAGCGTCAACATGGGCAGCATAAGCAGCGGCTGTGAGACCTCGGATGAGCTCAGCACAAGCCGTGCAGGAAAGGTGCAGAGGCTGCTGGCATCCTTCACTCCTGCAGAGGTCAACACCTTCCGTGCACTCAGCTTGGCACAGGTCGCAGGTGAGCATGGTGCAGGATGTGTCAGTGAGAAATGCTGGCTGTTTGTTTCATGTCAAGCTTGCACGTGTGCATCTAGGGGTGCACCTGGCAGCAGTGGTCTGCCTAAGCTGAGCATGCGCAAGCGACTGCTGGTGGTGCTTGCCACCTTATGACTGGAAAGCATAGGATACCTGCATCGTGTGTGCATGTGAACTACAGATACACACCAGCAGCAAGCACGCATGGCACAACCCGACTGCCACACGGGACACCACCTGCACTCTTGCTCGGCTCTCCTTTGCTGGTTGAAGCTGCGCTCACCCACTCACCCACCCTCACTATGTGGCTGCGCAGAGCGGTTTACGTTGTGTGTTGGGCGGATAGCTCTGGCGCAGCAGGCCGCACAGCGGCCACAGCAAGCTCCTGCAGTGGATGTGCAGCCGGCAGTGGACGAGTTTTGGCAGACTGTGTCTGCTGTCACTGGTCAGCAATGAGCCGCGGCACTGCCAACTTGTTGGGTGAGCAGCAGGTTTGAGCGGGAAGGCGCTTGGCATTTGAACAGCAGGAAATTGCATGCAGAACTGCATGGAAGCTGCTTGGCAGTTCAAGAACATAAGCATGGCAAGTGCAGATGTACTGCATGGGGAGTGCGTGGGAAAGTGCATGCGGTACTGTTCCAGCATGGCCAGGTGTGCTGAGCAAAGCTGCAGTAGCTTGCCTGTGCTGTGTGCACGGCAACATGCATCACACATTCCAAGATCGCTCAGGTGCAGAACCCACATGAAGTGAGCAATACAATTGTTCCCCATTGATTTGTTGGGATCGTGCGTTGTGTGTCTTGCGTCTGCCATATGGTTGGCGTTCACAGGCTGAATCTGGAGACCTTGGAGCCAACAGCACCAGATCAGCAGCACTGGCCAGCCTGTGTCGACAAAGCCAAGCTGCGGCCGCAGCAGAAGCAGCAGATCTGCACCGCATACCACATACACAGCCAGCAGCAGACCGCGCTCCTGCAGCAGCGGCAAGAGATGATGCAGCAGCTTCAAGCACTCCTGGGTACCACAGGGCCACTGGAGCTTTCACTCACAGACTCTGAAGCAGCAGCACCAACCTCCCAAGCAGCCGCTGCTCGGTCTGCTGCTGCTGCACGTCCCGCTCACTTTATGTCGTTAGTGACGGGAACAGCAGCAGGTGCGCCAGAACAGCAGGAGGGGACTTCCTCGCCGTCTTCAGCTTTGCGGCCTTCTCATGCTGCTGCTGATGCCGCCGCTGATGGTGGTGCCTGGCCTGGGAGCTTGGGTGCAGCAGCAGCGGGAACCAGCTCTGTAGCTCTCTTGCGGCGAGCAGCAGCTGCTGCTGCTGCGGCAGCGGCTGGCGGCAGCCGTGGTAGCAGCAGTAGCCTGCTTCCCTCGCTGGGGGACAGTCCAGCACTGTTGGGAGATCCATGCAGCAGAGACAGAGCAGCAGCTCTGCAGCAGCAAGCAGCGAGCATGGACCCCAGCGCAGCATCTGCAGGCCACGGCACCAGCAGTACCGATGCCGGTGCCAGCGCGAGCGCTACCGGCGTTGGCTGCAGAAGTACTGGCACTGGCAGCGGCAGTGGTACCTTGCAGGACCCAGTTGGGGTGCTCCATGTGGAGGATGCGGAGCGGGTTGACCAGTTGCTGCAGCAGCTGATGCGCATCTCGCTGCAGTTGAAGCAGCACTGTCGCAGCTTGGCCACGATGGTGAGTCATCCTGCTGTGCTGCGCTGCGCTGGGACATGGCGTCTGGGGCTGCGTTGGGGTTTTTGGTGCCATGCTGTGAGGCATGGTGCGGCAGGGCGGGGCGAAAACGGGGCGCGGTTGTTCTCACCTGGTGCCCCTTATATCCAACTGTGCACAACACCCTCAAGCATTAGCATGGATCCCATGTAGACTATGCAGTTGACCAAAGTGTGAGAGTTGGCTGATTGTTTTGGCTGATGCACCCCCTTGAAAAGTGCTGATGCCTCCTCCTCTTGACATGCAAGCCCGCGACATAGTCAAGCAGGGTGCATGCTGTGGCCCCCTGAGCATCTGCTGATGCCGCCAGGTCCTGCTGCTGCCTTGTCTCTTGCAGGTGATCAACATGATGGATCCAGAGCAAAGTGCTGAAATCACATTGGCGGCCTACCCCTACATATTGGATTGCCCAGCCTGTAAGTGTGAGAGGCAAGGATGAGCTGCCACCTGCTTCCTGCTTGTACAATCCTTCAAAGCAATGCGCACGCATGTCTGCCGCCATGCCCGTCTCCCTGCAAGCACTTAGAAACCTGGCCGTTGTGCAGCATGTGCGGCATTTCAAGGAACGAGAAAAGTTGTACCTACTTGCCGAGTGGTCAGTTCACCAAGGCTGCTCGTGACAGATTTTTTTTGTGTGACACCTGCTGCCTGCTGTGTTTCCCATCGCTGCCCACACACCCCTCTTGCTGCATTTCCCTCTGTGCACAGTCTGTGCTTGCGTTGCCGGCGCGTCTCTCCCACATGAGGCACGACAAGGTTGAGTCAAGTGACATCAAGGTTGAGGCAACTGACATCAAGGTTGAGTCAACTGATATCAAGGTCGAGTCAACTGACATCCCGTTATCAGCCATCCCAGGGGCGCCCGACCTGCTGAGGCTGCATATCATAAGGGCGCACATATGTAGGATTGTGAGCTGTACCGCTGTACAGAGGTGTTCAAGAGGTGTGAAGAACGGGCGCGCAGGTGTGTTCACACATGCTGCCCCTATTTGCGGCGTGAGACCTGAACTCCCTAGGCAGTGAGCCATCTTATGTTTTGGCCCTCCTGGTGGTTCCTGGTATGCAGAATTGTTGTTGGTATTGTCAAGTGTTATGGAAGTGCTGTCTATCCAGCCAGCCAAGAAAGCACTGCAATCTGGTGTTGCGTGTTATGGCATATGGTTGCTTGCCTGGGACTTTGGCACAGATGGGGATGTGTGGGCCCAGTGTACGTGTGTACGTGCATGTTGGGTTGCTGCATTGGGTGGTGACAGCACACCGTTCTTTCCTTGGGGGACTCACTCTTGTGTCGGTGGCTCATCTGTCTTTCTGTCCCTGTCAGCAGCAAGCAGCAGAATGAGATATGCATGGGGGTGTGTGGTGGATGTGAAGGAGGTTACATGTGCGGATGCAGGCCCGCCTGCTGGGAATGATGCTGTTGTGTTGGTGATTGTACACACATGCTATCGATGGATGGAAAGGTGTGCGCAGCGGCTGTTCTGGTGTTGCTTTTGGGTGTTGGTCTGATTGCTGCAGCGGCACTCGTATATAACCGAGCTAATGCTGTTGGGTGTGTCAAAGCTTGGGATGGAGAGCCAGCCTAGCAGCAATTCTGCACTCCAGTTGTAGCCACAAAGGCACAAGGCAGGTACCTGGAGCATGTCGCTTCAAAGGGGTGTGGGCCACTCACCGGTTTGCTACTTGACAGCATACATGATGAGCCGGGGGAGAGTTTCAATGCCACCTGGCTGCAAATGTTATGTTGCGTTGGGTTCTCATGATGTGCGTGTGTCTGTACTGTTGTTAATTAGTTTTCAGCAGTTGCGCCAGAGCACAACTGCTCAACAGGCGACTGATGGGGCATGGAGTGATCAGTTTCAGCCACAACTGACCATTCGTCATGGTTGCGGGTGTGGGGGCCCAAGTGGGTGGGTTCCCTCCCTTGGGGACAAGATCGGTTTGTGGTGTTCAAAGGCGCTCCTGCCCACCTTGGATTCAGCTGTCGGAGGTCGTTTTGTGTCGGTCAGGGCGGACGCTCGCCAACAATCTCAAATCAGCCCGCAGGGGTGGTATGTCATTGACATTGAATGCTGCTACGGAGGAGGTACTGTGGTGGCCGTTGGGGTGGTGCCCTGTATCAACCAGAGTGAATTGTGCGGTGGCCTTGTGGCATTTGTCTGACACCGCGCCGGCACCAGCCTTGTGTGCTCAGGGCCTGTCCGTGTCTGTACTCATTGGTGTTGGTCGCCCTTTGGCTAGGCTAGTGCTTATGCCCTGAAGCAAGTTCTAAAGCCCATAAGCCAGATAGCGGGCTTTGAGGGCAGGGTGCTGGCATGGGCCTAGGCAGACGAGGTGTTGGTGGTGTCCACAAGCGGGGATGAATGCCATGCTAGTAGGGAGTTGTATGAGGCAGCTTTGTGTGAGTGGCCCCGCTATGTTTTATTCCGCGCGTGCTAGTAGCACTGTGCATGCGGGTGGTGGCCCCTGCCCTGGCTATCTGCTATATCTGCTGGCTATGTGTCACCCTTGAGGGTTGCTGTTCAACGTCTGTTTTACTGATTCGGGAGGAAAGCAGCCCAACTGGTGTTGCTGCCACTGCGCCCTGCTGCTGCTGTCCCGCGTCGTCTGCACCAGCACCATGCAAGCCTGCAGTGTGCCGCCAGCTGATTGACCTTGGGAAGTTCTGCCTCGTTGTGCAGCCTTTCTGCTGCTGTTGCAGGGCTGCGATCAGTACCTCACTGTCCTCCCTTCCCTACCGTTGCAATGACAGAGCACTGCCTTCCATGCCATTGGCGCGGCCTTCCGGCCTCCAAAGCGGCAACCAGGTGCTGGGCTGGGTACTTGTATGTGCCTGCCCTTATATTTGAGGTAGCTCTGTTGTATTTATGTAGCACGCCTACACGCATGGCCTTTCTGGGCTGGGTACTTGTATGTGCCTGCCCATATATTTGAGGTAGCTATGTTGTATTTATGTAGCACGCCTACACGCATGGCCTTGCTGGGCTGGGTACTTGTATGTGCCTGCCCATATATTTGAGGTAGCTATGTTGTATTTATGTAGCACGCCTACACGCATGGCCTTGCTGGGCTGGGTACTTGTATGTGCCTGCCCATATAGTTGAGGTAGCTCTGTTGTCCCATGCAGCACGCGTACACGCATGTCCGCGCATACAATGTGCCTGTGCCTTACAAGGTCATATCTGTGAAAGCCTGTATGCCTCTGAGGGGTCTCACCCATCTGTATTGTGTGTACAGCATGTTATCTTTGAGGAGTTTTTTTCTTTTCTATTGCTTTTCACGTGTACTGACCATTGTCGGGATTGTACAAGTTGGCATGGTAGTCAGAGGTCCATCTGAATGTGGCTGATCGCGCAAGCAAGTGATGGCCTGTCGATGGCAGTTACTGTTATGTTTACAGGGTTCAGGTCATCGAGCGCATTGTCATTGAGCGCAATCACTGGCTGCACGGGAAAGCTGTTTTTTTGTGAAGGTTGTGTGTGGAGCTCCCTGTGAGGCGACACCAACACACACCAACTGTGTGCTTCGTTACTTGCCTACCCCACTCTGTGTTACAGCCGTCGTCAGATCTTTGGCAGTGTGCAGTCAGTGAGTGCTGATTGTGTGTGGCTGGCCATGTGTACTTGTGTGTGGAAGGCACAAGGAAGGCAATCAATTACAATGGTGAATGACGCAACCACCAGTCGTGAAACGCACATACAAACACAGGGTGCATGCACAGCGGCACCGGCAGCAGAAGCTTTCACATGGGAGTCATGGGTACACAAGTCAGCGGTCAGCACGCTGCAAGCATATCAGATGCAAGTACCAGCATCACCACCAGCTGCACTGCATCCACTGTTGTACACGTACACACCTGCAGCCCTGAATCAGGTCTGCCTGAGGCCAATGCTACCTCTTGCTGCTGCCAACAACCACACACAACTTTGTAGGTGTCAGTGGTGCCTGGCTTGATTTCAAAGACAAACAACCCGCCCCGTGGCATGAAGCAGAGCTGCTGCTGTCGCATGCCGCAGGGGTGCTGTGCGCCCCAACACTGACGCGTGTAGGTGCTGTCAGGTGCAGCAGCAAATCCCAAGCAGTCAGGAAAAGGGCAATAGCAGAGCTGGTTGTCAAAACCGCGTGGCCACAAGGAGGCCAGTCATATCAGAAAAGCTCGTCCCACCAGAACCGGAGGGAAATGACCAACAGCATGGCTGGTGCTCACAACACCCCAAAAACCTACCCCAGCATGCGTCACAGCATGCTGTTCAGCGCACAACTGTCACTTTATCCCGTTCCAACCCGTCCCATCCAGCCGAGTAACATACATCATACAACCCTGGTTGACTGCTGCAGCAGCAGGATTGCCATACGCTGGCCTGTTCCCCAACGCCGCAAGAGGCACTCACACCCACAGCCTGGAAGCTCTGAGATGCTGCACCCAAACCTGGCGCATGCAGTACTGCAGCAAGCAGCAGTCACCTTAGGGACAAACAACAACAGCAGCCGCAGCAGCAGTACCCAGGGTGGCCAACGCAGAGCCTTCAAGAAGCTGAAGCCTCGTGACCTCAGGACCCCACCCAAGGGTTTGCTGCAGGCATCTTTTCGAAAGATCCTTATGCCTTAGCGGCAGCTGGCTTCTTGGGGGCAGCAGCCTTCTTCTTGGCAGGTGCCTTCTTGGGGGTTGACTTCTTGGTGGCTGTTGCAACAAAGCACAGCACACACGCAGCACAGCACACACGCAGCAGGTGTGAGCGAAGCAGGAGTGGTTCAGGTTTGCTTTCTGCAATCAGTTGGTGGCTGCACCCAGGACAGCCGCTCCTGCTTTGAGGCACAGGACAGCACGGCTGAAGAACAATGCAACGACACAAGACACACGCAGCAAACCACGCACGCAAGCTGCGCGGTCCCAGGGTAAATGTCGGCAGTCCTACAGTTTGCTTGCACTCCGGGGGTGCTGCAGGCAGTGCTTGCCCTGCTGTGTTCACTGTGCTGCTCCGTGCTGCTGACGCACGCAGCATGCAGTTTGCTTGCACGCTGAGGGTGCCGCAGGTAGTACTTGCTCTGCTGTGCTTACTGCCCTGCTGTGTGCTGCTGCAGCGCATGCAGCGTGGTGGCGTACCTGGCTTCTTGACCTTGGGTGCAGCAGCCTTCTTGGTGTGGCAGCCTTCTTCTTGGGTGCTGCTGCTGCCTTGGGCTTCTTGGGGGCTGCTGCCTTCTTGGCTTGGCAGCAGCGGCCTTCTTGGGGGCAGCCTTCTTCTTAGGCTTCTCACCTAACACACCAGCAGCACCACAACAGCAGTAGCAGCAATGTTGAGCCAGAAGGGGCTGCAGAGTATACAAGTGGAATAGCGCACTGCACCGTCTTCACACCCTTGCTGTAATCCTTACCAGCGGACACAGAAACGCAACTGCTGGCGCAAGCAAACTCAACCACGTGCATTGCTTGAGGATCGGCTGCCACACTCACCCTCGGCCTTCTTCTTGGGCGCTGCCTTCTTCTTTGGTGCTGCCTTCTTCTTCTCCCCGGCCACCTTGGGCTTCTTGGGGGCTGCTGGCTTCTTCTTGGAGGCCTTCTTGAGGGACTCACCCAGCTTGTAGCTGGCCTTCACCTGAAATGTACATACACAGAGGGGAAGACGCATGGCGCAGAGTATTAAGGGCATGGAGTGCGGACGCTGGTGCAAGGGGCAGAAGGGTTTGAGTTGTCATGCTGTCAGCAAGCCAGCGCAGGGCTGTGAGAGCGCACGTCATGGGTGTGGTTGCCGTTGCTGTGAGAGGAGCCTCATCGCCTGATGCGCATGCCATGTGCAGGCGCAAGCGCGCGGCGCCCGAAAGAAAACAGTACGTTGCATCAGAGACGAGAGTGCGCAGCTGCGTTGTGTTGGTGCATGCGTAGTCTGCCTGTTGTCCTAGCCAGCATGGCCGCCCAGCCACCCACCTTGGTCAGCTGGCCCTTGTCAGCCATGCGCTTCAGCTGCATCGACAGCAGCTTCTCCCAGTTGGTTGGCAGCTTGCCCTTGTACTTGTCACCAACCCACTTCTTGATGGCAGCCAGGCTTGAGCCGGAGCGCTACAAGTGCAGCAGGCAGGCAGCAATAGGCAATAGGGTGAGCAGGAGGGGGTAAGGCGGCTGCACGTCGCTGCAGGCGCATACCCGAGGCCCCGCTGTGCATCGATGTGTGTATGAGGGCTGGAGTGATACAAGGGGCATTGCGCCACAGAACACAGCTGTCCCTCTTCAATGAGGAGGGGCACTCACTGACTGTGGTCAAAGCTGGCCAGGAACCCCGGGATCACCATGCCCGTAAAATACACCAGCTTTTACTGCATGATGACTTAGTTTACGGGCATTGAGGACTGTCGAGCGCACTGCGGTCCAATGTCTCGGAGAGCATCGCGCCAGACGCCTTGCAGCTATCGCACACGGCGAAATACAACACAAGTAGAGCCTTACTGACTGCTACACGCCACCCCGACAGCTCCTCGTAGCCCTTGACCTTTTGTCGGGCCAACGTTCGTCTCATTTTGTGCTCACATCTGGCCCCCAGAGCGCCCACTATTACGTTGAGTACGTTCCTTACATCCATCTGCATCACTGTGTGGAATTTGGAGGCCAGGAACCACTGCTACGGAATGCACCAAGCTGCCATCCAAAACAACTTCTTTTGGCTCAGTGTGTATGGCACTAACAGCCTTGCAAATCCCAACATATATAGCTGTATATGTGAGGAATGCATTGCTGTATCCACCACAAGGCTGCGACCGGTGTAGGCACAGAACGGGGCTGGACCCCCGACGCGTGCTGTTTTGCTTGATGCCAAAAATGGTCGCCCGGGCCTGTACAGCTACATGCACGCCTTGACTTATATCAGAAAGGGTGAAGGTCCATCATTTGCACCATTTACACGTCTGAAGGGCGATTGCTGTGCGTGCTATTCGCGGAAACATGTTCCCAATCACCTTCTTACCTCCTTGAGGGCTGCAATGGCCTCGGTCGCCATCACTGTGAATCCAGGGTGCTCTGGCTTTGCCTTGGGCTTGCTGGAGGCCTTCTTGGCGGGTGCTGGGGCTGCGTCGGACATGATGGCTGTGTCTTGGCTCAGTCTGTGAAAGAGGGGCTAGGCTGGCGTGTGAAGCTGCAAACTTGGTGCGTATAGGTTTGCGAATTCTGCTGGGCTGGCTGGGTGTGCAGTCAAAGCACAGCACGGGACAGGCAGTGGACGAGCAAGACCCATTAAACCACGTCCTAGCGTGGGGTGGAGAACACACGCCGAAACAGCACAAATCCATTTCGAAGGCCTGGAGGGCGCTATGTGTGGCCAGTGTGCTACAGCTCTGTCTAACAAGCTCCTGAAAGAAAGCGTCCCAGGGCTCGCTCTATAGCGCATACGACTCCCCAAACAATAGCCGCACTTCCCGGCGCGTTGACCCCCACCCTCGACGGTGTTGCCGAGAACATGCCTGACATGCCTGCCACCTTAGTGCCTGCAACCCAACTTTTACCCCTCCCTCCAACACCCGGCGCACAACAAGCCAAAGGAGCCTGCTGCAGCACTCTTGAGGAGTAGAGGCACCTCACAATGCATCTGTCAGGCTCCCACCGACTGTGAGGCAGCCTTTGGCAGCCTGCTGACTTTTTGGGTCTTTCAATTTTGATGGCCAGCGATGTTGACCGCTTTGACCAGGCCGACACGCGCTCAGGTTGGTACAGCAGCACACAGCAAGCTGTACAACGACTCACCAACACATAAACCTATCGTTTGCACCCTGCTGCCAGGCTTGGGAAGCATGCACCAGCTGAAAGCAGCCCACAATCCTGGAACCCACTGTTACACTTGTGTGACCAAGGCAAAAAATGGTGTGATTGCCACAGGACAGGCCCCAGGACCCCCACAACCTCAGAGATCAGTACCTATACATACTTTGGCTTGTGTGTGGGGTTCGTGGTGCTGCTGTAGCTGATCTAACCACGCATTACGGCACAAGTGCCTGAGACAGGCACGTTGGTGGGGGATGACTCAGCACCGACCGTGCCTGGCAAAGGCGACAAGTTGCCACAGGGTCCAGCACCAGTGATGCAGCTACAAGGAAGTCCTGCATAAGGATAGTACAAAACAGTCACACCCAGCATGCAAGGTGCATCAACCACCTGCTGTGTGACTTGGCTGACAGCACATGCTGTCCAGCCTGTGCGGCGGTTGACATGCAGGAACTACCTATCAAAACAGAAAGCCACCTACCCCACAAACCCTACACAAAACACATGCGATATATTGAGTTGCTTATGATAAGCTGCACAAGATGCAAACCCCCAAATACACACAGACACACTCGCACCTGCAATCAATTGATAAATATGTGTCTGCAAGCAACATGTGCACAAGAGCAGAAGGCTCAAGGCCAGTGCCCAGCCCCAGAGCAGCACTGTGTCACAGCAAGCAACCGTGACATGGACAGATATTTTATATCCCCGTATGAAAAGAAAGAAGCAGTTGCAGTGCACGTGCAGTGACACCTCTTGGCCAGTCGCAGGCCACCAACACCGGCTGTGTAGCACCACAGGTGAAGGAGGAGCACTGATGGGTTCGGGTGGTGTGCACAATGCCAAGACGTGCATAGAACAGCGCATGAGGTGCACCCCACAAAATACGAACAAGAAAGATGAGCAGAAGAAGCCCCTTCACAGTGCCCATCGGTACAGAGCAGACATGAACAGTGCAGGCTCCATACAATCCTGTGCCAATAGGCCCCATGCACCCAACCCCGGCTGACCACGGCTCCGACAAGCTCCCCGGCGCAACAAAAGGTCTGGATCGTCAGCCCTTGTCGCTGCTGGGGTCGCTTACGCGGCTCTCAAATGCAGCTGGCAGCTCAGGAATGGCGCCCAAGGTCTCCTTGGGGATGCCTGGCAAGGAGCAGCAGCTGTAGCCAGGCACGGGATACAAGCCCAAGCCATCCTCCTCGTCATCAAAATCATCGGATCCGACAGGATCCGCCACACTAGACAGTCGGCCGCTGCCAGCCCATGCGTGCTGCAGAGCATGGTTTGCCGCGCCCACCCTGGGGCTGCCGCAGCTGCTGTTGCTGCCGGTGCGCTGCAGGAAGGGGCTGGAGGCCACACCAGACGCCACAGGGCTGCCAGGAGCTCCACCGGCTGCACTGCCGAAAGTCGCGCCGCCTAGCGCCCCGCGCGAGCGCGGGGTTGTTGGCTGACTGCCACGGGGCGAGCCAGGGGCTGAGCTTCCCACATACGAGGGCAGCGACGCAGCTCCTGACGGCAGGCCCTGCAGGTTGCTACTAGCAGACGGGAACCTCGGGCTGCTGGCGCCACTGCTCAGCCTGCTACCGCCTTGCGGCGGGTCATGTGTGGTGCCCACAGCACCCACAGCCCAGCTGCTGGCCCCCTGCATTGCTGCTTGCCGCGCACTTGTGCTCCCAGGCTGAGTCATCGCTGCTGCTGGTGCTGCACCACCCCTGGAGCTGCTGCTGCCCCCAGGCGCTGAGGGGTCAAGGCCTCCCCTGGCAATGGCTCTCTTTGCCTCCACAGCGACCGAGCTCAGCCCAGGTGCCGCTGCTGAGCCTGCTGCCTGTTGATACTGCAGCCCCTGCTGCACAGGCCGCTGACTCCCTGCTGTCGCTGAGGTGGGCTGGCCCAGAGAGCTGCTGGCGGCCTGCTGACCGGCAAGACCCGCTTCCATAGGCCAACTGCCAGTGTTAAGGCCTGACTGAGCTGAGCCCTTGCCTGCCATCTTGCCCAGAGGGCTGGGCCTGCTGGCGGGCTGGGCCGCATGCAGCACTTGCTGCTGCTGCTGGTGGGGTGCGTTGCGCTGCATGCCCCCAGGCGCCTGCGCACCGCCGGACTGATGCACTTGGCTGCTCTGCTGCTGCAACTGTAGCGCCTGCTGCTGCTGCTGCATGTGCGCTGACGCTGACGAGCGAGCTGTGGCCTGCTGTTGCGCTGCAGCATTGCTTTCAAGCAACCTTGGCGCCGCCTGCTGCTCCTGCTGCTGTGCGCTTGAGGGGCTGTCACAAGTATGGCACTGTGTACTGTCTAGTGGTGACCGCTGCAGGTCCCCTGGCTGCGTGCTGCGGCTGCCATCCACACTCTCCCACATTGCAGCACTCAGCCGCTGGCATGTGCGGTCCTGCCTGCTTGCGTTGGGGGCAATGTAGCTCAGCAGGTCTGGGTCAGCACCCGTATGCTGTGCCTGTGGCTGCAAGGAGAAATCACTGGCCTGTGACTGCAGGCCTGGCTGCCCCTGCTGCACCAACTCCGGCTGCACATCAGCTGGGTACACGACGGCTGCTGCTGCTGCAGAAGCAGCATCTACAGCCTCCACAGCTGCAGCCGCTGTGGCCGCCATTGTACAGCCGCCAGGGGCCCTCAAGGACAGCTCATATGGCAGCTGCATGCCACTGGGCTTGCTGGGCAAGCCCTGCTGCTGCTGCTGCGGCCCTTGTACGCTGCCATCCTGCAGCAGCTGCTCCTGGTGCTCATATTGCTGCCACACAGCTGCGATGTTGGCAGGCCCAGCACTGCTGCCGTGCAAGGGGCTGTAGCTGGACTCTGCATACGCGTAGCTGCCTCCTCGGCTGAAGCTGCCCCTGCTCATACTGCCGCCGCCGATGCTGCCGTCTGGAATGCTGCTGTTGGCATATGCCAAGTGGGTGAAGGAGCCGCCATGCATTCCGCCCATGCTGCTGTCGAGGCCCCCGTGTGAGCCGTAGCTGGGCTGCAAGGAGGTGCTGCTGCTGTGCCGAGCGCACACGTAGGTCTGCGCTACATCCTGCGCCCACAACTTGCCTGGGCTCATAAGGTCGGACCCGCCACCAGTGCCACCCTGTACAGAAGAACGTGTGCGGAGGGCAGCATGTGAGCCTGCAGGGTACTGGTGGGTCAAATGCGCCTGGCAACTACTACTTCCATCACGCGCACATGCAAGAGTCCGGCGTGTTCTGTTGATAGGGCCGAGCCTGCATGCAGTTGGCAGCATGTCTGACCCCTAGTAACCCTGGTGTAAGGCACAGCAAGGAACAGGTCCAAACCACAGGAGGAACTTAGAACATGCTTGCAACTGTGTCCTGTGTTGACTACTCGCGGTCGAGGCGTCCGGCAACACCTTGCTTGCTGCTCACCCTTGAGCCTGCCACGCTGCTGCCTGGGGTGTGTGACGGAGTACTGTGGGGGCTGGAGCCATGCGGCAACATGCCATGCTGCTGCTGCACAGCCCTGAGGCCCTCATCATCCTCACTCTCGTCGTCAGCTATGCAGCCTGAGCCTGCACGGCCTGAGCCGGGATACATGCCACCTGACGTTGGCAGGGCCGCGCTGGTGCTGTGGCGCCGCAAGCCAAACTGCGGGGCGCAGGAATGAGCAGGCAGCACAGATGTAGGCCGTGAGGCAAGTGCAGAGGCTCAGCCTGGAAAGCATTGCAGTCAGTGCTTAGCAGCGTGCTTCTCATGCACTTGCTGAGCTTTGCGATGGTCACTGTCACCCCTCTAGGCATGTACTGCGCCTGACGCCAGCGCCCTGCGCACGCTGGAATTGGTAACAACTCATGCAGGTGGATTTGCACACAGCACCAAGCAAGCATTCGAAGAGGCAACACACCTTAGGCAGCAGCTGCCTCCAGCTGAGCGGGTTGGTGGTGCCTCCAGCCGAGCCACCTGCGGCCACCACAATACAGTAGGTTGAGCAAAAAACTGCAACCAACCTTTGCCACACTCGCAGGACTGATCCAAATGCCCTTTCCCTGCAGCAAATGATAACAAGCCTCACAGCCACTGATTGAGGGACCTGCTGGGTGGCCAGGCAAGGCCCTTCCGTTGCTTGGGCACGCATTCGGCTCGCGTGCAAGAATTTCAACCCTGCTGACTCAGCAGGCCCAAAGCCAAACGCCACATGAGTTACTAGGCCCAGGCGAGTGCTCACCAGGTCGTTTGCCCTTTGCCACTCCTGCCAGAACGCCCCTCATGCCACCGGCCAGTCCAGAAAAGCTCAAGGTCTCCCGGTCAGCCCTGTCTGACATCATCTGCGCCTGCACCAGCAAGCAAGCAAGCACATGCTCAGCAAAGCCCAGCCTGTGTCAACCAACAGCCCACAAACTGCAGCTCAGCAGCCAAAACACCAACCGCAGCATTGCTGGCAGGTCGTGTCAATCCTGGTGCTGAGCTCACTGCACTGCATGTCTGCATGCAACAGTCAAATGCCTGCATACCCGCCACGCTGGCCCACCGCACCCACCTCTTGCTGCTGCAGGCCATGAGCACCCTGCCCGTATTCATCATCTATGCAGGATGTCATGGTCGTGGACAGGCTGACTGGCGTCGTGGAGTTCTGCCTGTACAGGCCTACTTCCGCGCTGCCGACACCGTTGCCGCCGTCTGCCAGCAGCATCTGCTGCCGTTCGTGCCATGGCTCGTTCTGCTCCTGCCAGGGCTGCAAACATTCCTGCACGGCTGCTGGGTCCACACTCGGCGGGCACACAGTGCTGGCGCTGGTCCCGTCAGCGCAGAGCAGGCTGGCGGACCGGCGCCGTTGCTGTTGCTGCAGCTGCTGGTGGGGCTGCTGCTCCAGAGACCTCAGCGCCCCAGTGCTAGCGGTGCTGGCACGAGATAAGGGGCTGCCAGATGGCCCAGACTGCACGACTGCCAGTGGGCAAGCCCCTTCCAACACCGGGCTGTGATCGCTGAGATGCCCAAGGCTGTCTCCTGACCCGTCCCCTAAAACAACAATTGGTGTGAAGGCGTGGCAGTGGCATCACAGCAGCAGACATTGTCAAGGGTAAGGGTGGGCAACAGCTTGCTTCACCACACATTGTGTTGACACAAAACAGGGAGCCTCTTGGCTGGGGAGCGCGCAACACTGCATCTTTTGTTCTTACCAGGCAAATCGCAGTTGCACCCACCTGCTGCACATGTCTGGATGCGTGGGATGCGTAGAGGGCCCAGCAGTGGATCGTAGGTGCTGTTGCTGGGCCACATGTTCGGCACCGAAGCAAAGCGCACACCGGGAGGGTCTTGCGCAGGCGCGGTGATGTCCAACTGGGCAGCAGCTCTCTTGCCCGCTGTTGGCGTTCCACCTGACTCATCCTCCGACACAGCGGCGTTGATCATGATGGCAGGCATGGCGGCAACAGACATATTGAACGGCTGCAGGGGCCGGTTGCGCGGCACGAGCCTGCCGGCAGGCGTATTTTCACTGAAAATGCGCAACTGTGGGGGCGAGTTGGACCTGCCAAACAACATGCTGCCAAAGCCAGAAGGAGCACGGGGGCTGCCCTGGCCCCCGGACCTGGCCAAAAAGCCCATGCCCGCCCTGCCAGCTTCGCTCACAAAGGCCCTGGCATTCAGGCTGTAGCTGCAGCTGTGAGAGCCCACCAGCTGCCCCCCAGCAGACAAGCTTGAGCGGCTGCGGGTCGTGAGCCCAAGCACGCCCTCCCCTGAGGTGCCTTGTGCGCTCGCTGCTGAAGCAGCGGGGATGGTGTAGGAGTTGCTGGTCGCGACAAACGAGGGTGTATGCGTCCTGAGCGATGTTGGGCTGTTGCTGCGCTTTGACAGCATGCGAAGGCCAGCAGCTAACAGGCCGCTGTGGCTGCTGGCAAAGCTGCCGCCGCTGAGGGCAGGGACTGCGACTGAAGCGTCTGCCACCTTCTCAGCGCACGGCTTGAGGAACCGGGACCGCAGCCGCTCTGTCTCTGCCTGGAACAGAAGTTTCGGATTTTCCAGGCCCCTGCATGCGAGGAGAAACATGACGCCCAAGCTAAGAGAGGACACATGCATGCGAAGATGATCAAACGACATGCTGCGAGCAAGCTCTGTTTCTTCTTTTCTACTGACCCATACTTGTGCCAGGATTTGACAGCAGTGCGCAAGTTACGGCTTCCAGGCTTATCTGCTGGGGGCCTCACCGCAGCTTGAAGTAGCCCAATGCATGCATGTACACCTCCTTGTGCTCCTCCGGCTTCTCCTGCTCCTCTTTTGCCCCAAGCCGCTCCATAGCCCCAAGCCGCTCCATATCATCATGATTCTCCTGCAGCATCACCTCCTTCTTGAAGTGGTGGCCGCTGCCTGGGGTGTAAAGCAGCTGTGTTGTGGTGATTTCGCCCTGGTGGAGCAGCAGTTTGCCGTCCTCGGTCTGTGGTGACTGGCTTGCCTCAATGAGCACCTGAGCAGTATAAGACAGATAAGGAGGACGTCACGTTTGTTTGTGTCTGGTCGAAGCAAGCAGCCCACAGTGCCGTGTACAGCACTGTTCAGCTGCCCCAGGAAGGGCTTGAGCTGCTTGAGGGCAACACACCGGCAACTTTTGTGTGAAGATGAAAAGTGCCAGCGCAATAAAAAAACAAGCGCTATGCAGCAGCTCTGCCGGGTAGGCAGACCCCTGCGGCCCTGCTTGTGCATCAGCGCACCTGCCCTGGCGCAGCCAGTGCCATCACTCTCGCAGCGCAGTTGGCCAGCACTCCGAAATAGTCTGCCCTGCCTGTGCCCAGGGGCCGCTTGTTGGTGATCATGCCCCATGACATGCCGATGCGCACGCGTGGACCGTTCCATATGCGGTGGCCGAACTCATCATCCTCACGCGCGCACTCTGGCAGCTGCAGGGTATTATCAACACAGTACATCACAGTACAGTACAGTGACGTCCAGTGATGTTGAAGATTCAGGCTTGAGGCCATTGGGGAGACACGGGAAGCGTGGCTGGGGAGGGTGGGGAAGCTTGCCACGTCAACCCTACATACCATTGAACTAATACTATTACACCATTGCATACAAGACTTCACAAGCACGCAGGATGTCTGCCTCAATGCGAAATGCAGTAATGCACGGTGATGGACCTGTGTGCACCGTCCAGCTGCAAGCACCCAACAGTGTCCTTACTTGTGCAAGCTGCTGTGGCCAATCCACGTACAGCAGCTCCTCTTGCACATGAGCCGCCCAGCGTATGGCATCCTCCAGCTCACTGTCAGCAGTAAGGACAACAGAAACAACAGGCAAACCTTGCCTATTGTTGAACGATTGCGCTACAATGATGCTGCATGCTGTGGAGGCTGAACATGCTGAATCGCCGTGCCAGCGCCCAGCCAGTTGCCAAGAAGTAGAATGGTATATTGCAAGCAGCCATGGTGGGCAGTGCATTCAGTAGGTTGATGTGCTGGGAGATCGCAAATCAACACGCACCTAAAGGCAATGGTGAACTTGCCAGGCTCTGGCTCCTTGCACTCGTAACCGCCATACCGACCCAGCAGCCGGCGAGCCAATTCAGCGTACTTTCCAACAGAGTACTGCAACAAAACACGCAGCAGTTTGGACAGTCAGCTGCAGGTGCTATGAGACTGCCACGCAGCACACTGCCACTGGACAGAGGCCGACGACGTCGGTGTGTGAAATGCTTGTGCACCTGCACTACTCACAACAAGCATGCATGCACCACAACGAAGCATGTGCCTGCAAGACGTTTGACGCTACATCCCGGCTGTGTACGTGCCAGAGCCTCAACAGCATGAGGACAATGTGCTGCTTACCTGGTATGCAACTATGAGGGCACTGGCTGCAGCTGCATCTTCTGGCGTCAGCTCTTGGTCGCCCTTCTCGAGCTTTGCCACCTGCTCCGGCTTGTTCACCTGCAGCACCACAAAAGCGGGCTGACTGCATGAAGTGCTCATGTATTGTTATGTGCTTTGCAGTTCAAAACGAAGTACCTTGCTAGCCCTGACAAAGCAGCACCTGCTGGCCCAGTGGTTGCCATTGAAGCCACCTGTGTGGGCCAAGACGGCTGCTTCCGACACCTTGAGATACTCAAGCAGAAGCGCTTTGAATCAAACGCACGCTCAGGATTGGAAGGGCACAGCCAATGCCACCACACGCCCGACGCTACCCAACACCTCGCCATGGCCGCTCAACCTCATGGCGCAGCAGTTTGAGCCCCGCAACCCACCTTCATGAACACGATTGCCATGGGCTTCGTTGGGTCTGGGGCGTCCCTGTAGCCCGGCTCCACCAGCCGCTTGGTCTGTATGTGCGCAAAGTTGCGCCTGGACAGCAGGTTTGGCATGACCTCCATCAGGTGCATGGGCTTGGGGAAATCATTGGAGAGCACGTGCACGCCCAGGCTGAGGGTTGAGACGGCCCCAGGGTGCTGTGCGACGGCTTCCTTCACAGACTCCCAGGCAGACTCACTGAGGACCACTTGGCCGCCACGGGCTGCGTAGCTGATCACCACAGGCAGCGTGACACCGGGCCCGCTGTACCGGGCCGTCCTGCGAGCAGACGTAGACTCCTGGTTCGCGTCGTCCACATACTGCAGGCACACCAAGGAAAACAGAAACAGCATAAGCCCATGTCAGACAGGTATGGAATAGAGCGCATAGTGACGTTCAGCCACAAGAAAGGCCGTCCTCTACCTGAACACTTCTTTCCCAACAAAGCTGTCACAGACTGAATTTTAGTGCACCCGCCTCAAGGCCCTGTCCGCACTGCTCACACCCTAGGTCAGTGTAAGTAATTCTTCAAACAGTATGTGGAAGGGTCACCGGCTGTGCGTGCGCCTACGCACCTGAAACTCATCCGTATGGTGCATGGCCATGCACATCCGCGGCCCTTTGAACAGCCACCGCCCGTCCAGGCTGGGCACGTCTGGCCCAAGGTAGGGTGCTGTGTCCCGGGGCCAGTTTATGTACATGAGCAGCATCTGTGCTGCGTGTGTGAACCGCAGCGCGTCCATGCTGTCCAGAAATACAGCCGCCCAGACACCCTGCAAACATGCAACAACAGCGCATTGATGTGCAGGAGTACACCACCCCTTTCGCCACACATGTAAGCTCATGGCTGTGCTTGTAACCTCAACCCGCTGTTGCCCAGACCACAAGGAGGGTACAGGGTACACACCCACGGCAGCACATAGGCTTTGCAGTTCTAAGACAGCCAACCACGGCTGCTCAGCCTTGAAAAAGATTAGTGTTGTGCTCACCTCTTTGAATCCAGCTGGTAACGCCTCGAAGACGTAGCCGCGAAACTGCTGTGCAGTCTGAGAGAACAGCTCTGTGAAGTGCTCTGCCACCTTTGCTGGCACGCCACCCTTCTCGCTCTTTGCACGAGTGCACAGCCTCAGAGCGACGAACACCAACCTGGTGTTCCTGGGATTGGGTGGCTTGCAAACATTGTACTCCAGCATTGGAGGTATCTGCACAAGCAAAAGCAGCCATCTGAAGCCGCAAAACAAGGGTGGCTGGCCGGCAAAAGCAGAAGTGGGGGCGTTCTGTGACATTTGCTTCAGGCACAACGCGGGCCAGGACATGCTCAAAACAGAGCCGCGTAGCAGGCAGTGTGCAAGGGTCTGATGTCAAGATTTGCTGAACACACAGCAGCAGGCATCCCGCTGCTACCGCACCGTCTTGTTTGGCAGAGGCCATAACTGCGAGCACTTGCGCAGAGGAGGGAATGTCCTCTTGAGGGGCTTGCCCACAACGTCCGACACAGAGTACAGGAAGGTGGGCACTGAGATGACGCTGGTCTGATAAAGGCCCAGCAGGTGCACGACTGGGAAGCCAGCTTGGCTCATGTCTTCCAACAGCTTCGATAGCGCATCCTACACACAAACAAGGATCCAGTGGTGCACAAGTATGGAGCCTGCACGTTGATCATGTTGTATAGCAGGCAGTACCCCAACCAACCTGGCACAACCACTACCTCGCTGGCTGCCCAAAGCACTGCAAGGGGGTGCTGCGGTGACTTGAATTCCTGACGCTTCCTCAGCATCGTTCAGACTGCCGCAAACTTGTGCAGCAGGTCCAATCAAACCGGCATGGTGCGTTCCTGGCAAGCAGGTGGCGTGCAGATTGCAGCAGCAGGGCCCGCACCTCTGTGAGCACAATCTGGCCGCCATGAGAGATATCGCTGATATCTGCCACAACCTGGACAGCGGGTCCAGCAAAGACCTTCTGCCTTGTCTGATTGTGCAGTTTCATCGCCACGGTGCCCTTCTGCGCAAAGTGCACACCCATGCGCACGCGCGGTCCCGCGAACACCAGCTGCTGTGTTTCGAGATCTGCAGAGACACAAGCAATAGTGAACACACAGTCGCACGGCAAGGAAGCAAAACAATGTGTCTGCATTTTTTTCCGCCAAGCGTGTTACCTCACGAACAAAGGCACATATCTGCTGACAGCCCCATATGTTGCGCTAAACCCCTCACAAGTTGCTTACCCCTCACAGGTTTGCAACCATTGAGAGCCAGGACTCGCCGGGCCACGACTGCTCCAGGAACCGGTACTGCATGCTTGTACAGAAGTTCATGGCCGCTTGGCACGAGGCAAACGCCACTTGGAAGGAGTCGCCCTCGGTCGCAATTTCGTAGCCCCCGTACTTGGCGATACCCTCGCGCATCAGCTGATCATGGATCTCTTGCAACTGCACTCAACACACAACATGATGCTGTATGCAGAGCGGGAGTGGCATGACACTTTGAGCATACGCGAACAACTTTAGCACGTGAACAGGTTAGCACGACATACACCCAGCTGGGCTACAATCAGCTTAGAAGTGGCTAGGCAGCGCACCTGCTTGAACGCGCGGCCATCCTGCTGGCTGAGCTCCGTTGAACCCTCGATGTCAGTCCATACAAAGGCAAGGTCACACTCAACGCCCTCTTGCATGCGGCTCAGCATGTGCTGCAGAGGGACAAAGGAGCCGCTGCTGACGCTGTTGGGGTCGCCTTGTGATGACAGGGCAAACATCAGAGCCTTCAGCTGCCTGCCGTCCTGCAAACACACCAAACAAATATACAGGCGCATTCGCTTGGAGTCAAGCAGCCACTGCTGCGGACGTTGCTGCATTTGCCTGTGCAAATGCAACCGATGGCAACTATTGCGCAAAAGCAGACGTAATGTTGAGACTATATCAGCCAACTGGGCGCACCTCAGCCTGCTGCTTCTCCAGCCTCCTGTGCTGGCGCACTCTTTGCTTCATGACGTACACAGCCGCCAGAGCGCCGATGATGAGGCAGCCAACGCCGACAATGCCGCCTATCAAGGCTGCATTCTCTGCCGAGACAAAGCCCTTCCTGCAGGCAGGTAACACACAGCCAGCAGTAAGCAGGTCACTGCGCAACAAGCACACAAGCCTGGTCTTTCAGAAGGCATGTGCAATGACTGCAGGCGTCTTGGCACGTCATAGTGGTCCACCATGGCTCTCTGATTGCATGGCCATAGCAGCACCCAAGGCCAGCACGGACACCCACCCTGTTGGGATGACAGTGACCGCGATGGATCGTGAGGCCGTGCTGAGTCCTGCACCGTTTGTAGCTGTCACCTGCAAGGAATGTGACGGCAGCAGCATGACAGCAGCCTGCGGTGTGCAACTAAGAGTGCTGAGGCACATGCGACGCGTGTCAACAAAAAGACGACGGTTGCAGGCACATAAGGCGGATGGCAGTTGTCCACACACCTGTGCAACATAGTCGATGCCTACAGCAAGCGGCTCCGGCGCCATGATTTGCAGCTTCCTGACATCAGGCTTCGCCGACACAGGATCTGTGAGAGGCGTAAGGCTGATGCTGTCATCCAACCTGTTGCGTGTCTGCAGGAAAAAATCATGCATGAAAGGGCACACAAGCAGGAATGACACTTCATGAAGGCCAGGCCCGTGCTGGCAGGTTTTGCACCCAATGACAGAAAATCAGCCATGCGGACAGGGCATCAACCGGTGACTTCCAGGAAAAGGTCGCATGCTTGCACCACCACAGCCACCAGTCAGCATGCATCTGATGCAGGACACGTCTAGAATGCATTGCCAATGAGCCTGCTAGTAGCGTGTATACTTGAGCTGCAGGTGATGCATTATGTCAGCCACACGTAACACACCTGCTGGAAGAACTGGACCACATAGCCAGTAACGCCGCTTTCGGCATCCCCAAAATCGTCCCAGGAGGTCTGCAGCGACTGCGTCAGGGTGGTGCTGGAGGCCTGCTGGAACGTGAACCTGCATGCAAATAATGCACAGCACATGCATGGGACCAAAGTCATCCTGCGTGTTGTGAGCCGCCGTGCTGCTCCTATCAAAGGGTGTCGCATGGGTGGACTTCATGCTTGCTGCACTGTTGACTGAAAGCAGTTGTTCCAGAAACGTGCTTGAGGATGCGTCACCCCCGCAGACCCAAGCCATGCTTACGTATTGTATACGGTGCCTGCAACCGGCCCTGTAGTGTCGACGAGTACAGCCTTGCTGCTGACATTGATGCTGAGAGGGGGCCCAGCATGGTTCCAGGCCACAACCGTCACATAGTAGGTCTGTCCCTCCAGCAACGAAATGGTGGTGAGGTTGTAAACCTGCCGATGGAGCAGGATTGCAGGCGCGACACAGTGCAGTTGCAGGGCAGTGACTGATACTTTGCACCTCCGTCAGACAGCGGCCATGTTTTTGTGAGCTGTGCTGGCAGGCTGCTGCATGCACTGGTATGTTTTGAGCAGCAACCAACATGGCAAGCTTGATGAGACAAAACTGCACAGACGCTGAATTGCACCCCCTGCAGACAGCTGCATCATCCTTACCACAGGCGTAACGAACATCTTCTGCGTGCCTCCTGCATACTTGATGTCCTTGAGCACTTTGGCGGCTGTGACGTCCACAAGCGGCACCACATCGACCACAAACGGCTTGCTGCCAATCCCCCACTGCGCCCTGGAGATCCCCGTCTCGTAGTCGACAAAGCCAGTGTAGTTGAAGGCAACCATGCTACGGGATGTCCAGTACATGGGGGTCCAAATCCTGCAGGGAGCGGCGTGAAACAAGTGTGCATCCCAGCGGTGCTGGGTGAGTGACGCGCAGGACAGCTGCAGCAAGTCTTTAGACACTTCTCAAGGTTGCTGCAACGAGCCATCGGCTGACCTGACCATGCGGCTGCTGTTCAGATCAGCACAGCTTGACTGAGGGGTGTGCTGAGCAAAGAGCACCGACATTGCTGTACAGCTGGACCACTTACACACAGCCGACCTCAGCGTTGCAGTCAGGTGGAGTTCCGTCGCATTGACTGATGCCTAGGAAGGTGCCTTCGATGTCATTCACCCTGATCTTGGGCTCATTCAAGCATCTTGGCACAGTCCCTGCAGAAGATGAGGCAGGCAAGGGCAAGTGCCAGGCCGGTCCATATGGCCTATAGAGACGCACATCAGCTTGCATGCGGGTGTTCTTGGTCAATATATGGTGGAGGGCCGATGCAGGACAGGGCCCAGGGAGCTGCCTGCTGCTCGATAAGTCCAGGCTGAAGGCTGCGCACCGCAGGACTTTAATCATACAATCCAACCATCCACGCCGTGCAGGACGCTGTGTGTGCAGGACAGCTGCTGCGGAGTGCGACCTCACCACACAGCAGGGGGTTGAAGGATACATCGTACACAGCCTGGTTGCTGCACCACCCCGGTTGCTGCACCACACCGTCCGGCACTGGGCCAGAGAAGTTATTATTCTGCAGCTGCGCCTGCTTCAAGTCGGCCATTGCCCCAAGATAGCTTGGCAGGGGCCCGGAGAGCTCGTTGTTGTCCAGGAGCAACCACTGCAGCTTGGTGAGGGTGCTGAGCTGGCTCGGCAGTGTACCCCTGTGAACAGCAGATACCAAAGCTTCAAAGAGGATGAGGTCAACATATGTGCTGTGCTGTGCTGTGCCGGGGCTGCTTGCTTGCTGCTGCCAGCCAGCAAGGCAGCTGCGCAGGACGTGTGCTGAGCATGATTGTGTGCTGAGCATGGTGTGCTGATACTGGCCGCCGACCCTGCACAATTGCTGATTGCTGCACGTAAATGTGGCCAAGGTTGCCGCTGCAAACCAGCAAGGCAGCTGCGCAGGACGTGTGCTGAGCATGAATGTGTGCTGAGCATGGTGTGCTGACCCTGGCCGCCAACCCTGCAAAACTGCTGAATGCCGAACGTAGATGTGGCCATGATTGTCATGCACTTCATCTCCATCAAAACATCAATGCAGGACTCTTGCTGATGCTTACGTGAGCTCATTGTTGGACAGATCCACAAACAGCAGCTCCTGCAAGCTGCCAAGCATCGGACTGATCGTGCCTTGCAACTTCTGCCCGCCTGCGTTGGCCATGGGTCCCAGGTCCAGGCCCAGCACCCTGTGGAATGGTGTGGCGCTGCTGTTGTAGGTGCTGTCACAGGCAGCAGCCAGCGAGCGTATGGGCAAATCTTCACAGCTGCAGATGACACCTTTCCACCCATCCTGGCACGGGTCAGTTGCTGTCGACACCCAGGTGGACAGGATGCTGTCCTGCTGTGGGCTGAGGCCAGCCAGGAACGCGTTGAGGGCGGCTACATCGTTTGGTGCTGTAGTGTTGGGGCCTGGCAGCTGGGCGTCTGCTGCTGTCAGGACGGCCAGCAGCAGGCTAGCCCAGAGCAGGAGGGTGCACCTGGCATGCAGGGCCCGCCTGTGCCCTGCATGTGCCGCTGCCGCCTGTGTGTGAGCCAGTCGTGCGAAGTTGCTGTGTAGGCTCACAGGCTCAGGCATCAGCAGGCTGCTCCAGAGCGATCATGCTGCCATGCTGCCAGTCTTGGGGCCTGGAACTGTAAGGTAACAACCGCTTCTAAGTATGCTACCGCTGTGGAAGGGAACAGATGCAAGCCTGGTGAAGTCAGTGTGTTGCTCCACTCAGCCTGCTGTCTTCTTTGCCTGGGCTGAAACAGCACGCCCTGATGGCGTATGAGCGGCGAAACTATGCTACAAGTGTCAGCCACAGTTCAACACACGCTGAGAGCTTGACAAAAGACGGCAGGTGGGCCTTGGTAAGAGCACCACAAACATTTGGTGATGAGGTGATTGAGTTGAAGCATGGATGGGCAGGTAGACTGTCTCTGGAGGGGAAAATATTGTAATTCAAATTCCAGCAAGCTTCGGTCAAGTTAATTGACGCCAAGCAAGGCTTGTTACATAAGCTGTTTCGTGGTTTCGGGGATTGTCCCAGGGGTTGTCACGTTGTGTGTCTGATGAGATGTATTCTTGTTTCTATCGGCATTCTGAATGCCTGTGTGGTGTTAGTTTGCACAAACGTTGAAGCAAAGTCTGAAGAAAGTCTGCACAGTGCACAGAGCAGCAGGCACAGACATGTCGGAGCCCCTTTGGAGCTGAACATATGCATCATAGCTGGTGGATCCGAAACGTCAAGTCTGCCAGAGCCCTGCATGATGAGGCCCATGCCTTCATCCCATGGAGCTCCTTTCTTTCTGCTTCTGCTGCTGGCCTTGTGCTGTGGGCAGCTGCTGGGCCTGACAGAGGCTGCAAGGGCACCAGAACAGTCTGCACGTACAAGTGAGGCACTTTATCAGCCCTGCATGTCCCTCCTGTCAGCAATGTTGTGGCAAGTACTGCTGTGGCAGGTGCAGAGGAACCTGCAGGAGTTGGCAGTGGTCAGCTCGCCTGCTTTAGCTGAATTGAAGGTAACGTGTCAGATTGATGCTTTGTTTGTCCTATCTGACGCATGCTGATGTCTTGTTTTGCAGGTGACGCGACAGCTATCGACACAGCGTCGACAGTGTTTCGTGGACAACAGCATGGCAGGCCTCCTGCATCTCAGGCATTGCGTGAGGCCGGGGTTTCTCACTTCCTCGACCCTCACTCGACAACGCCTGCTGTGCACCCAGATTGGCAGCAGCACCCCCAGCAGCAGCAGGAGAGGCGCTCCCACAGCTCACAAGAGAGCTCTAGCACAATACGCCGCCTGAACCAAGTGGGACCCGTGTATGCAGACATGCCGGTGACCTTCTTGGCTTGGAGAGCATCCTGGCAGCGGCAAGGGATGCCTTTGGCTACTTCGATCCAGGCACGCTGCAGCCCCAGCAGCCCAGGACCTCCCAGCAGTACGTACCCCGCAATAGGGCCCTAGGTGCCATGCACAGCAGGAGCACCCCTGGCACGGTCACCCTGGTGATCACGTTCCAGTCCACCCACCCAGGGGTGGAGGTGCGCCTGCCTGAGCTCCCTCGCAGCTTCAACGTCTCTGTGACGCCATATGGCAGCGCCCCCAGCTTGCAGCAGGAGGGAGGGTGCTCCTTTAGCAGACTGCAGTACCAAGACCAGGAGGTGGACTGCCCGGGCCTGACTGTTGGCAGCCAGTGGGAGGCAACCCTGGTTGATGCAGGTGCGTAGAATACGCAGTCCAGTGCCTTGCCATGTTCAGCTGGTGCTGCTGTTGCTGGGTCGATGATGTCATATCCCAGAATGGCTGCTATCGAGATGCACGGTGGGCCACCCACACCCAGTTGATGGACAGTTGCAGCTTTGTGACTATCAGACACATTTGATCGACCTCTGCACAACTCAACATGTGTCATTGCTGCTCTGGTGTGGCTGCTGCAGATTCTGATGATTTGGTGCTTGCCATTACAAACTTCACCGTGAAAGGCAGCACCGTTGACATTCCTGTTGAGTTGGGGCTGATGTCCGTTGAGGCATCCTTTGACCGCTTGGCGTGGGCCGGCATGCACTTCCCACGGCCCCGTCATTCCACATCAACCATCCTCATACATGCAATCATCGTTGGGGCCCAGGTGGGGTGGGGGCGGCGTCATGGGTGCGGTGGCATGTAGGGCATGTATGAGTTGTCAGCCACAGCTTGCACTCTGTGCAGCCCATAGTCTGCTGATCAGGGGCGGCACTTGTCCTGCAGCAGCTGGCTTGGTGTCTGGTGTGCTGGTGCAGTTGACGGTTGTTGCAGGCATCAAAGACAAGCAGGGAAGTGGCAGAATGGGGGATGGGCTGCATGCAGATGCAAGGTGATGCTGGATGGTGTGCAAATGGGTCCCTTTTCAACAGGTATGCCTTCCTTTGCTGTTCCGTTGCTGCCTGCAGGTGGTTGTCTACACCCGGCAGGGTGGCAATGAAGTTGTGTGGGACATGCAGTGGTCGGGCAGCGAAGGGACAACGTCGTTCTTTCTGGTACCAGGGTAAGCGTGTGCAGCAAGGCGCTGTCGCTGGTGATTTTCATGTGTACGGCTCGCATGCCTGCAGTGGTGTGCTTTGCAATTGGGCGGGTTGGCAGGGTGTGCGTGCATGCGTCACTGCCAAGTTGTGTCTGTCATCCTTGTAGATGTGCTACAGCTACAGCTGGCAGGGTGGCATGCGATGTGGCGGTCATTCTCAACAGCCTGCACTCTCCACACACTGATGCTGCCGTCGAACGACGTGAAGTGCGTTCATATATTCAGGCCAAGTGATGGAGGTGTGCTGCGCTGCCCTGTGTTGCTGCAGAGTGCGCAGTGTGTTTTGGGCCAACATGAGTGTTGGCGAGACAGTGCTTCGCACAGCGCCGATCACGCCTGAGCTGCCTCTTTCAATCTACCAGGACACGGAGCCCACCTTTGATGGCGAGTCACTTCCCCAGGTGCAGGAGCAGCAGCTGACGGCAGTGCCACAGCTGCTTTGCACTGGCGAAGTTGAAGAGATCCGCGGTGATGCAGGGACTTTCCCGCAGAGCTTGGCGCCGCTGGAGGCTGAAGGAGAGATCTACCACCCCAGAGGTATGCTTGAACATCAAGAGTGGCGTGCATGTGCAGGTAACGCAGCAGGAATGTCAAGGTGCGCACACTTGACAATTCGTTGTTGATGCCCTCCTGCGTGGACTCTTTCCGTGCAGTATTGAAGTGCCCAGCCCCCGGCATGCATATCAAAGTTGGGCAAAAGGTGCTCTTGCTCGTCGGCGGTGGTTGCTTCTCTCAGCAACTTGCTTTCTGCCCTGGTCCGCGCTGGTCTGCCCCGCAGGCTTCACCTGCCGCTGGGAGCTGATCCCAGACCAGCCTGACGTACTGCTCAGCGTGGATTACCGTGGGCTGATGCCGGACGAGTCCATCACTTTGGAGTTGGCCCCCAACAACATCATCCGCCTCAAGTCCCCGGACGGAGGGCCTGGTGCCGTCTTTCAGGCCAGCGTGTGGGTGGAGCACAGCATATTGGTCTCCTTCCAGACCACTCGATCCAGCACCGAGAAAGGTATGCCATCAGAGAGAATCCATCAGACGCGCATGCGATAGCCGTTTGAACTATGTTGTAATAAGACATGGGGTGATGAAAATGGTGTTTGGGTGTGTGCTGGGGGCAGAGCGCAGCTGAAAGGGCTTTGCTGCATACGCTTGGGTTTGTTGGTGGCGGCACCCAGTCGCGCAGTACACAACTTGGGGTTGTTTGTGTGGCCTTTGTTTTGGCCTGATGCGCTCACATTTTTGGTGGGCTGGCACGCCTCACAAGCAAACAGGAAACCACAATCAAAGCCCCGCCTCTGCCTTGCTTTCAATCTTGTGCTGTGCCTGATGGTTGTGTTGCGTGCAGTCGGTGCCTTCAGCATCAGCTGGACTAGTGTGGCCAGCAGCAGGAGCAATGGCGTGCTGGACAGCAAAACCATGGTCATGGTGCTGTCCTGTGTGTCAGCAGCAGGAGCACTCCTGGCCGCATGCTGCTTCTATTTCGTCTGCTGTGGGCGGCGACGCAGGGCAGGGGTGAGTGGCGGCACAGGGGGACATCGTGGGAGTGCAGAAAGTGCAGCGGAAAGCAGCACCAAATCACAGCCGCGCGGCGCGTTCAGTGTGACTTATTCGCGCACCTCTGGGTTCGGCTGCGCTGGGGCTGCATTTGCTGGGTTCGGCTGCGCTGGGGCTGCATGCTCTGTGCGGGGGGGGGGGGGGGGGGCAACACTGTGCGCTGGGCGTGCGGCTGTCCTCGGGTACTGCTGTTGCAGTTGGCTAGAGCCCTAGTATGGTTGCTGACATATTCATTGTTGTGCTCGCTGTCTTGTATGGCACCGGCAGGGCGTCGTGGTTGACGGACAGCCAGGCGGCAGCGGGGGCGTGCAGCTTGCGCGCGTGCCCTCTGCGGTGCGTGAGCTGCTGCCGAGCAAGCCTTACCAAGCCCCAGAGGCCAACCCTCTGCCTGGTGCTGAAACGGAGCCGGACTGCTGCTCAATCTGCTTGGTGGAGCTGGAGGCTGGGGAGCTTGTTACTGTGCTGCCCTGCATGCACTTTTACCACAAGGTGTGTGGATAGTTGCGACATGTGCTGCTGGATTGGAGGGAAAGCGTTGCTGCTAGGAGCCGCACGTCACACAACGGGGTGGACATGCCTTGCGTTTACTGCTGGTGCATGCATGGGTCATGCAAAGGCGGTTTGCGCACAGCTGCATGGGCGCTGATTCCTTTCAAAACCCTGCTCGGTCTGATTGGATTGCTGTCATGGTTCTGCTGTCAATATGCTGCTGCAGGAGTGCATTGGTTCTTGGTTGAAGCGCAACTGCACATGTCCGCTGTGCAAGAACAATGTGCTGGAGGCCTTCAAAGTCCAGCAGTTTGAAGCACGGCAGGCACGCCGCAACAGGCGCAGGGGCATCACGCCCGCAGAAGCGCCAACAGCAGGTGCAGGCTCCTCAGACGGCAGCAGCACACCCACCAGCAGCAGCACCGGCAGCGGCAGTAGCCATGGAGCGGCGCACGTGCAGCAGCAGCAGCCACTGCACATACAGATGACGGCGTTGGGGCCCTTAGGGGGCACAACTGCTGCAGCAGCATCGCCGGCAGCAGGCTGGGGCGCCAGCCGGTCCACATCACCTTGGCCGCCGTTGGATCAGCATTCGCATGCAGCAGATGCACTGCCCAGCCATGCAGATGGCGGTGCAGTGGGTGGCCTTGCTGCACCTGTCGGCATGCGGCCCCTCCGTCTGCCACCGTTGCAACACCCTCAGCAGCAGCAGCCACCGGCGGTGCCGCAGCTGGTGATACCACCGTCGCCGTCTGCTTCCATGGTCAGTCTGCAGTCTGGGACGGTGCTGGCGACCCCAGAAGACTTTGCGCCTGCTGCTGCAGCGGCTGCAGCCCACACAGCTGCAGATGTGGCCGTCAGGCAGCGCAGCACCTCGCCCATTGAGGCTGCTGCGTCGGCGGCACAGGCTTCTGTTGCAGCCGTGCGCAGCTCTAGCAGGAGCTTCAGCAGGAGGCTGCACGTGCTGCTGTCTCCACGGACAGCAGCAGGTGCCGGCACCGACGGCAGTGCTGGTGAAGTTGCAGGCAGCCAGGCTGGTGGGGGCTTCCCCAGCAGCAGGGGCGGTAGCCCCCTGCCGGGGCTGCTCCCGACTGGCCCTACACCTGCTGCTGGACCCCACCGGGTGGCTGTGAGCATCTATGCCTATGCAGGACACCCCGCTGGGGCTGATGATGACGTGGGGCAGCAGCAGGGTGGCGTTCATGTGGCGGCAGGCAGTCCCCATCAGGCCATCACTGTGCTGACCTTACCTGGAGCGGTGGAGGACAGGAGGGAGGAGCAGCTACGGGCACGGGACACACAGCAGCACTGAAAGGGTGCCCCGTCTGCTTCTGTCCTGGTCAGTGGGGGCGGCAGGCTGCCATGCAGTGCAGGTCTTGCTGCATGCACAACCGATGCTTATGAAGCTTTGACTGTGCGGATGCCTCTGTGACCACCATGTGTGTTTGGTGCTGTCAGCAAGCGCCTGCTTCTGGCACTCATCCACGTGGTGCTGTTTTGACTCTTTACAAGCATGGGCCCTGCATTGGTGCTTGACCAAGCCTCAGCAGTGATATCTCATTCTCGCACCGACTGCGTGTTTGCTGTCTCAACTAGCAAGCGTGCAATTTGAGGTGTCAATTGCAAGCAGGTTGGGGTGTCATGCACATACACCCAGGGCACGCAGTTTATGACACATCGCAAGTTTCCAAGCAGGTGCTCTTATGGGATGTTGTCCACACCAAGCCTGGCATGCAGCCAAGCTTGTATGGAACCAAGCAAGACTATGTTTTGGGCAGCGTGGTGCAGGAGTTTATGCAGGGGAGTTTTGTGTGCCTATATGGCCATTTCACAACGGCTGCAGGGCTGTGCAAGCCTCTTGGTCAAAATGGGCCCAGCCTATGTACGTGCATTATTGTTGTACTGCGGTACATGTTGTGAGTGCGTGCAGCCTTGTGGCTGTAGCAAGCACCAGGTGGCCATGGAGACACACCTGCCTCCTTGCTGTATGTGTACTGCCACAGGGCCTGTGCCTGCAGGCGGGTGCTTGTTTGTGTCACGTTCAACCTCAGTCCAATTATTGATTCTTCCCAACATTCTTATTCCCATCTACGTCCACGATTGGTGTTTGTCCGGCATATAGATGGGCCATGGTCACTCACTGCATGTAGAATTGCTGCAAGGGTTGAGGGTTCGTCCCTACCCGTCATTCACTGCAGCTGCGAGGCTGAGGGTGTTGTGTGCCTGGCAGTAAGCCTTGCTTCAGGGCAGATTGCAGCTTCTGGATTAGAAGCTGTGCACACCCACCCAGGCGCCCTACCGTGTGTTGCAAGGCAAGCCGCAACAGCTTGATCAGGACCACAGTGCCTGAGGGCCATGTGCAAGCTATGGAGGCATGTAGTGGTTGGAGTGCTCGTGAAGTTGACTGTTATGAGCGGGGCCGGCCTCTTAGCATGGCAAGGCAGTGGGGCCAGTGTGGGTTGGAGGGTCCAGCGCATCACAAACCCTTGTACAGCTGTGTATGCGCCAGCAGTGCCTGGCTGTTCGGCTTGACTGACACGGCTTTCACATGGAGCGGCCACTGCTGCTGACAAAGACAGGAGTAGCTTAAGACAAGCAAGTGCGGACTGCTTGCTGCAGCTGGTGTGCGCGCGCTCAGAAGCCAAACTGGGCCTCTTGCGACCGTGTTGAGCTGCCATGGGCAATCCAGTGCATAGTGAGGTCCGTGCCTTCCTGTCTGCTGACCCGAAGCGGAGTTTCTGACTGTTGACAGACGTCCACCAAGCTTGGCACACGCCTCTCCTAGTGTAACCGCCTGAGCAGCTGTGTCCATGCCGGACCCTGTGTTGTCTGCTCTCATGGACACTGTATGTTCCGGCTCTGCAGTTGTTTGTTTGTTTGTGTAGTCTTTGGGCTGGACGTGCAAGGCTGAGACCGTCTCAGGGTTACCCAGCATGTGTAGACATGCATCCACATCAAGTGTTTGACATGCAGTGTTGATGCCCAATGCCCTGTCAGGTGGCAGCTGAGAGTCAGTACACTACGCATCTGGGTGACAACACGTTCATGTTGTTGTCCATCTAGGGACGGTCGATGTTCAGCACTGGCATCAACACACAAAAGGGCCTCAGATGTACACTCGCTTGCCAACACCTGGAGCAATGCTCCTGCAGCACGTCTGCACACCCTAAACTTTGGCTACCAGAGCACACCAGCACCATGTGCAGCAATGTAGCACCACTTTGCAAGGAGTCCAAACACAGTCAAAGGCCGAACACCAAAGAACACAGCGGCTACTCAGTCAGCTCCCTGGAGCACACACTCCACATAGCTCAGGGCGTACACCAGGGGGCATCAGTCACTGCCAGCCTGTCAGACAGATAGGGGTACAGCATGCGCCCATGCTCAGAGGATGCCATGCGGCACCGGCACATCTTGCCCGCCCTGTTTGTGATGCACACAGCATGGCAGAATTGCCTTCAGCTGGGGTAAGGTCAAGGTACCTCAGCTAGCTCAGCCACATCACATCAGTAGTGAATGTCTTCAACACTACTTCTTGCAACCATGGAGTGTGTGTGCAAAGGCTGTCCCCTCTTCATTGCCATTGGCATGGTATGGTTCTTGCTTCTGGATTTCGCACGTGGCCCACTGGGATACACTGCTGGGCAATAAGCTGTTTGGCAACCTGCCCAATACCCAAATTGAGAGTCAGCAGTTGAACCCGCTGATGGCAAGGTCAGGCTTGCTCGGTGCACGCGCAGCACACACTAGTGTGTGCTGTGTGCTGTACACAGTACTGTGACGTGGCACAGCTGCAGGTGCGGAAAGCCAGCTGCTCACATGGCATGCCAACCACTCAAGTAGCCCCTGACCTCCTTGATGTTGCCCCAACGGCAGAAGGGCCCAACACAAAGGCTTGACGCCACTTGACCTTGGACAGCAATATAGGTCCAGCTGTTGTCGTGTTGCAGGCAGCCATTTTTCGCCATCATGTTGCAACACCTGTGATTTCATCGCGTTGCAGGGGTTGCTGGCCTAAACATGACCACCAGCTGGTCATTGGCTGCCACCTTGGCCACAACTGTCCCAGCAGCAGCCTCAAACCACAAGAACCTGGGCAGCAGGGGCACAACAAAGCAGCGCCAACGGTAGGGATGGGAGCTGCCCTCAGCCCGGGTAGTGACCAGCATATGCTGTTATGCTGCTCGAGCGCTATCGTGCTGTTGAGGTGTTGTGACCTTACGCTGTTGTAGTAGCGCCAGCAACAAAGGCAAGCAGCACTAATCCTCAAACTGTAAAACGGTCTCGCAAAGCGAGCTACAGCAGACAGTGCAGCGGTCAGGTCAGTCTCACCAGGGGACCTCAGATGCTTGCATCAGTCTGAAGCCTGCTGCTTCATAGAACGGGATGGTCTTGCGCAATGTGGTGAGGTAGATGTTGGCTGAGCTGCCCCCCACCACATGCTTCAGCAGCTGGCTTCCAATGTCCTTACCCCTGACAGGAAGCAGCAGTTGCAGCGCAGGGACACCATGTGGGATGGCACAACTGCGCTGGCATGTGTGCTGTCATGGCCTTGCTGCTGGCGTTGCTTACGCTGTGATGGCATGATTGCGCTGTCACACGTAGTGTGGTCGGCGCAGCTGCTGGCAATAGCTGCTATGTGTGACGAGCGCCGATAAGTAGCACAAGCCCGCCAGTGCCGGACGATGCTGGTGCTCTGTGTCATAATGCTGAAAAACATGGTGGCACGACTCACTCATGGCCTAAGACCCACCTACCTATGCTCTGGTAGCACCACCAGTGACCTGAATTCGCAAGTGTTCTGTGCTGGAAGCTCGACCAGCTGAGCAAACGCCACAATGCCGGCCCCAGTCGCATCCTCAGCTACTGTGAAGTTTTCTGGCTTGACCCCAAGGGGGTTCATCCTGCAGGATGACAGAAACACGGTGGAGCAGGGCACAGCACATCTCCTGACTTGAGTTCACAAACCGCCCATTGCTGGTGACATGGCAGAAAAGGCCAGCTGGGCCCAAGCCCGCACTGTTCTGTCTTTTAAAGCTTGTACTAAGCATAGAATTGCTGGGCGTTGTAGTAAGATCAGCAGCCTCGCCGGCAATCACCATGTGTACATTCTGCAACAGTATTGAGACAGTAGTGCCTGTGGCACTCACGATTCGAGCAACAGCCGCTTCTTGATGAATTCCCCATCTTGAGGCCTGCCTTTTCGATAGCTGCATCCAGTTACAGCGCTAGCGGCGACCACTGCTGGCTGTTTCAAAGCTGATCTAGATCGAACACACCGGTTCCCGGTGATACTGTGCAGACGGCTCAACATGGTGAAGCCGATGTTGTGTTGACGATGCTAACCATTCAAAAAGAATGTATGTGGTAATGTTAGGCCGCGCAGTCAAACCAATGCGGTTTTGGTGATTTCACTGTCCTGACTGTGATTTCACAGTCCTGAAGGCTAGGTGACATGCAGTCCTTCGAACAACAAATATATGTACAGAACTGTGTCTAAGCATCAGAGAGAGGTGAGCTGTTGCCCTGACGCTGACTGCAAATGAGCAGCCGTCAGCTGCAGCTGCCATTACCGTCACCTGCCACGCATGTGGCAGCCGCCACCAGGCTGTGCCGTGACGCATGCCATGATGGGTTGCTGCAAAATGCTGTGCATAGCACCAGTGATTCAGATCAGCAACTGGCCGCACACAGCCTGCCAGGGGCACGACACATGATTGCCGAATCTGCACAGTAGCGGTCAGGGAGGTGCCCTCAAAACGCCACTCCTGCAACCGATCACCCAACTACAGCGGCCGCAGGTGGCAGCCCAGCAGGCCCCGACCTCCCCAGCGGCGTGGCACTAACTCCAGCTGCACCTGCTGCCCTGCTCGCAGGAACACCGTCTGCACCGGCTGGTCTTCATGTGCCTGCAGCTCCTGCGCAACCTGCTGCAACTCGTTGCCACTACCTCCTACTGCCGCACCAAACCTGCAAACACAACACAACACAACACAGACAAAAATTGCAGCAGCAGTAGTGGTCAGGCGTCAACCACCCTGAAAGCAAGCAGCGTGTGCGGCTCTCGGCCACAAACATGTAGGCATTGGCTTGTGTTGTTGAGTGGCACCGTGAATGGTGGAGTAGAGCCACTCGGTGATTTCATATTGACACGGCAGCCACACTTGCCACATCAGCACACAACAACCGCATCCTGACGCATCAAAGGGCAGGGTGCCGAGGGCGGAAGCGGCAATCATCGCTACTCTTGCTACTGCTGACACATTCGTACAAGCACAAGTAACCCTGAAAATGCTTGGAATGGCACCCCATGCTCGAAAGCACAGAGGCTGGGTGCATACCGCCAATGTCATCACATAGATGGAGAGTACCGCCCAGCAGTGAAAGATCCACTGTGACAACCTTGCCCACCCCCCCATGACCTTCGAGGCCACCTGGCAGGCAAGCAAAGGCGCATCTATACATTCCTCTCACCTGCACAGTTGGTCGCCCAGCTGGATGCCAGCTGCAGCTGCCGGAGAACCTTCCGCCACTTCATCCACCAC
Source organism: Desmodesmus armatus (assembly GCA_007449985.2). Lineage (NCBI taxonomy): Eukaryota > Viridiplantae > Chlorophyta > Chlorophyceae > Sphaeropleales > Scenedesmaceae > Desmodesmus > Desmodesmus armatus. The sequence goes on from VIIQ02000108.1 coordinate 292,494, forward strand.
AGCAAACGGCTGCAATGATACTGCTGCAGTTGCAGCACTGCCTTGCGTTGCTGTTGGCATGGCTGCTGCTGCTGCTGGTTGTGGCTGTGCTGCTGCTGCTGTTGCTGCATCCAGGCGAGGCTTCTTGTCCTCATGTGCATCCACCTGGCTTGTTGTTGCTGCTGCTGCTGCGGCAGCGGTGGCCCCATTTGCTGCTGCTGTTGCTGCTGCTGGAGTGCTGCTGCTCCCAGCCAAGGGGGCACTAGTTTCCTTGGTGTCCCTGCCCAGCAAGCAGATGTGCAGAGGTAGTTTCACTATAATGAAAGGAGACTCCAAGCAACCAGCCCAAATGCGCGTGAAAGTTCCACTTGTCCTGCTGTGTCTGTTTGGTGTGTGTGCATTGTCTGTGCGAGTGTCTGCATTATGCCTGGAGTGCCCAGTGACATGTGGCCGTGATTGTGAGTGCAGTGTGGAGGGGTGACTGGTGCCAGGGTCCACTGCCTTCCAACCATGGGCACGTCTGCACGAGCCGGACGTGTACCATGCACACGTCTACCAGTGCAAAACGCTGCATGCAGCACTGCATTGTGGCCATCAGTTGACGTGAGCGTGCTCTAGGCTCACTCACACTGTATGCAGCTGAATGCCAGCTCACCGCCCCATCAAACAGGAACATACATTCTTTTGGTGATGGCTTCAGAGGCAGCTGACTGCACCTGGGACTATTCCTATTCCTATAAATAAACCAGGCTGAAAGGCTGCCTCCAGACACCTTCATCCACATCAGCTGCTGCTGTTGCTGCCTTGGTCACATCGCCTGTCACAGTGCTGCAGGCAACTCGCTCATCCGTACAAGGTTCCAGGTGACTGCCGCACCACCCACCTTGCCAGTGCATGCAACTGGTGCAGCAGCTGCTCCATCTGCTTGCTGATGGCCTTGTGATCGTTTGTCAGCCGAATGACCGCACTCCTGTCAATCCTGACTGCATGCACGTCAACATCTGCACGTGGGAAGCCCTGCAGAACAAATGACAGCAACCCGTTGCCAACCCCTTCACTGCTGTTACAGGAGATAGGGAAAGTGTTCTCAGGTAGCGAGTTCTGGCGAGCATGGACACTTGTGGATGATTCATGTGGGGAGGTAGCTGTCCCCTACACAGCACCTCACCTCCTTGTCAATCAAGCTTTCTTGCATTCCAGGCTGTCCAGGCCCATTCAGGCGTGCTGACCGCTCATTAATTTCTGCCTCTATGGCAGACCTCTGCTGCTGGAGCTTGAGCAACTCTGCCTTCACAGCATCCATACTGCTTGTGAGTAGGTAAAAAGAGGGTGCCAAGGGGGCCGGGGGGGGGGGGGGGGGGGGTTTGAGCTGATCTGATCAATGAAGTAAGTGAGGTTGAGGCCACGACAGTCTCAAGGACAACACCCAAAATAATACTTGAGGAATCACAGGTGAAGTTCGTGAGAAGTATGCATGAACCTTGTGCCCTTGCATACAGCTGTCAACCGTATAACTCGGACCGGGCCAACATGCGGAACCAGGTAGCAAGCGTTCGGACAATGGTGCAGAACGCGGTGATAGTACCAGCTTATCATCAAGACCCAAAATTATCATTGCTGCGCCCCCTCCAGTCGACATCAGTGCTGCTGCTCGATCATTGCTGGCCTCTGACGTTTGCTACACCCTCTGCCGTGGCTAGATGCATACTCACCGAAGCTTGTCAAGCAAAAACAGCAGCAGCAGCAGTTGCTGCAGCAGAAGCTGTCGTGGGCAGCCAGTCTGTCCATCAGCAGCAGCACCAGCAGCGGCGGCGGCACCTCGGCGCCGGACCTTACAGCATGTGCCAGCTCAGTTGCAGCAGCAGCCCCTTGAACAGCAGCAGCAGCAGCCACAGCAACAGCTACCAGGTCTTTCAGTGCCAGGGCAGACGCAGCAGCTGTTGCAACATAAGACGCTCTGGCCGCAGCAGTTGCAAGTGCAGCAGAGCAGACGGTCTGTTATCGCAGCAGGTGCGGCCTTCAATCAGTGTAATGGTACACAAAGGAAGCTTTCTGAAAAAACTGGATTGTTGGGCATACGGGCAGCATGATGTATGGCTAACCCTCCATCCATCACCTGCATCCATACGGTGAACTCTCCATTCAGTCAAATAGCAGTAAGGCATTTGATGGCTTCACAGTGCCAGCTTGGCAGGCACCACCACCACACATCAAGAAGATGTCATCGCCGGTCCCGTGTCCTCACAGAATCATTCAACACTGCTGACCGTAGCTGCTGGTGCTGCTGCTGGTGGTGTTGCTTTGCTGTTGCTCTGTTGATGGCGGCGGTCATGCCCCGCTGCCATACACAGCTGGCAGGCGTCGTCGGCAAGATGTGGGTGCAGAGGAGGATGACCCTGACCTTGACATGGATGACGTAATGTGAGTACAAACAGTTGTGAGCATTATGTAATCACAAACGTGCGATCACACATGTCACTATTGGCTCACGTGGATTATGGCAGCAGCTGACCAGGCTGTTGTGGGCTGCAAGCTTCCACCAGCAGTGGTGTTACGCTGTTGAGCCGTCAACTGCTGCTGATCATACATCAGCCCCGCGTTTGGGTCACCAGCCGTGAAGCAGCAGATGTATGATCAGCCCAGAATTTGGTTCACCAGCCGTGAAGCAGCAACGCCTGTGGCTGCAAGCAGCTGCACAACAGCTGGTCAGCTTAGTGTGTACCTTAGGGCGCTGTTCATTGAGCACTTGTGCCTGTGTTATATGTTTGCATGTGCTTTCCTGCAGGTTTGCTGGTGATGGGGACGAAGAGGATGGAGATGTAGTGGAGGCAGAGGTGCTGGAGGAATTTGGTAAGTGGCGCAAAAGTGCAGCGTCACTAGCGCTGCTGCTAGCTCAAGCAGTAGTAATGGTTGAGCTTGGCGGCTTCTGAATGCAGCAGCAACAGGGACAAAGTATGCAGCAGCTGTTGACAGTTGTTGCTAGCCACGTTTGGTTGCCTGGTGCCTCAGGGTGCATGCACTTGTGAACTCCCGCAGCAGCCGGGGTTTAGACAATGAGCTTGCAAAGCAGCCCTGAGCTTGTTATCATTACCCCTAACAGACATTCCTCATGCATCACACCTTTCTTGTATCCCTCCCCTTCCCCCACTCCCCCTGAATGCACATTTAAATAATTCGAAATCTTTGCATGCAGATGAGTTTGAGGATGATGAAGAGGACGAAGATGAGGATGATTATGATGAGGGAGGGGAAGACGAGGAGGCAGCACAAGGTGAGTGAGAGTGAGAGTGAGTGAGTAAGTGAGTGACTGGGTGAGTGAGTGAGATTGTGAGTGAGTGAGTGAGTGAGTGAGTGAGCGCGTGGGAGTGCGCGAATGAGGGAGTGAGTGGAAGTCTGGGAGTGAGTGAGTCACGCGAGTGAGGGGGCGAGAGCAATGGGGGCCGTCACTGCACACCATTCTAAGGACACAAAAGTAATGCCCGGGCAGGAGCAGTAGTGGATTCCTACACAGCAAAACTCACCACAGCCAATGCATCAACCATCGATTGTGCTTGTGACAATCCGAAGTTGGGTATGAGCGCGTGTAAAAACAAACTCAATCAAGGATAATAAGAGGACATCTGTCTTTTGTGTGTTCAGGTGATGACTGGGCTGCTGCGCTGGATGACTTTGACACCTCACTGGATGCCCAGGCTGCTGAGGAGGCTGCAGGACCCAGCAGGGAGGAGCAGGAGCTGGAAGCAGCTAAGGCACTGGTGAGAGGCTTATACAGTCAACAAGATAATGCTGGCTTGAGTGAATATCAGTGTTTTACGATGTCAACAGGATTGCATCAGTCTGGCTCAAGCACAGTGTCTCACACAAACACAGCGGCTGTTGTCAGCTGAATGGCTGGGGCCTATGGAGGGCTGAGGGCGTTTCGGTTCATGCAGCCTGATGCCTTGGTGAGCATCAGAGTAGAATTGGGACGTGTTGACGTTGGTTTTTGTGGCATTTGCTGCTTGGCTGTGGCTTACATGTGTAGCACACATGCTATGGCAGGGCTGCTTCTGCATGACTGGCCGGAGGTATTGCCGACTCCGGCAGTGCACGTTGAGCTGCAATGCTGTGCTGTGCTGTGCTGCGCTGAGTGTTGTAGGTGGACTACGATGATGCGTTTGGTGAGCAGGATGGCACCACACTGATTATCTCTGAGGTGCCTCCTGAGGAGCCAGACAGGTGAGGGAGACAAGGGAGGGACACGGGGGGGGGGGGGGGGGGGCACGGGGGGGGGGGGGGGGGGCACGGGGGGGGGGGGGGGGGGGGGGGGCATAGAGTACAACCAGGAGTGAAAGCCAATGGCTTGACAGCGCTGCGCTGAGCAGGTCTGTCGGTGGGCGTGAAAAGGTAGGGGGATAGCTTGGGGAGGAGGGGAGTACGCTCCCTGTGCCAGGAGGAGGTTGAGGTCACCTAGTAGATCAGTGGGCAAGTTGGGAAAGAGGGTAGTGAGGATACTGGCCACTCATGTAGTGATCTGTCAGAGATTATTTCAAAAGCTTTGACAGAACGCGCCTCACTCTGTTGCTGTTTGCAGCAACAGTGATGGCACTGTCTATGTGATCTCATGAGGTGTACGTGTATGGCCGTGAGACTATAATCATCATAGTATGGAGTAGGCAGCAGGCATGCACGTTTCGTGTGTGAGTGTGTCTCATGTGTTGCTGCCTCTGTGCAGGCCCAAGACGTTTGACGAGCAGACAGTGGCTCTGTCCCCTCAGGACAAGCAGACTCTGGAGCAGAATATGGCTGCATACACCATATTCCCCCTGGTGAGGCTGCAAGCCCCTTGGCAACAGGGTCGTATTTGTGGACCTGGGGTCTGCTTGGACTTCAAGTGTTTTTAGTCACAGGTGCTACCTCGCATCCCATGTCATGTGCTGATTGATAGTTCTTCAGTGCTTGCTTGTCCCCCAACATGCTACTGGGCACCTACATATTTGCTGAGGGAGTGGTTGTGCTGCTGTGGTGTGCTGCATGGTTTGCTGCTGCAGCACGAGCTGGACTTGTTGGTGTCGTCAACACCAGATGGCCAGTTAGTGCTGGCAGACTGCTTCTGCCTGGACACCCTTGTGAGTGAGGGGTCAGGGTTTAGGGGTTGGGGGCATGGTGTGGGGGCCCAAAGTTTGGGGGATGGGGGCATGGTGTGAAGGGCATGTGTAGCACCTGCTGTACCCTGCAAGACTATAGTTGTGCTGTTGCATTGAGGTATCTTGGTTGGTGGGGATTGCATGTGCACGACCTGCTGCACACTGCGAAACTAAGTGTTCTGCGCTGCATTGAGGCAGCAGCAGAAGCTCAGTGCACATGCCCTTCCCACCAACCCATAACCTACTCAACAGGATTTTGGTGTCCCCCCCCCCCCCACACACACACATACGCGCCTTTTGCAGTCAATGTGACGGTTGTTCACTGACTGAGCAATATAGGTAGGACTGGCCATCGGGTTGCGCTTTTGCTAGGTTCAAAAGGATGGAAGGTGGCCGGTGTGGTGTATGACTGTTGCCCCTGTCCCTGCTGCTGCTGCTGCTGTTGCTGTTGCTGCTGCTGCTACTGCTGCTGTTGCAACGACGCTGTCGTGAGCAGGAGGACAGTTTCCTGCGGCCGCGGATAGGGGAGGGCATCCCCACCAACCCCAGCATGTACCAGATCATCCCTTGGGAGCACACCAAGACTGGAGATGTGCTCAAAAACAAGGATCCAGAGGTTCATGTGAGTCCATGATTATGCTGTGTTCTGTGTATATCAACCTGCAGCTTGAGACCCTTTGAGTTGCGTTGACATGAGCATCGCTAGTCTAGTGTCGGTAGATAGGCAGACAGTGAGGTTTGACGCAGCGACAGTGGCTATCCCAAGCTGAGCTGGGTTGAATGAACATCTGCTGCTCTAGAGATCTGCGTGCGGGCGTGTGAGCGTGTGTGCGTGCTTGTCTGTTTGCTTCTTGGTGTTTGGTGCCACCACAGTGTGCCGCATGTGGTGCTGTACTGCACTGGCCTGCCAGGCCAACAGTTTTGTGTGAACATCCGCTGCTCTGCGTGTTTGATGGTGTTGTGCAGCGTGTGAAGCTGTACTTCATTGGCCTGCACAGTGCTGCACCACATGAGGTGGACATGTCCCGCATCTACAGCTTTGACACCGAGCAGCAGATGATGGTGGCACACACGCCCAGGGTGCTGGGGGCAGACAACCACGAAGACATGCTGGAGCCTGTCATGCGCATCAGGTGAGCATATATATGCACGAGGGAATGGTTCTACATACACCAGTGCAAATTGACACATGTGCATTTTGTCAGCAAATGCTGCGGGAATGGAGGGGGGGCTCGTTCGTGTTGCAAAGAAGCTGGTGCAAGCTTTAGGCCTTGATGCAAAGTGGTGTGCAGGCAATGGCGGATCAGAGGGGCGATACTTCGTGACGCTGCATGTGTCCTGGTACCGCAGGGAGGATGGTGTGTGGATCGAGGAGGCAGCAGTCCTACCAGGCACGTCCTTCATCGCCGAGGGTTTTGCCGGCCACCCGCTCGACCGCTACGAAAACCCCGACAAGGAGTTTGACATGCACGAGTTTGTCAAAATGGGTTTGTGGGACAAGCCGCGCAGTATGGAGGAGTTGCGGGCCGAGCAGGCGGGCAGCACGGCGTTGATCGCAGCAGGGGCGGGAGCAGCAGCAGAGGAGGGTGGCGCGATGGATACTGCTGCGGAAAGTGCGCTGGAGGAGCGTTTGGAGGAATTGGAGCTTATGGAGGAGTTGGACGACATGCCTGATGTGCCTGCAGTTGACATGATGTAAACATGCTGGGCTGGGCCAACCCAGCGTTGGCCATGGCCCTGCAGCACATGAGTTGAAGGGCTCGACATGCAACAACAAATCCTTGATTGATACGCCAAGTTAGCTTGGTCATTGTACCACGTACTGGCAACCGTTGCTTTGCAGCCACGCGTCCGGCACGCTAGAAACAGTGCCACTGTTGATTCAGGCCAGTCACAGCTACACCAATTGCAGATGGCATGTCTGCTACAAATGGTGTTTCATCTGTCACAATGTGCACAGGGGTGCAGTGACCTGCTTGCGCCACAATCACCACCACGGACCAGCCAGACACAATATACCCGTAGGGTGAATTTCACCCCTCACATAAACGTCAACCTTGCCCATCAACAATTCAAAGCAGACAGCATGTCCCATGGCCCTGTCACATGTAATGGGTCCCATCAACTGATCGTGGCCATTGGCCAGTGTGTTCAGTCACCACACTTGAGTCAACGGGAAATATCAAGGTCCTGACGCAGCTGCGCAACACCTCATCAGGTCATGATCATGATGGTTGCTTGCAAGTTGGTGTCATGACAACTGTTATTGCACTGACTTTGCTATCCCTTCAGTGACGTACAGCAGTGCAACGACTCTGCCTTTGGCTGGTTGACTTGTTGGAGGCAACCGTCTGCCGCCACTGCTGCCATCACTGCTGCCATCATACCCGCCGCGGTGATGAGTTATCGCTGCCACCAGCTCTGGCACCAACTCTGATCCCCACTTACATAGTGCGCAGGCAAGTCTCCAACAAGGTCGAGTACATACGCTGTATGGTCCCCGAGCCCTGATACTATACGAAACCCCCCTTTCTCCATCTCGCTACTTCGATTCCTCCACATGTGCAGCATATGCGATCACCTCTGCCTTCAGCTGGTCTGCCATCTGCATGGTGTAGGTGGCACAATCCTGTGCAGCACAGGCTGGGGTGGGGCCCATGTCCTGTATCATTGGCTGCGGCTTGTGCAGGTAGCCCATGGTGTGCAGGAACAGCTTAGTGGCTGGCTGCCGCTTGCCGTGCTGCAGCTGGCAGCTCACACACAGCCAGGGCTGGGCCTGCGGGAGGCAGGGGGGTAGGTGGGCATGCAAGGACGCAGGCAGGGAAGCGGGGTGGTGTGCGGCAGGAGGGCAGGCAGGCAAGCAGGCAGACAGACGGGCAGGCAGGCAGGCGGGATGGTGGGCAGGCATGCAGGCAGGCAGGCAGGCAGCATTCCAGGTTGATTACGGCCACAGGGCTTGGTCTGTATTTCAATCAACAGGGGACATGTTCCAACACCTTATGGCTGGAAGTACAGCACGCAAGCACACATGCACAATCGGGTGTACGCCTACAACTGTACTTCGCCTTGCTATCACCCAACTTAGGATGGCAAGCAGCTCAATTGGGACACGCGGCATGCTGCATCTGGATGGCCAGTGTATCTTCAAAGTCAACACACCTTGAGCATCGTGTGGTAGTGTGGTCCTGTAACTTCCTGGATGACCTTCGCTGCCTCAACCTGGTCTGTGATAGCACGTGCTATCCGGCCACTGTCGACCTGATGCCGCAAGAAGAAACATAAAGCGGCAAACAAGCTGCAAAGGTCGAGACTGTGAAGAATGCCCACTGTGTTGCTACAGCGAGGGCTGCCCGCCAAGGGGCGAGTCACAAAGCCTGACAGCCTCGACAGATCAAATGCTTGGAAGATAGGGTGGCACAACAAACACCTGTTGTTATTTGGGGGCTGAAGACAAGGGGGGACGGATCCCCACCGACTGGCCACACACACAATGCTAGATACTCGAGTAATCCCTGTGCTAACACAACAAGCAAGGCTGCCGGGGGCCCAAGGTCAAGCCTCGCACCGATGAGAGATGCTGAACACCCTTCTTACTCAGGAGGTGCCCAGTACCCGGACCAAACGGGCACAAACCCACCTGTTGGCTGAATTCAAAGCTCTGCTCGTGCCCTGAGGCATCTCGCACGATAGCGCAGTATGTTACTGTCCGCATTTTGGCCGTTGCCTGAAGCTCCTGCTGCCGCAGTTTTTCCTGTACTCTGGTGCGCATGTCCTCCAGAGCAGTATTGCCCCTGGTGAAAGGTGATGCGTGTTGAGTTGGCAGTGGCGGTTGCGGCAGGAGACAACAATGGCGACTGGCAGAGTGATGGATGACGTAGCGGTGCCGGTGGGTGGCGAGGGGTGTTGGGTGGTGTTGTGGCAGGATGCGAGAGCAGACAGTTTTTGTGAGGGCAAGCACAACTTCCAATGCACGGACCAGAACATTGCTTTGGACATTTGGCCTGAAGGGGCCGGGCCCCTCAAAGGCGCTCAGTAAGTGCTGTTGTGGGCTTGTGGTGCGGTTGTGTGCTGTTGCTTGACAACGAATTTGCTGCGCACTTTCAAAGTGTAAATGTGCGTAGCACGTGCTTTGCTGACAGGGCCCTGGATGAATGGACGCGGCAACCGTCGTCGCCAACAGCATCACCAGCACCATTAGCAAACACTGCTACGCCAGGCGGTGAAAGTAATCATATTCATTCTCATTTTTGATGCCCACCCCACCCCACTTGTAGGCAAACATTGTCTGGGCTGACACACCTCCTCACATGGGGCTGACACACCTGTGGACGTGCAGCCCCTCCTCACATGCTGCCAGTGCCCGTGAGTAGTTTCTCAGCTGCTCCTGTGCCAGGGCTTTGAAGTAGTAGCCCTTGGGCCAGCTGGGGTCAACAGCAATGGACGCAGCAGCCTCCTCCACCGCAAGAGCAGCACTGTGGTGTGACATGCATAATTCATCAACTGATTGACTAGAAAAATAACTGTGGAAGCTTCGAGCGTGATGACATTCTGCAAGTATAGTGTTGTGCGCGTTGGGAGATGTTGCAAGATGTTGCCCATTGCAATGAGATGTTGCAAGATGTTGCCAATTGGCAGTAAGCACGTGCCGATTTTGTTGCAGTGGGTGGAGCAGCACATACGGGAAAGCCGTAGCTGCAAAAATGGGGACCTTGTACACCTTGCTGCTCAATGGGCTCACCTGCCAGACTTCAGCAGCGCATTGGACAGGTTTGTGCGGTACTTTGCAACGGTGCCATCTGCTTCAACAGCCTTGAAGTACAGCTCCCTTGCTCGTGCAAAGTTTCCTGCTTTGAAAGCCTCGTTGCCTGCTGCATTGTGTGCCTCTGCCATAGTGTTACTCGATATTTCAGGGGCAAACGTTGGCACCCGACTGGGACTGAGGTGAGAGGCGGTGGGGAGGCCAGCAGCTGGAGAGAGGAGCAGTGGGGAGGCCACCAGCTGGTAAGCAGTTGCAAGGGTTGCTGCCCGATGGGGCAACCGTATCACTGTTGCTGAGTCTTATTGCAGTTGAGGCTGAGCTTTTCAACCTTGCTGCTAGACCTAGCAGGACGTCCAGACACGATTCCGACAGAGCCGGAAAAAGGCAGGGGTGAAAACGCCCTTGAAGTGCCTATCGCAACACATGTCGCAGCAACGAAACATATGTCTCCAATACTACTTTTACATTTGTTGCGTAATGGCCTCGTGAAAGTATGCTTTGCTAGCAATGTACAAGCCATGAAGGATCGTGTGAAGCCTTGAACATGCACTGCGATTTGGGCCAAGCATGCTTGTGTATGAGCTTAACTTGTCTGTTGGCATCCGCTTTCAAACAACTTGCACCCACACGAATAGATCGGGCTAGGTTTAGCCTTGAAATTGCAGAGACCAGATCGTCAGATCACAGCATTCTCAAATGCAGAATTCGCTTCTATCAAGCCACAAGCCTCTTAGGAATATAGCCTGCCTCGCATCTAAGAAGTGAGTGACAGCACAGACCCAGCCTTAATACCTGATGAGCGCACTATGCTGTCGCACCTGGAGACAGCCTTGCTCCCCATGTGTTGCTTCACTCAACAGCACATGCTGAACAAGGCATGGTGTGCGATGTTGAACTTGGCGCTGCAGGAGCAAGGGCGGTAGCAGTAGCCCTTGGCAGAGCAGCAAGACCACTGCTTCTGGTGCTGCAAGTGCGGCAAAACTATCAGATGCAGCAAAGGCCGCAGCACGACGAGCAGCGCAGTTCACCAAGCAAAGGCAGCAGCGAGCTTATCAGCTTGCAGAGCAGCAGCAAGCACTGGTGCAAGGCTTAGATGGCACTGGCACTGACTATGCCTTCAGTGTCAGCACCAAGCAGCGAAATGGCGGGCTGCAGACCCCAGCACAAACAGCAGCTCTGGCAGCAGCAGCTGCAGCTAACGCTGCAGCAGGACAGTACAACGACCTCAAGCCGTATGTAGAGGTTGTTACGCAGCACCTGAAGCAGCAGCAGGGGGCTGGGGATGCCGCCAGCAGTGGTGGGAGGGGCAGGGGTGCCAAGAAAGCAGCAGCAAGAAGCTTGCTGGAAGCTCACACTGCCGTGTTTCAAGCTGCCCTAGACCTCGAGCTGCAGCAGGAGTGGCAGGAGGCGGAGGAGAGACTCAAGGTGAGGGTTCAGGGTGTGGGAATCAACCCTGTAGCGGTTGTCAACCCTGACACATATTGTCAACCCTGTAGCGGTTGTCAACCCTGACAAACATATGAAGCAGAAGAGAGTTGAGGCGTGACAGAAGATTGAGAACGAGACCCGAGGTCCTGTGTGTGACGCCCAATTTGACTTTGCTGTGCTGTGTGCTTTGGTGAGGGCAACAGGATGCATGTATGGATTCACTGGTGCGTGTGTGTGCAAGCAGCAAAGTTGTGCTGTGCCAAGTGAAGCTTTGCAAAAGCTTTGGTGTGACACCAGAAGTACTTTTGACAGCAACAGGAACACAGGAGCGGTCCTGAGCATCCTTCCATTAGCGTTTACTGCCTCTCCCAGCAGGAAGTGACGGCTGATACAGCCGTCCCAGCAGCAACATTACATGCAGCCCTGCAGCACCGCTTCCACACACGTGACTGTGTCACAGTGTCACCTCAGCACAGCCACGTTAAACTTCCTCGCCTGTTGCTGCTGTGGGTGCTCGCGCCATTCCCTGCTGCTGCAGTCCTGGCCTCAGTCCCGCCTGAGGGCTGAGGGTGTCGCCCTGTTTGGCCTGGCTGCTGCCCCTGACGGCGCTGTTGCACGTGACGTGGTTGTCAAGTTCTTTGTGCCAGAACAGGCTCTGCCCTTCCACAGCTTCTCACAGGTATGTACAAAAACAGTTGCAGTTACAGTTACAGTTACATTAATTGGCACATACGGCTGCAGTGCCAGGAAACCACAGCAGTGTGCGCAAAAGGTGTCAGTCAGCAGGGACTTGAGCAGATGTTCTTTGATGGTTCAACGTCGACATGGATGTTGCTGCATATTGTATGTGAGGTTCACAACGGAGCTTGCAATTGTGGGCAAGTGGCAGCCTGGTCTGGGCGCCCCCGCCACCTACCTCTCTGGCGCAACCCATGCGAAACGCTAACGGACAAACTGTTCAGGGGATTGCAGCTGAACCTGGAAGTAAAGCTGGAGCCAGAATCACGGCCGCATCCTTCGCCTGCTTTGACCTCGTGTCTCATGCATCACCAATACTTACACTGTGAGCTCGGGAATGCAAGCCCTCGTTCTGCCCGGCCTGCCGTCCTTCTGCCCACAGGGTGATATACTGCTAGTCAGCCAGGGTGACCCCCTAGGTGACTCACAGGAGGCCATAGTGGTGGACTTCAGCAGCCGCTGGATCCGCCTTGCAATGAATCCAGTGGCTGCAGCAGCAGTGGCAGCAGCCAGCGGCAGCTGGGACCGTGCCAGCAGCAGCCGCGGCAGCAGCGATCGCAGTGGCAGCAGCGGCAGCAATGGGAGAGGCAGCAGCGATCGCAGCGGCAGCAGTGTGCGGCGATGGCGGGCGATCTGGCGGCTGGATCTGTTTGCCAACACTGTGTCTCACGAGCGCTGCAGTGAGGCACTGCACCGCTTTGCAGATGCTGTGCAGGGTTCAGGCCAGGGGCAGGATGGGCAGGGTTTAGTGTCAGGGCTGCTGACCCAGGGGCAGCTGCAGCAGCAGGAGGCGCTGTGCCGTGTGTTGGCAGGAGTGCTGCCAGCAGGTAAGCCATATATCATTTTGTCCCTCTACTTTACCTTTACTTTAGCTGTTTTTCTTTCTTTTACAGTTGGGGGGGGGGGGGGGGAGGAGGAGAACCCCACCAGCTGGCCACACACACAACAGCCGAATTACCCTGACCGCCGGAGGCCTGAGGCAAAGCCTTGCCGATGATCATGAGAGACGCCAAATGCTGCAGCTGCTGCTGCTTGCTGTGGTTGTTTGGCGGACGATGGTCGTCTGTTTATTGTTTGGCGCCGTGCTTCCAGCAGGCGCTGACGAGCTACTCCACCCCCTGGCAAGACTGTAGACAGCACGGCCCTCGGCCTGTTGATGTACACCACAGCTGGTATTGGTAGCGGTTATGTTGACATCACAATGGCTGCCATCGTGTGCCAGCCCTCTTTGGCTTTGTCAGCTGATTGCAGGCTTGGTCACCATGGCCACGTGACCGGCATGTGCACCCGACAGATTGCTGAGCATGCTGGATTGGCCACCTGTCACGCTGAGCATTCCGTTGAGTGCAGACGCTAGTGTTCAGGCCTACAATCAGCTGCAAGTGTCATACAGCTGCAGCTGGCAAGTCTGTCAAATCAGACCAACTCGACAGTCTTTGTGTTGAGAATTGTGTGTCAACTTTGTGTGTCTAACAGGCAGCAACATGGAAGCAGCAGCAGCACAGTCCCCTTCCTGGGTGAAGCCCCCTCAGGGCCGGGATTGGCTGGCGGCTGCAAGGAATGCTGTCAAAACCCTGGTGCAGGAGCAGCGCCTAAACCCCAGCCAGGCATCTGCTGTCACAGCTGCGCTAACCAGGACGGTCACTCTGTGGCAGGGGCCCCCAGGGACTGGCAAGGTGAGCAGACAAGTAACGCACAATTCTCCGTGTCATCTACTGAACTATGCTGGGGATTAGAGTACGTATACCAGGGGTTCTGCATATCCTCTGCTGGCCACACACACAACAGACAGGCAAGTCTGATTACATGTGTTCGTAAGCTTTCAGTTTCACCATGGGCCGTGCGGCGACCGAGCATGGCCATGCACCAGCATGCTGTCGGGTCAAGGCGCCCTTGGTCGCACCTGTCTGACAATGTACCAATCACCATTGATATGACGTCAATCGCCAGTCAAGTTTGCAGTGAAGTCCCCCATAAGCCTTTCGCTCCCTTCATCTTGCGGGTTGTACGGGCCGTACCTTAACCATTCCACATGTGGTAACTTGACTGAAGCTGCAATGCTGCTGGTTTCCCTGATGGCTGTATGGCGTGCCTGCAGACCACCACGCTGCTGCGGTTCTGTGAGGCCTCGCTGTCGACGCTGCCGCCTGGTGGCCAGCTGCTGGCAGTGGCTGCCTCCAACGTTGCTGTGGACCAGTTGGTGACTGGACTGCTGGGGCTGGGTGTCAACGTGGTGCGCCTGGGGCAGCCGGCAAAGGTGAGAGCAGGGGTGTCTGTGTTCCTTTTTCACGGGTCTCTTGTTACTCAATTACCCCTTTAGCTGTACGTGTGGGCAGTACTACAGTAGTGACTGGACTGCTGGGGCTGGGTGTCAACGTGGTGCGCCTGGGGCAGCCGGCAAAGGTGAGAGCAGGGGGGTGTGTGTTCCTTTTTCACGGGTCTCTTGTTACTCAATTACCCCTTTAGCTGTACGTGTGGGCAGTACTACAGTAGTGACTGGACTGCTGGGGCTGGGTGTCAACGTGGTGCGCCTGGGGCAGCCGGCAAAGGTGAGAGCAGACATTTGTCTCTGTGTCACGCGTCTCTATTCAGTTTGTATTTACGCGTACCACCTATTGACGTATTGCATAGTGTGCTTCATGGCTAGCTGATGGCTGGATTGCTGGGGCTGGGTGTCAGCGTGGTGCGGTCGGGGCAGCCGGCACAGGTACGCATAGGGATGTCCCCTTGTTTGTCCCTGGAGTGTCAGGGTGGTGCAGCTGGGGCAGCCGGCAAAGGTGAGAGCAGGCGTTTGTCTCTGTGTCACGCGTCTTAATTAGTCATATGCCTTGAGCAGTGTGTCGTGTACTACCTGTTGGCATATTGGGTTGTGTGCTTCATGGCTAGGTGACTATGTTGCTGGGGTGGGGTGTTAGCGTGGTGCGACTGGGGCAGCCGGCAAAGGTGAGCACAGGGAGGTCCCCCTGTTTCAGGGTCTGTACATTGTATGCGGAGCGCTACGCTTTGTGGTGCAAAGCAAAGCTCTGCTTCGCATGTGGGTTGTGCCCCCTGACCCAAGCGGAGCCCTGGCGATTTTATGTCTTGTTTGGGGGTCTGTTGGGCTTAGCCTGTTGGCATCTTGCATAGTGCGGTACAAGTGCCTATCGGCGCGTCGCGTGGCCCACAAGTGTGGTGTGGCTGTTCAGGCTGGGTGTTAGCTTGAGGCCTTTCAGGCAGCCAGCAAAGGAGTATGCTTTGAGGTTTCTGTCATGCCTTCCATTTCATTTGCCTTGCTTGGCTTCTCCTCCCTGGATAAACACACCAAGTGGATCGGAGCCGGCCGCGCAGCAAGCAGGTTGGCTACCAGCTGTTGCTGCAAGCCATCTGGTCAACACGAATTTTGCACTCAGTGCGGTCCATTCCAGCGGCCCCTTTGCTTTCCTCAACAACCTGGATCACACAGGTCGGCTCTCTTGTTGTCACGTTGTCGACAGCGTGCCTTGTCTTGCCTGTCCCCCAGGTGACCCCCGCCCTGCGTTCAGTAACCCTAGAAGTGCTAGCAGCCGCCACAGCACCCGGCCAAGCCGCCACCAAGCTGCGGCAGCAGCTGGCAGAAGCTGCCGCAGCCAACCGAGCCGCGCGGGGCGGTAGCAGCGGCCGCGGGAGGGGCACACAGGGCAGGGGTGGCAGAGGCGGTGGTGGGAGGGGTGGCAGGGGTGGTGGTGGGGCTGCAGGGGGTGGCTTGTGGGAGCAGCTGCTGGCGCTGGAGGCTGCTGCTGCTGCTGAGGTGCTGGGGAAGGCTCAGGTGGTGGCGGCTACCTGCGTGGGCGCGGGTGAGTGAGGTGACAGGTGGGGGAAAGGGGCCAGGGCTGGGTTGGGACCTAATCTGATTCACACTGGGCACTGAAATACTTGGCGTGTGCGCGGGTTAGTGTGGGCGGCTACCTGTGTGGGTGCAGGCTAGGTGACAGCTGGGGGAGGGGATCATGCACACATCAAGGGCTGGGCTGGTTTCAGGCCAAGTGGGGGCGGCATTGAGCAGTGGGTATCAATCTGGGGTGCGGCAACAGTAGAGGGGGGGAGGCGCAAGCAGCTGCTGCAGTACAGCCCGTAGGGGAAGCCTCCTTGAGTTGTCAGACAGCCACCACCACAACTTTCGCCACATCAAGCTTGCAACGGGGGGAGGTAACAAGAGTACGGCGAAAATCTTCACAATGCCAGGCACCCTGTCAGCTAGCAGAATTACCAGCAGGCACAGTCCCATGGTCGCCCTTGTTTGCTGCAGGTGACCCTGTGTTGCAGGAGCGCTTCTTTGAGGTGTTGGTCCTGGATGAAGCCACACAGGCCCCTGAGCCTGCTGCACTTGTGGCAGTGGCACAAAAGGTGTGTCTGGGGCTACCGTCTACCTTGTCGTGTCTGCATGAATGATCCCCGCAATTTGCAATGACGACCCTGTGTACGGGTATTGTATACCTTACCATGTCTGCACGAGATATTCCCCATGTTGCAACGAAGACCCTGTGTCCCGCAAACCACATTCAGTCGGTTGTGATGGTTGTGAAACCCAACAGCTGCCCCCCACAGTCATGCAAGCATACCCAACCAATGCATGACTCTGCTGCAACATGTTGGGTGGAAACCAGGGAATTGGTTCTACTTTGGTGTCTTCACAACCCCCGCCCCCACCCTCAACCCCAACCCCGCCCCCAATCCCACCCCCTGTCCCGATCAACTCAGGTCCAGTCGGTTGTGATGGTGGGTGACCCCCAACAGCTGCCCCCCACAGTCAGGTGCCAGCAAGCCCAGCGCCTGGGCCTAGGCACCAGCCTGTTTGAGAGGGTTCAGGCAATGGGGCTCAAGCCGCTGCTGCTGGACACTCAGTACCGCATGCACCCCAGCCTGGCAGAATTCCCCTCAGCCAAGTTCTATGGTGGGCTGCTGCGCAGCTGGCCTAAGCCTGCTGACAGGCCACTGCCTGAGGGCCTCACCTGGCCCAACGCAAAGGTGAGGGGAGCTGTTTGAGGGGTAGGCGGTGCTTTGTGTGTTGTTTGGAGGTAGCAGGGGTTGAAGGGGGGGGGGGGGCTATGCACGAAGCAGGCTGTTTGAGAGGGTGCAGGCGATGGGGCTCAAGCCGCTGCTGTTGGACACTCAGTACCGCATGCACCCCAGCCTGGCGGAGTTCCCCTCAGCCAAGTTTTATGGTGGACTGCTGCGCAGCTGGCCTCAGCCAGCTGACAGGCCACTGCCCGAGGGCCTGACCTGGCCCAATGCAAAGGTGGGCAGGGGGGGGGCATTTTGAGGGTGAAGGTCGTGTTGGTTGCAGGTGATGATGAGGTGGGGTGGGGTGCGCGCGGGGGGGGGGGGGGGGGGGGGGGGGGGGGAGGCAACCTCCGGTTGGTCACACACAGGGATCAGGAGAAGTGCTGCCTAAGGGCCTGACCTGGCCCAATGCTAAGGTGAGGGGGGGGGGGGTGAGGGTGAAGCAGTGCTGTTTATGTTGGTTGCAGGTGTTGTGGGGTGGGGTGGGGCAAAAAGGGGTGTGTGGGCTCCCGCCGTCTGGCCACACACAGTGGTCAGAAGTGCTGCTTTGCTTCAGTGATTTCGCAGGTGCTGGCTGGCAGGCTGTCTGGCTAGCTTGTGCAGCATGCAGTGTGCAGTCATAGTCCAGCACTTGCCTCAGGCAAAGTGGTGCACACCAGGACAGCTGCATTGTGCACGTGCATGGTAGTCTCACCCCGTGTACATCAGCGGTGGCCCTCAACAGCTGAGGCAAAGAGATGTCAGCATGCTTGCTGTAATGCTGGGCATGATGCTGGGCTTGATGAAGCTCGGGTGACCTCGGCAACCCATGAGTGGGCTAGACTGATGTGTGCGCTGTATTACGCTTGCGTGCTGTGCTGTGTGCAGGTACCTGTGATGTTCATTCAGTGCAAGGGGCCTGAAGCACGTACAGCAGCAAGCCTCAGCATATCACGGCAGCGGGAGGCTGCCGACAGCTTTGATGAGGAGCGCAGCAGCAGCAGCAGCACTAGCAGCAGCAGTGGCACCAGGAGCAGCAGCAGTACTAGCAGCAGCAGTGGCGGCGGCGGCGGGGGTTACAGCTACTTCAACGATGCAGAAGCAGCAGTGGTGGTCGACTGCTTGCGGCAGCTGCTGGCTGCCGGCATGCAGCCGCAGGACATGTGTGTCATCACACCGTACTCAGGGCAAGTGCGCAGCATACAGCGGCGGCTGAGTTCGGACTCAACGCAGCCTGGCAAGCAGCGAGCCTTTGACCCTGCTATCTTGAGCATGCTTGAGGTCAAGTCCGTGGATGGGTTCCAAGGGCGGGAGAAGGAGGTTGTGATTTTCAGTGCAGTGCGCAGCAATAGCAGCGGGCGGGTGGGTTTCCTTGCAGACTCTCGGCGCCTGAAT
The DNA here is from genome assembly GCA_007449985.2 of Desmodesmus armatus. Classification (NCBI taxonomy): domain Eukaryota; kingdom Viridiplantae; phylum Chlorophyta; class Chlorophyceae; order Sphaeropleales; family Scenedesmaceae; genus Desmodesmus; species Desmodesmus armatus. The sequence continues at coordinate 310,917 of VIIQ02000108.1, forward strand.
GTTGCGCTGACACGCGCGAAGCGGGGGTTGGTTGTTGTGGGGGATGCAGCGACACTACGCAGCGACCGGGTGTGGTCGGCTTGGCTGGCTTGGGCGAAGAAACAGGGTGCGCTTGGTGCCAGTGTCGAGAGCATGTAACGTGTGGATGTCTCTGACTGCCTCCCATGCTGCTGCTGGCGCAGAAACACCGCCCCCAGCTCTGGCACTGTGTGGCAGCTCGCAACACCAACAGTGCCGTGTGTTGTTACAATTGGGCGACAATCAGAGCTGCGTGTGGTGCTCGGCTTGCAATTGCTCAGTCGAAGAGAAAGAAAGAAACCGGCAGCCAGCTTCATGCGAAGTGCTGGGATCTGAAGAAAGCGGGAGAGTACGCAAGTACTGGTGGCGGGTTTATAGGCTGTTCTGGGTGCAAATCAAGCACCGAGCAGCCGTGACAAGTGCTGTCGCCAGTGCTGGACAATTGCTGCCCCCCCCCCCCCCCCCCCGGAACATGTGGGACATGCATGTGGGTGTCTCTGGCCTCTCATTCAGCGACCAGCCCTCCACTGACAGTACCCAGGCACAAAGGCATAGCTGGTGCAGAGGAATCTCTTCTCCCTCCAGTCCGGGGCAGGGGCAGTCTTACTCAACAGCACCCCCCTTACCCGAACTGGAAATGTGGCCACCTTTCTCATCAGCTATCCTCCATCACAGGCAATAGAGGCATTTTTCAATTGAATGCGATGAGCACTCACAGACACTGTAGCTACAAGCTTGGCCCGATGATCAGGTGATCAGCAGACTGCTGTGGGACTTGGGGGCCAGTCTGCTTGATTGCTACCTGTATTCACCCAATAATCGTTTTTCGGCGTAAGGAGTGTGCAAGTGTGCTTGTAGCTTTTCGGAACGCGGTTTTGTTCGGCCAGTCTTGCTGCACGCAACCCTCGGGGCTGTGCCCAGGCTCGCTACAAAACATTACTACTACACAACAGGATCCAGAATTGAGCTGCTGATATCGTCCATGCCTCCTAACAACATGATGCTGTTGTGACTGGTGTGACTGTGCTGCCTCGATGCCAAGAGAAGAGAAATGCAAGTTGAGCATCACAGTCGCTGGCAAACGCCTCAGCCACTGCAAGATCCTTGAAGACAGGGCGCATGAGCTGCTTCACAGCGTCAAGTGAGCTACCCCAGAGGCGTGCTTGCCCCCCTGCCCCAGCTGCTGCTGACAGGCTGGGCCTGTTGTGCTCTGAGAAAAAGCAGGCTGGAGCCTGGCCACCAGCAACATCCTGTTCCCCTTGTGACGTGCTGCAGGCGGTTACAAAAGCAGAATGCCCTGTTGCGTGAGAAGGAGGCGATGCAGCTGGACATGCTGCACAGCTACGAGCACACCATGGAGAAAATGAGCTCACTGCTGGGTGATTTGTCTAGGGAGACGGGCCCTAATGCTGCCACAGGGCGTGAGGTCCTTTCATCTGTCATGCTTGCAATGCATAGCAGTGCGCAGACACTCCTGCAGCAAGTGACAGGAAGCAGCATGGACACTGACCCAGCAGCAGGCGCCTGCAGTCGAAGTGGCAACCCCAGCAGCGCAGATCAGAAGGCGGGAAGCAGCCAGCGCAGCAGCAAAGTCCTAGGGCGTCACACTCAGCTTGCATGGGCGAGGGTGACTCCTGAGGCAGTGTTGCAGATGCAGGGGATCACCACAGAGCAGCTAGCAGGTGAGGGGGCAGTTGGCGCTATGCCACCTCTGGTGGTGCATGTGCTTCCACACGACATAATGAGCTTGTCATGTGCATGCACTGCTTGAGTTGTTGTTACGATGGTTGAACTCAACAAGAGACCAGTCAGGCAGACTATGAGTGCATGATATAAGCAATCAAGGCAGCACGCCCGGTTTTGAATTTCACTGTACTTTGCACCATCCAGCCTGGTGCAAGAGCAGCGGTCAGCTGATGGATTTGCACGCTTCCCTACATCCCTCCCCAAGAGAGAACAACCTCAATCAACGGCCTCAGCCTCCTGAGACCATATGTACCGGGAAACATTGCTTGTTGACTGTCGTGCTGACCGTGCTGACCGTGCTGGATGGTTGCAGGGAAGTTCCGTGATGCCACCATGCGGATAGCCCTTGTGAGGCAGTGCAGCAGCAGGAGTGGCCCACAGCTGCAGGACAACATGCAGGAGGCCGTGCTGGCGTATGGGGAGCTTGTGTTGCTGGCCATGTGTGCCGCCGACAAGCAGTGGCTGGAGCTCAACACGTGAGAGGGTTTTTATTTCTTTTATTTTTCTTTTCATTTTGTTATCTTTTATTATTTGGATTTCTTTGTTTTGTGATATATTTTTGAACCCCACAATTTAAAGGGGGGTGTTTGGAGCTTCAAATGCGTGCAACAGTTTTAGGAGCCTCTCTGCATTTGTTGGCTGGCTCTGGCTGCAAGAAGGAAGTCCAGGTTTGCTGCATCAGCCGCATATGATAGGCCATCTTGCGTGCTACTAAAGGCGCATTGTTACTGCTGCACAATGTTTGATTGCCAAATGCGTGCTTGGTGGGGGTCTTGTGTAGCAAGTGGTGCACAATGACCCTTATATGATGTCACATCACCAGGCTGATTGTCGATGCTGTGCTGTGTTGCCGTGTGCTGTGTTTGTGCTGTGCTGTGCTGCGGTGTGCTGTGCTGCCATGTGATGCCATGACTGCAGGATGAACATGGAGACGATGCAGCGCGAGTCTCAGCCAGAGGACTTGACAGCACAAGTGCGAAACGTCCTGCAGTTGTCCCCGCAGCAGCGCCATCAGTTAGCCCTGGCGTACAAATGCACACACAGTCAGCGCACAAGCCTGCTGCAGCAGCAGGAGTCTGTTGTCAAGGAACTGCAGGTCTTGCTGGCAGATGGGCCGTGCCAGGACGGCAGTTGCAGTGACGGCACGTGCCAGCCGGCTGCTGATTCACCTGTCAGCAATGACGGCCCCACAGATCCGCAGCTGTATACACAGCCAACCCCATCAGCCAGTGAGGGCTCAAGCTCTGTGCATGGCAGCAGTGGCTGCCGCGGTTTCAGCAGTGCGTACAGCAGACTGCACACGGGCCTACTTGATCTGGAGGTTGCGCAGAAAGCAGATGACCTGCTGCAGGCGCTGCAGGCGCTGCAGCGACTTGTGCGGCTGAACCGCGAGGTTTCTCGGAGCATGGTGCACGGTGGGGATACGGCCCCGAGGCAGTGGATGCATCTTTCGCTGCGTACAAGCTGCTTGCAGTTTTGCAATGTCGGTCTTTCACTGGTGGCGGCTTGCCAATGCAGTCTGTCTTACAACCACCGAGCAGCTGGCTGCTGATTGCAAACCGGAAACCCACATTGTTGGCTAGGTCTTGTATGGCTGACAGCATTGGTTGGCTTGTCCGGCTGCTTCTTACCTTACAGCCCTTCTGTGTTTTATGCTTTGCAGTGTGGATTGATGTGCTTACTTGGGAGCAGCACGCTGATGTGGCGCTGGCAGCATATCCGTATATGGCATCTGTCGCGCCACGTAAGTGAATCAGGCTGTTGCTGACTTTTACGCAGTCATCATTGCTGTTGCGACACTGATGCAAGGGCCGCAATGCACAGCACCCTTGACCCCTCAGCAACCCTTGATCTCGCTGCTGCTGATTGCTGGCGTGCATGCCGCCATCTATTCCGCTGCGCCACCATGCTGCCGTGTGCCAATCCTCTTGACCCTGTTTGTTTGTGCATGTTATGCTGCCGCGCCAGTGTGCCAGGGGATCAGCAAGGAGCTTGAAGCGGCTGCTGCAGCACCTGCGGGGAAAAGGAGACAGCAGAAAAAGGAGACGCCAACCTAAAGTTGCCAGCTGAGCGGCGGGCGCAGGATGTGCTGCAAGTGCAACATCAGCTGCGGCTCCGGCGCTTTCGGAAAGGGCAGCTGTCGGTGGGTGCACGTGAACATCATGATATTGCTACAAGCCCGGGGAGTCTCAACAGCTTGTTTGGGTTATCAGTGCTGTGCGTTGATTGCCTGGTGGTTCAGCAGGCCCCTTGCCGTATCTGCAACACGTCGTTTTTTTGCAGCAGTGGGCTTCAGGAGCAATCTGGGGGCTGCTGTTACTGTATGACTCTTGCTGGTGCCAGTAGTGGAGATGGTATTGGGCGCCCACTTGGTAGTCCTCGTGCTTGGGGCATCCTTGCTGCTGGCTTGCCTTGATACTTGGTTTGTTGGCCACTTGGGAAGTGTGTGAATACCCTTGCGGCTGCAGCAAGTCCCAGTCAGCTTTTGGCGCCTAATTGAGGGTGATCTGCTGCAACGAATGCATCTACGCAGCACAGCCCGCTTATCGTACAACTCAGTGGTGTGAACGTGTCGGGGCATGCGCTGGCCAATGCATTGGTTATGTGAGGGTTTCGGCCTGAGGGTAGGTGGGCAACCTTGAGCCTGCATGGGCATGGCTGAAATGCGGCAGGCCGGCTAGGCTTTGGTTTCTGGGCCAGGAGCCCTCCAAGTCCTTTTTGTGCTGCCCTGTAGTCCTGGATGCACTTGGGCTGTCATGGTGACTAGTGTTGTCTCTTGCCTTGCGAGCATGAACAGGTAACTTGTTACAGGACATGCCATACTTATCTGGCACTGGCTGTGTCCTATTGTTGTGTGCTTGTCTTTCTGTTGTCGTGGGAGTGTGTCACTGGTCTTGTTTTTTCCCTGTAGCTGTGTGTTGCGCAAGTTGCAAGGTCTTCAGGCGCACATGTCCGGTGTGAAGTTGTTGCTGCTTCCTGCTGTCAGGCTACGGTCAGGCAGTGCCAGGCATTCTGGTGCTGCGGAAGGACCACAGGGGCTATAAATGCATGCACGCAGCTGCGTTTTTATTTTGTTTTACCAGGGTGGTTTTACCAGGCATGCACGCACCTGCGTTTGGGTGACAAATCAAACAAAGGCGGCCTACCCCCACGGCCTGATTACTACTCTGCCACTGGAAGTGTTGAGCATGTGTGTGGCTTGTAAGTGCGGTCAGTCACTTGGTTGTGAGCGCACGGCGTGCCCTTCTTGCCTCTGATCATACATAGGGTGTGCTTGAGAGCCTCTTACTCTATGACAGTATGCAGCTGCATCTGGTGGCACTGCAGCATGGTTTGTCCTGCTGCCCTCATGGAATGGCTTCCAAGTCAAGTTGGCAGCTTCAGCATGGTGTCATACGTGTGTGCGCCTCCTCAAATCAATACCTGATCACGCTTGGGCGCCATTTACTGGCATCGTCTGACATGGCATGTGTTGGGGTCGTGCATGGCAGCTGGGCAATGCATGCAGGCATGATTGTCCAATTGACTGCCAGTGAGTGTCGTGGATGTGTCAGGATGCAGGCATGTTGTGTGGACGTGATGTGTTTTATAAGTCACCAGTTTGTTTGTATCAGTGAATGCCTGGCATGGGCTCTTGAGCTTCATGGCTGCAGGTGTAACTTCGATTGGTTGTGCCATTGCAATTAAGTTCCTACATGGTGCATGTTCGTTTGTTTGTGGCCTGCTACCACCGTGGTGATGGCTGGCATGAGCGCTTGAGCTTCATAGCTACAGGTGTAACTTTGATTTGACTTTTTGGTGAGTACGCGGCGTAGTGAGCAGCTGGCGTGCAGCCCCAGTGCCATGGCAGGCCACATGCCCTTCTGTGATGCCAAGGCGGGTGGGCTTTCTTCACCCCGTGGTTGTTGCCAACACATTGTGTGAGCAGTCAATGATCTGTTGTATGGACGTTGCCTGGACATCATGATGCCTTTTGTGACACCAGCACAGGGACAGTGTGGTCAGCCTGCAAGCAGTCACACAGTGTCAAGATGACAGTTACCAGCTTGTCACCTAGCAGGCTGCACACACAACTCAACACGCCACCGCAACCACACCACGATCACTACAGTCAGCCAGACAGACAGTTACACATATGTGACGTGCACCTCAGCACACCCATCCCCCTACAACACATGCTTCCTGCCTGGGTTAAATTCTCACTCACAAATTGTCTTTTCAACAAAGGCTGACTCTATTGCAGCAGAAGAGCTGGTGGCTTACAGTGAGTTGTTCAACAACATACAAAAGGCAGTCCGACACAGCTGGCAGATTAAGAAATGTGCCCAGTTGCAATGTGCACTCAGATGACAGACGAATGACACCAAGGCTCACATAGAAAGTCCACAACCCTTGATATCCACAACCATAATCAGACTGAGCCAAGCCAGCAGGTGACCGCCTGACTGAACATGCTACATCCTGGCCCATATGGCCATACAAGGCTCAGACTGCCCAGCATTTGCCAACCAAGCTCGTGCTCTTTCTTTTGACTAAAGATAAAGATAAAGATACAGAGACACCCCCTTGGTCTCTTAACGCCATAGGACTTCTTCCCATTGGCCTCGCGTCCGTTGAGGACTAGTCAGTAGGTCAAAGTGTGAGCATCGGGTTGGCTTCAAAAGCACCATAGTGCCTGTGACAGAAGGCACACCACCTGCGGAGGTTCCGGTCCTCACTTGGCAGTGCTGCATATGCCAAAACAACAGCCCAAGACCGCAACAGCCCAGACCCAACAGCAGCATCCACGCATGCGCTCATACGCAACGCATGCTCTCAGACAATATGAAGCGACAGCTTTACAGCTTTTGGGTTGAGAAACTGCTCACTCCCAGTAACATCCTGCCAGTGGCAACACAGGCAGCCGCAAGATTCAACGTAAGGAATTGAACAACCGGCACACACTGAGGTGTAGCCAGGGCACTTTGAAACAAGAAGATTGACTGAGAGTAAGGGTGTCACGTGCACACACACCACTGAAGTGCATCACGGCCACTAGCGGTAAAGGCTTTGCCTGCACATCTGCTGAAGAAGACATAGGGGGGCGGGTGTGGCAAGGGCGCCTCCTGGCATGTCAACGCGATGGGCAATACTCAGCAATACATTGCCGCTACCACCAAACAATTATAGATCAATCAGGCCCAACAAGCAGAGACCACCACAGACAACCATCACCACACACATACGCCGCACCTTTTTCTCTTGCAAGCGTATCTTTGGATACATAGCCAAGAGCTGCAAGACACCGTGCACCGGACTTTTCCAACATAAAAGCATAAGCACTGAGGGGGCTTGAATTTCGTGACAAGGCACAGAACATCCTACCCATATTCTGCGCAGCAACGCAGGCACAAGTGTTGCTGTCTGAAAAGCACACAATCACAACATAAGACAGCACTGCACAGCGCAGAGCAGCAGGGGCAAGCTTGACTTCAACAGTCATCTGCCGTCTTTGCTGGGCTGAGGGTCACAGTGTGGTTCCTTCCAAGGGACCCTAAGACGCCACTCAAACACAACAAATACGCAGGCACGTTTTTGTAACATGCTTTGGCGAAAACCCTCGCGGGTTTGCTGGCGGGGTGGCAAATAATAATTGACAATAATCAACAGCCTCCGCCAACAGGCAGGAACTGCAACCACCACTCAACCATGAACAGTGTGCACATAGTAAAATCTTAGTAAAATCTTGGCAGTGCTTGCTGCTGTAGACTGTCTCGGTCCCAAAGCAAAACTGCCAGCCTCGCACCATGCAGATGTGCACAGCCCAGCATAGCGTCCCATTCACAAACAGCACAACACATGTCATTGTGCCACCCTTGAACAAGGAAGCCAGTGTTGGACGCGCAGCCAGCACATGACAACAGGGCTCAACTGAGCAATGCAGTATTCGCTCGAGACGCAGATGAAACTGAGTAATAGACATACATAGATACATACATAAACTCCCAGAGCAAACCAGCCACAGCGGTCTGAGCTTGCAGGATTCACTACTTCCCACCATGCACACCTCAAGGCATTTTTGGTGTTGTCGGTGCACTGCCAGAGAGGTATGCTGCCCAAAACCTGGCCCATTGCTGGCCCCTACACGCAATGCAACACAAACTGCAGTCTTTGCTGCAGGTCTGTGTTCGAGGCCGCACGGCTTGCCATCTACTAGTATGACACGCAGTCACAAGGGCTCAAACATTGGCACACCCTGCATCAACCCTACAACCCTATATCACCCCTACAACCCTACATATAGCAGCGCACTTGTCGGCAGAGATGTGGTCACTGCAGGTCCCTGCTGCCGGCATGTGGTCACTGCAGGTCCCCTGCCGTCGGCATGTGGTCACTGCACGTCCCTGCTGCCGGCATGTGGTCACTGCAGGTCCCCTGCCGTCGGCATTTGGTCACTGCAGGTCCCTGCTGCCGGCGTGTGGTCACTGCAGATCCACTGCCGTCGGCAGGTGGTCACTGCAGGTCCCTGCTGCCCCGCCGCCGCCCTACCGGCATGTAGGTCCATAGCACCGCCTTGTGGACTGGCTCCTCCTAATGCTCAGGAATGCGGTGGTCGTGCAAAGTGGCGCCTTTGCCACGCTGGGGCGTGGCTGGTCCCCTGCGTCTGCCTCTGGCCCCCTCCATCGCCCCCCCCCCCCCACCACTGCTGCGGCTGCTCCTGCATCATTAACACCTGCAGTCTCCTGTCAGGCTCTCATGTACCCGGCAACACTCGCGCAACCTGCTCTTGCTACTATGAGGAAGGCGAGCGCCGCCCGTCCTGCACCTGCCGCCACAAACATTCCATCACTGCAACAAAACACAGGCAGCACATCCGGGGCAGAATGCAGGTCAGCATCTGGAAGTTGGTGCTCCCCCCGCATCATCTTCATAAAGTCAAACTAGAGCCCAGCCATGCATGTGGCGTGAATAATGTGTGTGTGTCTGGCATATTGCCCAGCTGTGCTGGTACGGCCTAAGGAAGCTGATGTCACATACACTGATGCTGTTGCATTGCAGGCACAAGCCAAGAGATGTAGGAGTGAGGCAGCCATGGCGCATGCTTTCGCAGCAGGCGAACACTGCACATGCTGCCTTACGTTTGGATGGGCTGATGAAGAAGGGGTACGCATTCAAAGCCACGCTGATGTGCTGCTCGGAGGTCAAATTGTTGATGTAAAAAGTCACCAGACGCCGCTGCTGCTGCGTAAGGTGCTGTGTGATGCGCAGCACTTCTGACAGCAGCCGCTCCACCTCCTCTGCTGATTCCAGCAGCAGCAGTGCTGCATCAAAGCTTTGGCAGCTGCCGCTGCTGCTGCTGAAGGAAGGCACTCTGCTGCCGCTGCTTGCGCCTGCATCCTGCTCAGGCAGCAAGGAAGCATCTTTCCCCTGCGTGCTCAGCAGCGCCTGCAGCCGCTGCACAACCCCCGCCTGCTGCTGCAGCAGGACACCCTTCTGCTGGCTGTACAGCTCCCAGGCTGTGGCCAGCTGCTGCTGTTGCTGGGGGCTGAAGCGGATGTTTTGCACCAGTGAGGGCCACAGCTCGTCTGGGGGAGCCTCTGGCTGCACCGTCTCCATGTTGAGGCTGTTGCACAGAAATATTGACAAGGTGATTGTGGTGTTGGTGGTGTTGCTGCTGTTGTCGGTGGTGACGGCGGTGATCACAAAGATGGTGGTGTTTTGAGGCGGAGAGGTGATAGTGGCGGCTTCACAGATGCAGGGGCACCACAAAACATGAGGAGATCGCCTCAACCTCAGGCCGGGTGCATGTAGCTTGCAAAGAGTGTTGCTGCCATCCCTAGTTCATGGAAAGGTGGGCTGAAATGCGCGCACGGCTACGCGTATTGGTGCAGGGTAAGCAAGGCTGCCTACTGTGTACAGCTGTTGGCACTGCAACTTGTTGCTGACACAACGTAAGGTACTGCCTGCTTGCCATGCTCCCTGCTGAGCCTGCACACCACTTGTCCTTGTTGTGGGGGTGAGTCCGGCTGTGACTGATTGACTGACTGATGACTTTGCCGGGATTGTGGCCTACCCATCAAGAGGTCAACGAAAACAGAGACAAACATGTATCATGCACAACCTTCCTCAATCTGCGGCCGCCTCTCACCATAGCGCTTCCATGTGCACCGCCACTCACCATAGTGCCTCCATATAGACCTTGTCCGCAGTCATGATGCCCAGCAGGGTCAGCCGCACAACCTCATCAACCGCTGCTTCCAGCGTCTTGGACCCCATGCCCAGTGGGCCGCTCTGTGTCCGCTGCACGAGTGCCACCCGTGCTAAGCTGTCCTTGAACCGCACTGCAAGCAGCAGCAGCACGCTTGTCAAGGCACTGCAGTCTGTCACAGCGCGATTAGCAGGGGTGCAGGTGCAGCCAGTCACCTTCCATACTGCGCTGCTGCGCTGGTCATCGGGCTTGAATCTGTGTACATCCACACTGTCTATGGCTGCAGAATTCCACCACCAAAAGCACGACCCCTTGCGATACATCCTGAGTTGGAATGGCTGGTTGCAACTCACGTGTCACCACACGCACCTGCCAGCTCTTGGGCCGTCCAGCTCCTGCACTCACGCACCTCCTCCGTGCTGATCGCAGCCAGGCACCGTGCTGTCCTGCAGGTACCGGCTCTGCTGCTGTGGCTGCGGCCCGGCGCTGTGCTGAGGGACGCTGCTGTGGCATCACTGTCGCCACTGGGTGCCGGGCTGGCACCCCCTGCTGCTGGTGGGCTGCTGAGCTGCGCCTGATGCGTTGGCAGGAGGAACTTGCCGTGTGGCGTCAGCTGCTGCATCAGCTCGAAGGCTTTGATGTCCAGCATCATTGCAGGCAACAGGCGCTCTTGAGCCTCGCTGTCAGTTGCTGCAGCCTGCAGCACCATGGCTGTGTGGTGCAGGCATGTCTCATACCCGTCCAACTGGCTCAGCTGCATGACCTCCTTTGCTTTGAATAGACCATTCGCCTTAGCGAGATTGCTGCGGCACAACAAATATGATAAGCAACACTCAGCACAGCAGCAGCCACTGGCTGCAGTGGTAGATGCAAGCATGCACCTGGAAGGCTTGAGCAAGCTGCAGGCTTGGCACCGTAGCACAGTGCTAGTGCACCAGCAGTGGATGGGTGGGTTGCCCCTCACAGTGCTGGACTCAAGGGTCCACGCAGTAACGAAAGCACCAGGCTACATTACGATAGCAAGAGCCTTCAGGGCGGCAGCTGTACCCTGGAAGCACTCACTCATATTCCTTCTGCTTGAGCTTGAGCTGCTCCAGCAGAAGGTCTGACCTCTTGACTCTTCTACCACCGACCAGGACAGTGACGCCCTCGCACTTCTCCGCCTTCCTCATGCTTGTTTGGGAGCTGCTATCCACTGTGGCTACTCACTGTCCCGCTGCAAGCTCAGGCCGAGCAGCAAAGCCTAATTCGACCGCTCGGGCAGTTGGTAGTTCTTCCTGATGTTGCATCCAATGATGGTGCATGTGTCAATCTGGTAATGGAGGATCATTACGCAATCACGCCGATGCAATGCGCAGCCTGACGCTAAGCATTGCTTTAAGCTAATAGCAATGCTAGACACCCTCAACACCGTTGTGCCTCATGCAACTGTGTCCGTTATAGGCTCTAGACCGGGGGGTCCATGGCCAGATATGCCATAGTAGGGAGGGTTGCGTGTGGACTTGGGGTTGCTGTCAACATGCAGTAGGTTACATCGGTTAGCCAAACGGGCGCAGATCAAGATGCGGCGGACAAACAAAGACAGCGAGGGCATCACTATCAGGGTAGCGGGCCGACGCGTCAAGAGGACAGACCTGCTGCTGGAGCAGCTTAAGCTCAAGCAGAAGGAATATGAGTTGAGTGTTTCCGGGGCACAGCTTCAGCCCTGAAGGCTTTTGCTGTTGTATTATAACCTGGTGCTGCCAATATTGCGTGGAGCCTTGATACCAGCACTGTCAGCGTGGAGCCTTGATACCAGCACTGTCAGGGACAACCCACCCAACCACCACTCGTGCACTAGTGCTGTGCTGCTTGCTGCTGCGGCGGTGCCAAGCCTGCAGCATGCTCAAAACTGCCAGGTGCATGCTTCCATCCACCACTGTAGCCAGTGGCTGCTGCTGTGCTTGGTTCTGATCATCGTCTTTGTTGTGCCGCAGAGAGCTCGCCAGGGCAAATGCTGTCCTCAAGGCAAAAGAGGACATGCAGCTGGGCCAGTTGGACGGCTATGAGACATGCCTGCATCACACAGGCATGGTGCTGCAGGCTAATGCAGACGATAGCGAGGCTCAAGAGCGCCTGTTGCCTGCAGTGATGTTGGACATCAAAGCTTTTGAGCTCATGCAGCAGTTGACGCCACACAGCAGGTTTCTCCTGCCAGTGCACAAAGGGCAGGACAGCCGGCCACGAAGAGCAGCAAGTGTCAGCACAGTACCCAGTGGCGCCAGTGATGCCACAGCTGCCTCCCTCAGCACAGTGGCGGGCCCGACCCAAACCGGCAGGTCCAGCAGCTGCAGGACGGCACGCTGCCTGGCTAGGATCAGCACGGACGATGTGCGGGAGTGCAGGGGCCTGACGGCACAACAGGTGGCAGGTGCGTAGCACGCGCAGGGGTGCATCATGCATAGCCAGCTGAGCCTGTGCAGCCATGTGCTTTGGCATGTGTGCGCTGCGTGGTGCCGCCATGCATCACCAAGACTGTGCGCCTGTAAGCGGCTGCGATCTTCGGACGCTGGCAGAACGAGGGCAATTTCAGCTTTGGCTGTGCCTGCGCTGTGTGTGCTGTCACGAACTCCCAATGCCCTGGCGCGTGCTGACATGATGCTTGTAGTGCGTTTCAAGAGCGAGTTTGCACGGCTGGCGCTGGCGCAGCGGATGCAGACCAGCTCGATGGGAGGCATGGCAACAGCAGTGACAACACTGGACACAGTTTGTGACGACATAGTGTGCCTGATGCTGCTGTGCATCATGGCTGCAGAGAAGCAGTACATGGAGGCTATATGGTAGGTGGCGACCGCATGTCTCTCAACTGCTTGTACTGTTGTTGCAATTGTTTGCTTTACAGACTGCTATGGCCATGTCTGCAGCAGGATGGGCATGTGTGTCAATGCGGCCAAGACCGAGCTCATGGCTGTTTGTCATGATGGTCAACCACTAGAGAGTGTGCAGTTGTCAGGTGGTGAGGCGCGCTATGTGCCCTCTTTCAAGTATCTGGGGGGTGTGGTCGATACCTCTGCAAGCTGGGAGGCTGAGGTCACTGCTCGCATCAGCAAGACCAGGGGCCGCTTTGCGGAGATGCAGCGTGTGTGGGGCGCCCGTAGCTTGGGCGTCAAGCTCAAGATGCAGTGCTTCCGTGCGTATGTGCTGCCTGTGCTACTGTTTGGCAGTGAGACCTGGGCTATTACTCAGAAGCAGGCTGACCGGTTGGAAGTGGTGCACTCTGATTGCCTCCGGCATATTTTGAATGTGCGTCGCGCTGATCGGCACAGCAGGCAACATTTATGGTCTCAGTGTGACACAGTCAGCCTAGCCAGCCACCTCACAGCCCACAGGCTGCGGTGGCTGGGGCACGTCTTGCGTATGGGGGAGGAGCGTTACCCTCGACAGGTGCTCTTCTCACTTATGCACGACGCTGGTGCAGCACCGCGGGGGCACCGCCTATGAGCTGGGAAAAATGTGTCACGAGGGATCTGCAGGCCTTGGGGCAGCCAACGAACATGCACGACCTTACGGATGCATGTGCGTTGCGCGGTTCTTGGCGGAGCATGCTCTACAGACTGACACACCCACGCGCTAATGGGGTGCCTTTCCGGCGACCACTCAATGCCACACGCTACAGCAGCAGGATGCGGCAGCGCGCTGAGACCCTGCCGTTCCAGGCAGCATGGTCTGCAACTGGACCAGGGGTCATGTCCAACTGAGTTGCTTGTATAGTATATGTACAACATACTACCTATATTAGTTCTTTTTCTTGTGCTGTTGGCTTTGAGGGCCGTAACTGGCCCAGGCTTTCTAGTGCCCTAGGTCACTGGTCGCCTGGTGGTGTATTGCTTGTCTTGCACCAAGGTCGACTCGCTGCTAGCAGCATGCTGCGCGATGAACCTGGCTGGAAACACGTGTAATGATGATATGGCCATGAGCAGGGCCACCTTGACACTTGCAGACAGGCATCCTATCTAGCTCATGACACTAGTAGCCCGGCAGAATTAGGCGGCAGGCAAGCAAGCCGGCGGTGGTGATTCACGCAGGGGCACCCTGCAGTGACGACAGCAGTGCAAGGGGCTTCCTGCAAGACCGCGCACCCTGTGCACGGTTGTGCCATGCACTCACTCAGCACTACTAGTATAGTATGCTCATCGCATAGTATGCTCATCGTAACGATTTAGGGTTGCAGCACTATCAGCAAGCTGGCCCGAGCTTCAGGATTGGCTGTAGTCCACATCCGCGGTACCCTCATGAGCCCTTGGCTCGCTGGCTAGTGCTGACATTTTGGATCCCCTACCACCATTACTGCACTTGACTTTACTGTACTCCGCTTCTGCTGCCACAGCCTCAACATGGAGACGTTGCAGCGGGAAACTCCTCCAGACGAGCTGTGGCCCTCACTAGTGCGCAGGGTCAACTTCTCTCCCCAGCAACAGCAGCAGCTAGCCACAGCCTGGGAGCTGTACAGCCAGCAGAAGGCTGTCCTGCTGCAGCAGCGGGCGGGGGTTGTGCAGCGGCTGCAGGCGCTGCTGAGCTCGCAGGGGAAGGACCAAGATGCCTCCTTGCTGCCTGAGCAGGATGCAGGCGCAAGCAGCGGCAGCAGAGTGCCCTCCTTAAGCAGCAGCAGCGGCAGCAGCCAAAGCTTGGATGCAGCGCGGCCAGCACTGTTGCTGCTGGAAGCAGCAGAGGAGGCAGAGCGGCTGCTGTTAGAGGTGCTGCGCATCACACAGCACCTTACACAGCAGCAGCGGCGGCTGGTCACCTTCTACATGAACACGTTGACGGCTGAACAGCACACCAACATATGTCTGAACGCCTACCCATTCTTCATCAGTGCAACCAAGTGTGAGAATTTTGTGTCCTGTTTTGGGTTTTTCCTTTTATAAGCAATTTTTTGGCGGCCTCGATTCACTGCTGTCATGCCCAGATATACCATGCTGATTGATCAATGCACTGGGGTAAAGCGTAGGCATGTGCCGGTGGCTTCCACACGCGTGCAAGCGCCAAGCATGCATCAAGCCCATCCAAGTCTTGAGTCTGGTCAGGCGCTTTGTGCGAATCAAACGGAGAGGAGGGTTTCAGCGCATCTTAGCTGCTGACCAAGATTCTATGTTGCCCTTACTGTCTGTGTTGTCATGCAGTGATGCAGTGTATATGGCAGCAGGCGCAGAAGGCTTGAGCCACGCAGCAGCAACAGCGGGCTGCATGAAGGATACAGGGCTCAAGCCAAACCACGACAGGCTGCTAAGCAAGGGACGATCTGCAGGAGGGCGGCCGTTGTCTAGCAAGATGCCTGATTTTCAGGATCCTTTTTCAGAATGGGCTGGGCTTTTCAGCAACAGTGGGAAGAGGCGTCAGGACTACAGCATGACTGTCTGCTGCCAGCAATGCTTTGTCGCATAGCTTTACCATGCATACTGGAAGGCCCATGTGGGAACAGGTTTGCACCTGACAAAGTGCTTGAGAGGGCAAGGGATGGAAAGATGCCTACTTTATGGCATGGTGGATGGATGGATGGAAAGATGCTTACTTTAAGCAATAGGGTGTGGTTTGGTGAGGGGACATTGTGTTCCTGGCTGCTAGCATCAGGCGGGGATGGGGTGGGAACACGGTCTAGGGTGCTCGCCCCAAGTGGTTGGGTTGTGTTGTGTATGGATGTTCGGCCTGTCAGCTGCAAGTGTTTTATCCTTATGTGCACCGATATACACAGGCGAATCGCTCGTCAGTGTTGTGGCTTTCACGTCACATAGAAATTTGCGCGGTACTGTGCTCAGTAATGGTGTCAGGCTGGGGCGTCGGGAAGGCAGCTATCCTTTGTGGGTTGGGCAAGTGCTGCACGACGGTTTCACTAACAGTAGGTTGTGCCTGTGCCGCAGCATGCAGGCCTGCTCTGGTGTGGTGACAGCAGTGTGCTACACTGTCTGTCGGACAGCAGAGTGTCCTGCAGCCTCATGCCCTGAGGCCACGGGTTGCCCGTGCAGCTGTGGCTAGCCTGCCATGGGAGTGCTGCCTATTCATGTGCCTGTGTGCACAGCCTCTGCTGCGCAGCCCTGTTGGCATGGGTTTGCTGCACGCTGACGTTTCCTGCCCATTTTTTCTGTGCAGTTGCAGTGTTGGCGTCATCCTGTTTGTACTGATATGTATCGGGTTGGTCTGGTCGCCAGCGCACCTAGTGCGTGAGTCCACGCACATTGCCAGCTCGAGGGGTGTGGGCAGCCAACATGCTGCTCTGTTACTGTGCACTGTCGATGTGCTGGACGCTTGCGCACGCCTGTGTGCAGGACAGATCTTGATCTTCAGCATAGGGTCCAGAAATGCTGATATGTCCTGCTCACGTTAATGTGGGTGGGCGCTTGCGGCCGAAGCTTGCACCTTCACCTGCCTATGATGGGTCTATGGGATGATTTGTTGAAAGAGTGGCCGTTCATGGCACTTCCGCTGCACACATTGTCCATGTTGGGGATGTCCACGCACATTGCCAGCTCGGGGTGTGTGGGCAGCCAACATGCTGCTCTGTTTCTTTGCACTGTCGATGTTGCTGGGCGCTTGCGCACGGCTATGCGCAGGACAGAATTCAATCCTCGGCATGGGGTCCATAGATGCTGGTCTGCCCTGCGCACTGTTCATGTGGGTGGGCGCTTGCGCAAGTTGTGCGGCGGCCAAGCTTGCACCTTACCTTGATGGGTCAATGGGGTGATGCTGCGCTGTCCTGCGCGCTGTCTGAAGTTTTGTGCTTGGTTGGTGCTGGTTGTGTTGAAGGTGTGACTTATCATGTCTACCCTCACACTGTCCATGTTGGGAATGGTGTTGGTTGTGTCTGTGTTTGTCCTGCAAATTGTCTATGCTGTGAATCAGGCTTGTTGTGTCTGACATAGCATACAGGGCCCATTCGGGTCTGTCCTGTGCAATGTCTATGTCTGGGGAGGTCTGGGGAGTCTGTGGTAGGTACTGCTGTCTGTTGTGCACACTGTTCAAGCCTGTGAAGATGCCAGGGTTACACTTTGCGGAGTACTCCCTATCAGTTTTGGATTGAGAATGATAACAACACAGACATCACCAACAAACGCACACCACCCAGCCTTGTCAAGCAAACAATGTTGGTGTGCTGTTACTGTCAGCCCTTCTTTGGACTGTTGGCAGTGCTGTTTGGCAGGCTGTGGCTGCTGAGGCCAATCGCAATGCACAGTGCAATTCTGTTGCGGGGAGTGCATGCTCGCCATGATGCTGCACGTTGTCTGCACTGTATGTATGGGTTGAGCCCTGAGCTGCCATGGGTGGTGCTGGCTGTGGGTGTTGTGGGCCTGGGGTTCTTGCCTGACGGTTGTCAAATGGGGTTTGTGGGTTGTGGCTCTGATGGCAAGTGAGTGACTCGTCTGCCCAGCAGGTTGTGCCTTTTGTTGCAAGCTTGAGGCATGCTCTGCGTCAGCACAGGGTGGTGGGTTCTTAGTCTTGAGCGTGTGGCGATGTTGGCATACCCAGTTATGCAGGCTGTCCTCACACGAATCAGCAGCCACGCCCGGCGTGATCTGGCAGATCGCACACCTGTGTTTGGTGCATCTGCGTGGCGTGGCTGTGGTCACATCGGCTTGCACAGCCCAAGGGACCCTATGTGTATGTTCAGTGATCACTGCCTGTCATGACAGCATGTGTGGTGCGGTTTCACCTCTGGTCTGTTAGCCCACCCTCATGCAGGCTGCACGGGGTGTCCCCCGTCTTGTTGAGGAGGACTCCGGTCTCTCAGATATGGCTAGCTGAAACCTCAGCGCGGCATCTGGGATGTTGTGTCGGGTGGTTTCTAACTTCTGGTCTGGTCCGGACGCAGGTGTGTTTGACGATGTGACCACGCTGATGATGAGTGGTGACAGGGTTCCTGACTCTCAGTGAAGGCCCTCTAGCAGGAAATCTGGTGACTGCCACATCAACAACACTCCAAGCATTGCAGCACAAGGGCCCCAGCACCCCATTAGACCTTGGGGGTGTCTTTAGCTGGCATGCGTCTGAAAACATTTCAGACGTTACACAGCGCTCAACTAGCAGCCATGCGGCAGCCTGAGATTGAATTGTGTGTCGTGGTATGCATTGTGAGACTTACAACAAGCACAACTGCACATCAAACATGACAGCTGCACAGCTACAGCCAATGTAAGAAGTGGACTTAGCTCAGCACTGCCAGTGGCGCAGCCTGAACCAAAAGAACCACCAGTTGAGGCAGCGAGATTGTCGTGCGCACAACACATGCAACTGGGACCTGCTGGAAGTTAGAAGCAGCATGCGCATCTATTGCGCCTCGCCAGGGAACATCATTTTGCTGCTTGGATGTTGCAGCAGATGTTGCATACTGGCCATGTGTCGCACGTGCCACGGGGGCGTTCAAGAGACATGAGGGCTAGCAATGCAAGAACCATGCTGATGTCAAAGACGCCAACAGCATGGGTTTCCCAGGCTGGGCTAAACTCTGCAGCTCAGCTGGAAATTGCTGGCCTGGAGGCTTGCAGCTGTGCAATGTGTTGACCCCTGCCGGCCCCACTGCTGCTTCCATGCAACTGCAATCGAAGGGAGCCACTGCTGCTGTTGTGCATGATGCAGTTCAACACAAGGCGGTGGCGCAGACTGAGTTGACTGCTGCAGCTTTCAGCCTGCCACCCATCTTGTCGCATGAGTCCTGCACTGTTGTGGCAGGGGCAGCAGGTGGACAGCACAGGTGCGGGCACTTGATTTCAAGGTGGGAGGCATTTAGCTAATGCTGTGTGTGCCATCAAATTACAGAGCACAGCAAACTGAACGCCTATTCCTGTGGGGTGACTGAGTGCATAGGCAAACAGATCCCCGGTGGAGGGCTAACAGCACGGGTGACGGGCTACCCTGCAGCCCGATCCTTCACAGCTGCTCAGTGGCTGGAATGTGCCCCTGGTGACTGCATGCAGTATGGTGGCCCACTGAACGCCCGTGCGGGGTGACTGAGTGCATAGGCAAACAGATCCCCGGGCTAACAGCACAGGTGACGGGCTGGCCCCCAGCCCGATCCTTTCGCTGCTCAGTGAGCCACAAAACTGGGGCTGGCTCACAACACACAGCAAGCATGGCCCAGCCCCAGCGACATGCACAATGCGACATGTATGTATGTTAAAGATGGGCACAGCAGACAGCGTACACGGACAGCTGGGCGGAAAGCAGTACTGTACTTAGCTGATGTCTGCTCGTGAATCTCCGCCTCTCCAGCCCGCACAGCAGCACAGCCCTTCACGACAGTCGCTTCGCTCATTGAATGTCAGCTTCTGGTCAGCTCCGCTCGCTTTGTTGCTGCAGTGCGAGCCATTTTCTTATTTGTACCGCCTGTGTCGAGCCAGGGGATGAACATTGCAGAACAAACAACTACATAGAAAACGTAGTCTTTTCAAGTGTGAGGGCACCGAGCTTCTTGGGGAGCTGCTGCCACTTATTGAAGGGGGGGGGGGGGTGTTACAAGTAGATACTTTCACCGCAGAGCGGTACTCTCTACCCTTAATCGATTGGGTAAGACAAATACGTACACCTGAAACGAGGAAACCTGCAAAGGACACGGCAGACAAGACCAGCCCCAACAACAAACACACACACACAGACATGGCAACTGCCACACGCGCCGAGTATAGTATCGTGCATTCAAGACTCAGTTGTAAACCTGCAGTCTACACATACCGTGCACGCACACATGGGTCAGTCCTTCAAGCAGGGCTGTTATGTGCTGTTATGCAGGGTGTTGCAATGCGCGAGTACTGTCGTGCTGCTGCTGACTCTTCAAGATCTGAAACACCACCATGTTTTACTCTGAGTATTCTCAGATAGATTTCGAGCACTCTGAGCAAATTGTTGTTCAAGCCCCCCAGCCTGCCACTCTGGCATTCTACCCAGCCCATGCCGCCCACTCTGGAGCACTCTAGCTGATCCACCACCAGCACAAACACCAGCGGGAGAATCTGGGTGGCAAGGGGCCTAGCAGCAATTTCGTTTTGAAAGCAGAGGAAAGTCTGCAGCAAGGGACAGCACACAGCAAGGGTGGTAGCTTGGCTTCAGAACTTGGGGGTGGCTGCCACGGCTTCCAGCAGACTTGCGTTATTGCTGGTGCAGCATGCAGCACACCTTCGGGCAGCTGCGGTTCTGGCGCGATAGTCCTACAAGAGAGAACTGCATGCGAACTTTTGAATTAGCCCCCCCCCCCCCCTGACGGACGTTTCAGGAAGCTGTGTTGGTGCTGCACCAGCTGCACTGCATCAGAGAGAGCCGAAGTTACACCAAAAAACAGTAGATCCAACGCTGCAGGAGCGCGTTTCCTGCGCATGCCAGGAGCTGATCACAACTGGACGGAGGCCAGAAAGCGTCCAAACCCGCAACCGAAAACCACGCTGTCCAGTGGAAGGTCGCGGTCACCCAAGACGCTATCATAAGCTCCGGCAACACAACAGCAAACCAACCACACTTCATCTCGGTTGCCACACAAAGTGATCCATGCCGCTCAAGGATGGGGCCTTCGGCATGGCACGGGCTGCTGCACTGCTGCTGCTGTTACTCTCCATCACCTTAGGCTCATCAGCTGCCTTGCCTGCAGCATCTTGCTCTCCCAGGACACGATTTACGAGCAGTCTTTCAGCAATCTGCAGTCTCGATGTTGTTGGCAAGGGACGCAAGGCATTTGGGTTGCAGCGCGTGCGACTCAGCTGCAACTCCCCCAATGGCGAAGATGTGCCTGTTGCCATCGCTTCAACAGCACCAAACGCTCCTCTGGCGGGACTGTCATCGACTCTGCGGCAGCAGCTGGAGCAGCAAGGCAGCGGCATCGTGATCCGTGAGCAAGCCTGCCAGCAGCAGATTTGCATATTGTGTCGTGAGCGTGCTGCTGCATCTGTGGAAGGTTCAGCAAGTGTGCCTCTCAGGGGGGTTTGTGTCTGTTTACCTCTGGGGGGGTGAGTCTTCTGTTGGAGCATATGGTTTCCATGGATGAGGCTGAGGTCACAGGGGTACATCCCTTTACCTGTTGCCCCTTTACCATCCCTAAACCCTAAACCCTAAACCCTAGGTCAACAAGTTACGTTTGTAGCGTACTCTGCAGAGATCCGCCCAAGCTTGGCGACGCCTGCTATACGATATCGACCTACTTGTCGATCGATCAACAAGGGGATGTACTATATGTGTGTGTATGCTGCTGACCCAGTAGTTCATTTTGGAGCTACTGCATGGTGTATATCTGCAGTGTTTACAGTTAGCTGCTGGGCTGCATGCAAAGATGCATGTGGTGTATCCGGCAGCTTCTGGCTGCATGCAGTTGACTAATGCCGATTTGTCAGGCTTAGTCATGGGCTGTGCTTTGCCCTATATATGGTCAGTAGTACCCCTTGCGATGCACTCATTGCATGTGTGTGTGTCGTGTGTCTTTCAAGGGCACTGATGAGACCCCGTGGCTGGGGTCGAAACCGGTCTGCCTTGCCCGTGTTCCACAGCGCCTGTTGGCTGTGTGGCACGTATTCACCAGTCGTTTGCTGGTCAACAAGTTACGTTTGTACCTGTTGCACCTGATCGTGGTCGTGGTCGCAACCGTGTTCGCGGCAGGGGGGGTGCTTCTGCCCCTGCTGTGTTGAGCACAGCCCATCTTGGGCCAGGTCCGCCCAGAGGATCTTCCAGCAGTCAATCTTCTGTTTCGAGTCTGTCTAGTGGTCTTGAGAGTGGTAGTGAGTCTGACAGCAGTGGTAGTCTTGATCTTGCTGCTGACAACGCGCTTGCTGCTCTTCAGAGTGTCTTTCCAGGTGGTCCTGTTGTCCCTCCACCTCACCTCTTCCTCAACCCTTTGTTGGACCCAGGTTGTGAGGAGGAGGATTGTATGAATCCTCAACAGTTGCCACGTTACAATGGCAAGGAGAGGGGTTCTGCTGGTAACGCGTATCTTGCTGCGTTTGATGCTTTTATTGGATTGGGCAAGTGGGGCCAGCCGAGCGAGGCCCTAGGCAGGAAACTTTATGCTCTTGCCAGTGGCGCAGAGCCAGGGTCAGTGTTTGATTTGTGGTGCCACGAGCACATCAGGCCGTTAGCACAGCGTGTCATGACAGCAGCAGAGACATGTGTCAATGCTGCAGATCACCAAACTGTGCTGACCCAGTTCAGGCCCTTGTATGATGCTGCTGTCCAGCTGTTCAAGGCTACATTTTGTGCGCCTGATGTGCATGAGTACAGGATCCTGCTGGCAGAGTTGTTGAATGTGTGTCAGGCTCACATCGGTAGTGCTGTTTGGCGTCCTCTGCATCATGTGCTGCAGAAGCTTCAGCAGTTTTACAGCCAGCCGTTGCCTTGTGGGGTGTTGGGTGAGCAGGAGTTTATTGCGCAGCTGTTGGCTATGGATATTGTGCCTGATGCTGTGTCTCTCCGGCTTAAGGCTGCTGTTGATGGCCTGGCGCAGGCCCAGTTACCTGCTGCGCCTGCCAACCCACCTCCCAACTACAGCCCGCGTCACACATTTGCTGCTGTGCTTGCCGCTATCGCTCAGCTTGCGCAGCAGTTGGATCAGGCTATGGGCTGGGGCAGTCTGCACTTTCCTGTGGGGTCTGCTGTCAGTGGTTTGCCTGTTGCTCTGCCTGCAGCGAGCCAACAGTCTGTTGTGTCAGCCACAAGCTCCCGGTTGCATCTACATGATATCAATTTCCAGGCTGCCAACCTGTCTGCTGCTCTGCAGCATTTGCCAGTCGAGGATAGGTGTCAGCTGCTGGCCCGTGCATTCCCAGATGCACTGTGTCCTGAGCATTGCATGGTGCACATGCTCAAGGTTTGTCCGCTTGGTGTTGTGGAGACTGACAGGAAGGGCAAGGGTTGTGTCAAGCATGTGCTTGCTACTATGACTGACCAAGATGTCCCCAGCACTGAGGGTGTTGTGCAGCGTGGGGCGCAGGAGTTTCAGTCTCTCATTGATGCTCAGCTCTCTGCGTTTGCCACAGGGTACAGCCACGGGCGCTCTCACTACCATGAGAACCGTGGTGGAGGCGGTTATGGCCAGTCCAGGCCCATTGGCTCTGGCTTCAGCGACGGTTACGGCAACCGTGATCGTCAGCCACCCCCTTTTTGTGAGTTGTGTGACATGCTTGGTCACACCGTGGATGATTGCTTTGTTCTGCATCCTGAGAAGTGTCAGGACAGGAAGCGGCTTGCGTCCTTTGTGCCCCCTCCTCACCTGCAGGCACTGTTTGAGCAGCAGAAGCAGAAGATGTTTCACACTGAGCGTCAGGCTAGCGCTGCCGAGCCACCAACTGGGGATGTGTATCCGCCTCGGGCAGTGGCGCAGCAGCATGGCACGTTGCACAACTACTGCATTGTTACCAGGGATCTTGCATACTTGGGTGACCAGGTTGTCGTCGAGAGTGATGAGTATGATGCAGAGGTTGCTGCTGATGTCTGGGGTGTGTCTGAGGATGCTGCTCACATCATGGTAGCAGGCGCAGACTTTTCTGACAGTGACTCTGGTCCACCAAGTCTGCTGTCCGACACGGAGTCTGACGGGGAGCTTGAGGGTCCTGCTTCTGCATCCTCTAGCGCTGGTGTGTCGTCTGCTTTGCCTGCTGTTGGGGAGCCTGTATGGCAAGTGTTGGGCACAGATGCTGCTAACCCTTTTTCCAGCGAATCCGCAGGACTGGAGGTGCCTTGTTGCAGTTGTGGTAGCGTCTGCTGTCTTCAGCCTCAGGTATCTGGTGAGGGTTGTGGTGTTCCTGTGTGGGAGTGTGCTGCTAGGAGCTCCGAGGCATGTGTCTCGGGTGTTCCAGCATGGGGTCCTTCTGTTCTCAATGCTTTCCCGGCTGCTGTCAGGCCAGCTGTCAACGTCATGCAGTTGAGGTCCCTGCTTGGGTTGCTATGCTTTCATCGCCAGCATATTGCAGGTTTTGGAGCTATTGCTGCACCTCTGACAGCATTAGTGCATGAAGGGGTTGCACCCACTTGGGGTGCCGCGCAGCAAGCTGCCCTTGACGAGCTCACACGCATGATCCTGGACCTGGTTGGAGAATGGACGAGCGTGTTGTAGGCTTTGCTGATCTGGTTGTCGCAGCGCCTCTGTTTCTGCATCTGCAGTGGGACGTACGCAGCCCGTCATTCCTGTCGTTTCAGTTGGTCATGTGACTCTCCTGGACATTCAGTGTCTGGCTCAGCGCCATGGTCTTTAGGCAGCATTGCACGCCTTCCAGCCTGTCTCTTGTAGCGGTTCCGCAGATGCCTGATCATTTTGTGCTTGCTTCCTGTGTTCAGCTTGTAGCTGGTGTGGCCACCTGGCCCACTAGCAGCTTGTGTTGGTACGAGTAGTGCATGTGTCACTGCCTTGCCAACTTCACAAAAAAAAAAACAAAAAAAAGCATCTCTGCAGTCTGTGTTGTGCTTTGCATGTGCACAGGTCTGTCATCATTCCTTTGGGTGCAGTTCACTGCATCACCTTCCTTGTCCTGCATTCCTCAGTGTGCAGCCCTTGCTTCCAAGGCTGCTGCCGCCAATCATTCCTTCCGCCACAGTGTTGTTGCATGTTGTGCTTGCATGCATGCTTGACCCTGTGGTGCCTAAGGCACACAGTCTGTTGCCATCCCATGATCCGATCATCTCCGGGAGTGTTGCATGCAGAGTGCACAGGTGGACTTGCGGACGGACAATTTGCATTCAGCACAGCCAGTCATGTTGCGCACATCATCAGGTTGCATTTGTCAGCTGTAGTGAGCAGTCTTGTTGTTGGCTTGTGCATTGCATGACACCGCCAGGGGGGTGGGGTTTAGCCCTGCTCACTACTATTGTGTAGTGTATGTCCTCGGCAGTGACAGCTAATTGCGCACGACAGCTGTCATGCCGTACATGTGTGTGTTGCCGAAATAGCAGTACTGTCAGCTCAGCAGTTCAGCTGTGCAGTAGCAGCAGTTGTGAAGCCAGTGTCCAGCTGTGGTGAGGAAGCAGCAGGAGTAAGTGTTGTTGGCTGCTTCAAGCATTGAATCAGTGTTGTAGCAGCTTGCAGCATGGTTGCCTGTCGAGTAGTGCTGCTTCAGTCAAACAAAACCGTGAGTGACACTGGGTTCAGCGTGCTGATCTTGCTTCAAAAGGATTGCCAACGCGGTGACGCGTTGGCCGGTGTTTGGATGCTGTCTGTAGCTTGCTATCGCACTCAGCGGTTGTCAAGTCCAGTTGTTCTGCAGCTGGAGCCTCAGAGCAGCAGTCGCTGTGTGGTTGAGTCTGTCTGTGCGTCGCTGTAATCCCGTGTTCTCTCAAGTGCAATCTTTGGTCAGTGTCTGGTCAGTGTCTTCTTCTACTGGAGCTACGCATTATCGCGGGCCCACTCAGGTCAGAGTCTGTCAGGTCAGGTCGGTTTCTCTCAGCTGTGTTCTAACAGCTCAACTGTGCTTCTTACACAGTTTACACTCTCACAAACACATTTGCCCAGAAGACAGCTTGCCCTGAGGCCGCAGCAGTTCAGACTACCGAGCCCATCTCTTTATCTGGTCTCATCTGGTCCCATCCGCACATCTCGTGCGCAGTGTCAGTTTGCTTGTTGCAGTAGCATTATCAGCTGCAGTTACAGCAGTTGCGCAGGCGTCAGCATCACTCAGCGCCTTGCGATTTCACCTGGTCCCAGTCGGTCACAAGCAAGTGGTCCCAGGCAGTCTGGTCCCAGTTGTGTGGAGCAATTGGACACAGTTTGCAGCAAGTGGATTGCTGTTTGCTTGTAGATATCAGCAGTTGTCAGTGGCAATTGTCCAGTCTTGTTCTTACTCTCTCTCTTGTTCTGCTACACACACACATACCCTGTGCATCGCCCAACGCAGGTTCCCTGCTCATTTTGAGTGGCCCCTGTCTCCTTAGGGAAGCTACACCTTGTAGCATCTTCTCCCCTTCCCGACCGCCCATGGGGTTTAGCCCTGCTCACTACTATTGTGTAGTGTATGTCCTCGGCAGTGACAGCTAATTGCGCACGACAGCAACAACAAAGCGGAACGAGATGCAGACATTGGCACGGAGCCTGAAACACTGTCTGTGCTGCCAACAAAAGTGTTGGGTTACGTTGCGAGGCCGGATGACGTTGACGGGGGCCTCAGGTTTGAGCTGGTGCTGATTGGGGAGGGCGGCTTCCCTTGTGGGAAGCGCAACATAGAGGCTTACTGGGACTCCCCTTCTGCTCTTGGTAGTGGTGGTGGGGGTGTGGACAGTGTTGCACAGCCCCAGCCGTCAGCACCGTCAGGCCCTCCCAGGTACCTAACAGGAACCGATGACAGCGGCGTGGCAGTCATGCAGCTGAGGTTCCTAGAGCCACCTGGTCAGCACATGATCAAGTTTGTGGTGGAGGACGCCCCCTTCCTTGAACTCAGCGTGATGGTGGAAGTGCGGCAGTGCTGGAAAGGCGAGCAGGAGGAGCGCCCAGGGGTATGCCGGATATGCCCCAAGGGCCGCTACAACTTCCAGTCAGGCAGGTGTGAGGAGTGTCCTGCGCAGGCGGAGTGTGCTGGAGGGTCCGCGGTGCTGCCGCAACCAGGGTTTTGGTTGTCGTCGCCTCAGCACAACGATGTTCACAGGTGGGGTGGTACGCTGATCAGCACACGGTCGGTGGAGCCATTATGCATGCCCTTGCTGCCTTGTTTGCAAACTGGCTATCATCTGATGTAGGTGGTGCAAAAAGGGGGTTGGGGTCAATCCCACCTTAGGGTTTTGGCCGGCTCAACTCTCGTAAACAATCATTGCCTAAATGATGCCATTGATGTGTGGCACTGTGTCTGCTTGTAACATAATCTGCCCTCTCTCCGCCCTCTCCCAACAAGAGGCCTATGGCCATCTCGGCTGGGCCCTCTATGAGCAACATGCAAAGCACATGTATGGCCATCATGGTGGTGAAATCGTGCAACAGCATGCACAGCATGACGGTGCACCACTGGCACAGCACAAAGCTTATGCATGCAATGTGCTGGCCAAAGGACTTGATGTGAACAGGTACATGTGACCTGATATGACTGTTTGTGCTCCCGTGAGTCTGCCAGCACACAGGTCAACACTACACACATGTACTTCACCTCCATCCACACAGGGCATGGCAGGCTTGCAAGCCAGTGGTTCGCCGGTACGGAAACCGGTTGCAATTTACATAGATAAGTATTCTGACAGATGTAATAATGATCATACGCATTGAAAGCAGCTTGCGTTTGCATGTTGGACTTTCGACAGGGTTGCAGCAAAGGCTGTCGGACGCACAATCACAACAGCAACAAACACTTCAAATTGAACGTCAAGCCGTTTGGACCTTCTGTCGTGTTCAGGCAACCAGCAAGAAGGCGAATGCCTGACAAGCGGTATCCATGAACATGCACAGACAGTTGCCAGGTTGATCGTGCGTTTTGGGCAGGCCTAGTGAGCTGAATCTCACTCATTTGGACATAGCTTTCAGGCTGTGGTATCAGCAGCCACCAAGCTTTGATTTTTAGTCAGTTATTGCCTGGAAACACCTGTGGCAAACTGCTCCTGAGACCTTGCTCAGAGCATGATGTCCATGTATGACGTTGCTGATGACGGATGTACAGCACTGGTTACCAACACAGGGCGTGAAGTGGAGGGGTTGCTGCTTGCAGGAAGTGTGAACGGCAATCACAACAAAAGGCAGACCCATACCCAACACGTGTTTTCATTTGTAATTGTTCTGTTCAAAACGCGCGTGTGAACGGCACAAGCTGCAAAAAACCGAGACAGGTGTGACCGGCAGTTGCAGGCCAACCCGCGCATCGTAGCCAGCATGCGCGGAGGGCACAGCACCGACAACGGACAACTATAGAACGGTGTATCCTCGGCAAAGGCTAGGTCGAACTGCGACCTAGCCTTTGCCGAGCGGCTGGACCGCTACATACTACGCCCTTCGGGCCCAGCCAATAAGTCATATAGCTTGGCAATCACGATGCAGGGCGCTGCTCACTCTGATGTGCAGTGAAGGGGCTGTTGGTTTTCAGCTCAATCGAAAGTGCAATACAGTGCACTTGAATGTGCTTTGCTGCATTTGTACCAGGTATGTGCCTGTAAAAGCAGCTATCACACAAGGCTGTCCCTCACATTCTGGGTGCTGCTGCTGCTGCTTCTGCGCTGGTGCTGCTGCTGCTGCTGCGTACCCGTGTTGCTCTGTAGGTGTCCCAACCCACAAGCTTGCTTTGGCAACCGCTCGCCGTTGCTGCTAGAGTGCATGCGCAACGATGTGTGGAGCAGGAACCACACCAACAACAGGTTGCCGGCTGCTTCAAGCACCGACCCTTGCTACTCGGCCAGTGGATATGCGAACCAAAATAATGGCAGCTTCCAAGCACATCAGTGCTCAATTGGATATCGGGGGCATGTTTGCGGCATGTGTGAGGAAGGGTACGGTTCAGTGAAGCCGTTCCGCTGTCGGAAGTGCTACAACAGAGGTGTTATGGTTGTCATGTACATCATTGCGTCTGTGTTGCTTCTGGCATTCATGAAGTTGGTGTGTTGGCTCACTCTCAGAGATTCTTCTGTTGCTGGTGCACCGTCCGGTGCTTCTGCACCGTCCGGCACAGCGCCAACACCGGGAGACATGCTGCGTCAGCTTGTGCTGTTCATACAGTACACCTTGATTCTGACAAGTGTGCAGGCGTCAGAGTCCTGGCCAGAGACTATCGCCAAGCCTCTTGAGGCACTTGCGTGGCTCTGGGCGCCTGCATCCCCGCACACACTCGCGCCGGGGTGTCTGGTGCGATCTGGCTCTTCTGCGGCTGGCGCTGCAGCTGTAGTGTTCTATGTTGTGTTGCCGTTGGTGCTGCTGGCCCTTCTGCTGCTGTTGGAAGTGTTTTTGCGGTTTGTGAGGGAGAGGACGGCCCCCCGCAACAGGCGGAGGGCTCTTGCTGTACACTCTGCGGCATCACAGAGTAGTTTCAAAGACCAGCTGATTGCTGCTAGCATGGTGGTGATCTTCTTCTTCTTGCCTTCTGTTGTGCGGAGCTGCTTTGGGCTATTTGCGTGCTTCAGCATCGACCAGCCAGCACAGCCACCCAACATGCCGCTGGCTGTTGGTTCCTTCTGGATCCATGATACTGATCAGCTGTGCTTCGTCGGTTGGCACCGCCACCTTGCTATCGGCCTGGGGATCCCACTCTTGCTGTTTGTGTGCTTCGTGCCCGGCTTCATCTTGTACAAGACATTGCCCAACAGAGCTTTGCTGGGCGATCGGTCGTGGCTAAAGCACTACGGGTTCCTTGTGCAGGAGTACAAGCCCAGTTGTCGGTTCTGGGAGGCGGTTGTGTCAGCACAGACCATTGTGCTTGTTGCTATCAGCGTGTTCAGTTACACCCTTGGTCCCTTCTACCAGGCTGTGCTGATGAACGTCGCGATTGCTGTTATCTGGCTGTTGTTGGCTGTGGTGCAACCTTATGCTCACAGGGAGACGCAGCGGGTTGCCTTTGTGAGCATGGGGTGCCTGTTTCTGACCAGCTACAGCGCCCTTGCCTTTGTGCAAATGACCGGGAATTTGAACAGCACCGATCTGTCTCTCACAGCTGCAGAGGGCAGTGCAATCCCCTCATTCATGGGCGTTGTTGTCATATTTGCCAATTGCTCCTTTCTCGTTTGGGTGTTGTCGAAGCTGATGCGCATCATCAAGTGGAAGGAGCACTGGAAACGAGTGAGCGCTGTACGCCCCTTCCTCCTGGCCCTTGTCAGCAGCGCCCGCAAGAGTATCCTTCCCGGCAGGGGCACCAGCAGCAAGGACTTGCCGACGCGAGCGCAGCACAGCCCGGATGCGGGCCCATCTGTGGCGCTGGGCATGCCGCAGGATGACGTTGCGTCTGAGATGAACAGTGCAGGGGCTGCAGGCAGGGCACTGCGTGGCACTGCTAGGGACCAACGGCCTGGCACTCCTGATGCCAAGCCATGATTGTAGACCATTGTTGTGAGCTTTGGTGGTGCTGCTTGGTGGTGCAAGCATACCCCTGTCGCACTGGCAGAAGCGCTTTATGAGGAGTTTGGAGAACTGTGACTGTGGCCGTCTTATTTGGATCATGCACGCCTGCTAGGTCTCAAGGTGGCTGAGCCTGCTAAGAACAGAGTGTCATGGGCAGCTGCACGTGCACATCTGGGGCCGCGCGGGCATCCGATAGACAGTTGACATGCTCACACTGGCATGCTGGTTGAGATCTTTGGATGTGCATTAGCGCCAGTACTGTGGCATCGAGTAGGTAATCCCATGTTAGTGATGCAATCCTGGGATTTGCAGTCATTGGGCTTTTGCAAGTGCCGTATTTGCTTGACTGCTATTGATTTTTGGGCCAAGTTTTATCTGCTGTGATATCTCTTGTAGGGGTCGCGTCTCAATCGTGCATTCTGTCAGGTAGATCATGGCCTGTATCAATGGCCTTTATCATTGGCCTTTGTCATTGGCCTTATTGTTGAATCTGCATATTGCCTTGCTGACATCACCTGCATGGCACAAGGCAACGCCGCAGTGATTACTTTGTCCACTTGCGATACTCTTGATTTAGGCTGGATCTCAGTGCCATGCACCTCGGCCTAGATGCACCCAGTTGTATCAGAATGGTCAAATGCATTTCTGGTGTTGCAAGCCGCCTGATGGCATTATTGAGCTGCATGCTGCCTGGTGCCACCAACAGTGATAGTGACGTGAACAATGGAGTTATCTCCAATGGTGCCGCTTTTGTAGTGGGCACAGCCAAGCTGAATTGCTACAATGGTAGATGCTGTTGCAATGCTGAAAGCATGCTAAGGATATGTACATGTGACGGTGGTTTGAGTTGTGCTTTTGTGTTGCTCAGATGTTCTTTGAGTCACAATACCGAATATGCACATGCGCCTGCATTGCCACACTGTCCAGTGTTTGCAGATGGCTTTGATTATGGTGCTGCGGGTCACTCAGGGTTTGTCATTGTTGCCATCACAGGCGCCGCACCGCCTCCTGAGGATGGTCCCTCCCAGATAGGTGCTTTGTTGCTCAGACTTGGTCATTCTTGACGATTTGCTTCTCTCTTGAGCGGCTTCCAGTTGCATCTTCAAGATGGAAGTTCCTCAGGTTGGCGGCTTTTGTTTTAAATTTCTCCCGAACGGTTTTATGGTTCATGGTTGATGCAGCAGACGGTGCTTGCTAGACGTGCATGTGGGTGCCCTACCTGTTTTGGCGGCAGGTCCAGTGGCACCTCTTGCCTTGTGCAGTTGGTGGTCCGTGTGTTGTGTGTCTTGGTGATGTGCGTACGTCCATGCCAAGGTTGATTGCAGTTCACCCGTCAGCGCTGAGCTATGCGGACCTTGGTGCCGTGGATGGCCTTTGTGCAGCTCGGCCTGATCAGGCCGCCCACATGACCTAGCTTGATGTTGTGCTTGTTGACACGTGTGCCCACTCTGGCGGCTTTCATCCCAGCTTCTGTGGTTGTTTGCGCATTTCAGGGTTGAGTACTGCCTTGCAGTTGTAGTAAGATCGCAGAGGCTGAAGCTGTCGTGTCTGTCAACGAAAACAAGTTGTAAGTGATGCATATGCATGTGCAAATGCGGCTAGAATGGCCTTGCAGTTGTTCGCAGGGGCGTACATTCCCTGTCGGTTGTTCCAGGGTTGGGAGTCCTCCCCATATGTCGTCTGTCTGCCGTTTGTTTGCAAGGACGCACCATCCCCCTGTTGTCTACTTATCTGAGGGTTCAAAGTTGAGCTTGCTCCCCGCCCGGTTGTTCTGTTCTGCTTCTGTTTTGGCTCTGCTATCTGGCACACAGATGCTCTCTTTATGCAGTGCCCACTGAGTGAGCAGGGCTGCTACACCGCAACAGCCAACTTCATGCAGAGCCCTGTCAAAGGCAAGATGCACCCAAAGCAGCCTTGCGCAGTGCAACAAACCACACTACATCAGCCCAAACCCTTCCGCATCCTCCAGCGCTAGCAACAGCCGCTGCCGCGGGGATATATCACTGCAAGCCAGCAGGTGTGGACTGCAAGCAGCCTAACTGCCGTTTCGTAAGATGACAACGAGTGATGTCAGCTCACTTGAGTGCCACGCAAGTAAAGGCCTCCCCAACAACTCTACACAGGCAGACATTGTGCAGTGCAAAATGCACTCCACTACATCAACCCAAAACCTTCCGCATTCTCCAGCGCTAGCAGCAGCCGCTGCCGCAGCACGCCCTTATTGCTGTACGCCGGCAGCAGCAGGTGGTTGAAGCAGGTGTGGGCTGTAGGCAGCCTGCTGTCCTCACTGCCGTTCCTTGAGATGACAAAGGGGGGCGTGAGGTGGCCTAAGCCCTTGATGGGGACCCTGTCAGATCCTGTCATGAAGAACAGCAGCCGCTTCTGTTGGGCCTCATCGAGGTCGTGAACCACCTGCAAACAAAATGTACAAACAGCAGCAATGGTGTTCCCTTCAAACTGGTAGAGGGGTTCAACGCAAAACAATGCTGTTGCAGCAGCGATACTGCATCAGTGCGCTGGCTGGTACATACACATGCATGTGACATATGCCATGCGGCGACCGCGGCCATGACCGCTACACACTGTGCATGCAGTTGCACGCAACTGCATGCGAGCGGGTGCATCGGGTCTGTGACGCTGTTGCACCACACAGAAGTAGACATGCAGGGCCTCACGAGATCCCTCTATGTGTCCTCCTTGCTGACAAGCAAAGCTTGCAAGCTAACACACAGCTGTGAACCTATAAAGCGCTGTGAGGGCTCACCTCCCAGAACCAGCGCACTGGCTTGGAGTCCCTGTGGTAGCCGTCCTGGTAGTGCGTGGCAGACTCGAGCGCCGACAGGTCCACCACACGACCACCACACACCAGCTGCTCTAGCTCAGCAGGCCTGCAGCACAGCACAACACAGCACAGCACGGCACATGGTATGAGATGCCCGGGCAAAAGACAGTCGGTCACCGGACGGTCCATGAAATGTTACATGCTGTAAGAACCTTCCAAATCATGTAGGCCATCCAGCCTTGCGCTTGCACTTGGCATACTCAGATACACAGCAGTAAGACCCCGCGATGTAGGAACAGAGTTGCACCCCATGCTCCCCCCCCACACAGTAACCGACACACCTGAACAGCTGCAGTGCTGCCCCGCGGCACAGCCTGGCACTTTTTGAGGCGCTTGCAAATCAGGGCATATGCAATCCTATCGCTTGCCGTATCAACATGCCAAAAAGTCCCAACCTCAAGTATCACCCCCGCAGTAACCGACACACCTGAACAGCTGTAGTGCCGCCCCGCTGCATAGCCTGAGGAAGCCGCGGTGGAATGCTGCAAACTGCTTGTGTATGAGTGCACCAGCAGGTGCTGCGCATACAGCTCACAGTAGTGGCACACATTGCCCTGGGTCACCGGGACGTTGGCGCCACCGGGCAGAAGGTCCACGGAGCACCGCTCACCAAACCCTGCTCCATCTCAACCTGCAGCAGAAAAATTTGCATGGCATTTAAGGCATGCCACTGGCACATGCTTGTGGTGTGGATGGTGGTGGAGACATGACAGGCAGGCTACCACACCATGTGGATCCAGCACAGTTCTGTGAGCACGCTCGCCAAAGCCTTGCTCCATCTCAACCTGCACAAAAGAGGGCATGCATTTGTTTGATTGGTGGTGGAGATGTGATGGGCAGAGGGCACATATGGCAGCTGCTAGCACGTGTGAACCAGCTGGTACAGCACGGTTTTGTGACCAGCACGTGCCAAACCCCTGTTCCAGCTCACCTGCGGCAGAAACAAACACGCATGCTTTGTGGGGAATTCCCCA
>VIIQ02000109.1:0-19499 GCA_007449985.2 Desmodesmus armatus
CAGGTTGGGGCTGTGTGTGCGCACAAACGGCAGCAGGATGCATCTGCACACGCAATCATGGCAGACCTATGAATTGCATTGCGAATTGCGTGCGTGCTGCGTAACAGCATGCACTTTGAAACACTGAACAGCTGCCCTGCTGTTCACACCTGTCGCCTGGCATGCACATACAAGCATGTTGCCCATTCTAAACAAATGCAGAAAAACCACTCTAGTTGTACCGTGATAAACCATCAGCACCCTGTCAGCCATGGTCTGTGCTGACCTGTGCCCAGTACTGCTATGTACTGCCTGCAGATCGCCAACTGCCACTGCGCAGCACAGACAGCAGCAGCACTACCAGGAAGCAGTGCAGATGCCTCGTGCCAGGTGGGTTGAAAGGAATTGAGCACATTTGCAGTGCTGGGAATGCAGCTGCTGGGATCCCCAATCTCTCACAGCAGCAGGTGCTCAACCACACGCACGTACTCTGAAAAAATGACAGTACAGCAGCTGCGCCAACGCGCGCGCGCGCAGCGCGTGGACTGGGCATGCATGCCAGCACCAACAGCAGGCTGCTGCCTCATGCCAGGAGGCAGTATACCCAAGACTAGTAAAACACACACCATGGGCCCATACACGCCTGTCGAGAAGGCAAGCAAAGCTTGCACATAACAGGCTGAGGCAAGCCCAGCACAGTGCACAGGAGTAGTGCGCAGCAGCAGCAACACCTTGCATGCATGCACACCCAAGAAAGCAGCAGCAGCTGGGTGCAGCTGCAAATGTGCTGCAGATGTGCCCTAGTGTGCCCCTCACCCCACTCAACGAGCATAGGCGTTGGGGTAATCGCCCCCAGCCCCCACACACACACGGTGCTTCTCATCCAAGTAAGAAACAACCTGTGGGGTCTTCAGCATCTGCCACAGCTGAGGAAGCCCTGCCACATCCTTCTCCACATGCTGAGCCCAGCCATACGTAGGCAGATTGTAAAGACCTTGCGCACCATGTCCTGCAACTTGGTGTGGTCATCAAGGAGGCTCCAATCCTCATACAGCTGGCACCTGAGGTGGTGCTTCACAGTACCAAACAGGTGCTCAATAGGCCTGTTCAAGTCATGGCTGTAGGAGGGCAGAGGCAGCTTACAGCCATTGACACGGACGTCAATCGTGTCGGTGGGGTCATTGGGGTTCACCACCACTTCCCACGTGGCAGTTGCCTGGACGGCGTCATTGTCATAAGACAACCAGAAGATAGCAAGCTTTGTTACTTTGTTCCACTCCTTGACTATGTGGTAGAGGTTGTTCTCAAATTCCTCCCTGGTCATCTTCCCTGCCTTGCGGCTGCCGTCTTGAATCTGCAGGGAAGCAAAAAGGAGGCGGGGCACGGGGAAGATGCCTCAGTGGAAGTTCAGGGCGCTACGTGCCATGCGGGGGAGGGGCTCAGGGTTGAGAAGTATGGCAGTGATGGGGCTGAGCTGTGGTTCCCTGATGGCACCTCCCTGCCAGTTGGCCACTACTCAGGAGAGTACCAGTTGCATTGGCGGCTCCAAGGGTATCCCCGTGGCACCCCCCACCTGCGGGTGGCAACTAGCACAACAGTGCGGGACCCCTGTGATCTGTGGTGTGCCTTCTGTATGTACAGTGAGGAGGCATGGAGGCAGCAGGGCATGCGTGTGCTACCAGCCTGTGAGCTGAGCTTCATGGACCTGTTGAGGAGGTGGGGGGTGGACAGGGAGTTCAGCCTT
Source organism: Desmodesmus armatus (assembly GCA_007449985.2). Classification (NCBI taxonomy): domain Eukaryota; kingdom Viridiplantae; phylum Chlorophyta; class Chlorophyceae; order Sphaeropleales; family Scenedesmaceae; genus Desmodesmus; species Desmodesmus armatus. Next base: position 1,724 of record VIIQ02000109.1, read on the forward strand.
CAGGTGGTGCCGGCTTTTTGGCCGTGGCCCATGGACTTCTTCCACATGCAGCAGGGGTACTTTGTGCAGGTGGATGGGAGGTGCCATTGGGTTGCTAAGTACCACCACAGCACATGGGTGGTGTTGCGGCGCGACATGATGCAGAACATGGCAGCAGTGCAGCAAGGTGGTCGGCTGGTGCGGGTGCACACAGAGGATCTTGGTAATGCTGACTGCATTGCTGCCGCCCTTGAGTCTGCGGCAATGGGCTACACCCTTGTGCTGACACGCTCATATAGTACAGCGCTAGTGCGCTGGGGTTCCTTTGATGTGCCCTATTTGCAGCTGCTGAAGTGGTTAGTTCCCAACTGCCAGGGTCACACTGACGGTTACGGCAATCACACAATTTCCCCAATGTAACAGGCTCACCTCGTACTCCATGTCCCGCTCTACCGCATTGCCATCCAGCCTTGTGTTGATGTGCCGTTGGATCTTGGTGGTTCCAGTGGTGAACTCCATATACACCACACCCCCTCTGTGCGCAAAGGCGGGGTGGGCGGTCACTGCAACAATGAACTTCACAGTGACATGCTTGTGGCCCTTTTTCAGCTTCCTCGGCACCACATCAGAGAAGTTGAGGTCATGCTTGTCACACCAGACAAAAACATCAGACTCAGTGTACCTGTCGACAGTGAATGAAGACTCATCAATGTAAATGGTGTGGTTCAAGAATGCTGGCCAATCCTCATGAATGCCCAAACAGTGCTTGGCGTAGTCCACACGCTCCTGCAATTCCTGTGTTGTGAAGGAGTGCTTGAAGAACAGCTTGCGGCGCACAAGGGAGGGGTCAGCGTCGTGCATGGCATGCAGCAGCTGGTCTGAAAACTTGAGGCCGTTGTTGGTCATAATTTCCTTCAAACGGGGGCTCTCCCTGATGGCCTCTCCCAGGCTGGTGAAGTGTACCCTGTGCATGACTGTGTTGCCCTTCACTTTCTCCTCAACAAGCTTCCCCTCCTTGCAAATCTGAGCTGCTTCAAGAGCCTCCTTCTCGTTGCATTTGCGACTACGGCCAGACCTGTGTGCATCGTCCACACTCCCGTTCTCAATCCAATGACCCCACCAGGTGCGCAAGTAGTTGAAATCCTTGCTACCAATGAACTGTTGCTCGTCCTCTGGCAGCTGCTGATTGAGAGAGTCAAGAATGCCCTTCAGGGCATGGTGCGCCTTGGCAAAGTCTGGCCCAGCTTGCCCCAGAAACATGACGCATAACATGCACCCCAACACCCTCACCCACGTCTTTTCCTGGGCGTACTTGGTGCCCCTGACATGCTCTCGCAGCAATTCCTCAGCGCAGCGCAAAAGATGGCAGCAGCAGGTGCAGTGTGCGGCACTTGTCAGCCACTACCAGGGTACAGGGTACACTTGGCTAAACCCTAACTTTGACCGGTTCTCACTGGAGAGTGCGCACTTTCACCAAGGAGAGGCTGGCAAATGCTCAGGCTGCATGGATCTAGCAGGACTCCACCATAGATGTGTATCCCCTGAAGAGTCCTTTCTGCACACCTGGGTCGAGGGTGCCCTCCTGCTCCATGATTGCAAGCCAGTGCTGCTGCTAGAGGATCTGCAGCAGCAATGCCCCAGTGCTGAACGCGTCCCGTGCCTTTGCTTGTGCCCAGAGTGCACTGGAAGCTGAACAATTTGCCACTGTTTGCCTGGCCTTTTGACGCCGCTGCTTGTGTGCAGAATTATCGAAGTGACGGGGGTGATTCAGCTGCGGAACAGCACGTCCTGCCAGGTGCGTTGATCTGCTGCGTGAACGTAGGGTTGTTTTGATGAGATTGATTAGAACCAGCTGCGCGTAATCAAGGCTGGAAGTGCAGTCCACAGGAAGGGCACGTTGCAGATTGTGTCCGAGGTTGGGCTGTGTGTGCGCAAACGGCAGCAGGATGCATCTGCAACACGCAATCATGGCAGACCTATGAATTGCAATTGCGAATTGCGTGCGTGCTGCGTAACAGCATGCACTTTGAAACACTGAACAGCTGCCATGCTGTTCACACCTGTCAGCCTGGCATGCACATACAAGCATGTTGCCCATTCTAAACAAATGCAGAAAAACCACTCTAGTTACCGTGATAAACACATCAGCACCCTGTCAGCCAGGGGCTGTGCTGACCTGTGCCCAGTACTGCTATGTACTGCCTGCAGATCGCCAACTGCCACTGCGCAGCACAGACAGCAGCAGCACTACCAGGAAGCAGTGCAGATGCCTCGTGCCAGGTGGGTTGAAAGGAATTGAGCACATTTGCAGTGCTGGGAATGCAGCTGCTGGGATCCCCAATCTCTCACAGCAGCAGGTGCTCAACCACACGCACGTACTCTGAAAAAATGACAGTACAGCAGCTGCGCCAACGCGCGCGCGCGCAGCGCGTGGACTGGGCATGCATGCCAGCACCAACAGCAGGCTGCTGCCTCATGCCAGGAGGCAGTATACCCAAGACTAGTAAAACACACACCATGGGCCCATACACGCCTGTCGAGAAGGCAAGCAAAGCTTGCACATAACAGGCTGAGGCAAGCCCAGCACAGTGCACAGGAGTAGTGCGCAGCAGCAGCAACACCTTGCATGCATGCACACCCAAGAAAGCAGCAGCAGCTGGGTGCAGCTGCAAATGTGCTGCAGATGTGCCCTAGTGTGCCCCTCACCCCACTCAACGAGCATAGGCGTTGGGGTAATCGCCCCCAGCCCCCACACACACACGGTGCTTCTCATCCAAGTAAGAAACAACCTGTGGGGTCTTCAGCATCTGCCACAGCTGAGGAAGCCCTGCCACATCCTTCTCCACATGCTGAGCCCAGCCATACGTAGGCAGATTGTAAAAGACCTTGCGCACCATGTCCTGCAACTTGGTGTGGTCATCAAGGAGGCTCCAATCCTCATACAGCTGGCACCTGAGGTGGTGCTTCACAGTACCAAACAGGTGCTCAATAGGCCTGTTCAAGTCATGGCTGTAGGAGGGCAGAGGCAGCTTACAGCCATTGACACGGACGTCAATCGTGTCGGTGGGGTCATTGGGGTTCACCACCACTTCCCACGTGGCAGTTGCCTGGACGGCGTCATTGTCATAAGACAACCAGAAGATAGCAAGCTTTGTTACTTTGTTCCACTCCTTGACTATGTGGTAGAGGTTGTTCTCAAATTCCTCCCTGGTCATCTTCCCTGCCTTGCGGCTGCCGTCTTGAATCTGCAGGGAAGCAAAAAGGAGGCGGGGCACGGGGAAGATGCCTCAGTGGAAGTTCAGGGCGCTACGTGCCATGCGGGGGGAGGGGCTCAGGGTTGAGAAGTATGGCAGTGATGGGGCTGAGCTGTGGTTCCCTGATGGCACCTCCCTGCCAGTTGGCCACTACTCAGGAGAGTACCAGTTGCATTGGCGGCTCCAAGGGTATCCCCGTGGCACCCCCCACCTGCGGGTGGCAACTAGCACAACAGTGCGGGACCCCTGTGATCTGTGGTGTGCCTTCTGTATGTACAGTGAGGAGGCATGGAGGCAGCAGGGCATGCGTGTGCTACCAGCCTGTGAGCTGAGCTTCATGGACCTGTTGAGGAGGTGGGGGGTGGACAGGGAGTTCAGCCTTCAGGTGGTGCCGGCTTTTTGGCCGTGGCCCATGGACTTCTTCCACATGCAGCAGGGGTACTTTGTGCAGGTGGATGGGAGGTGCCATTGGGTTGCTAAGTACCACCACAGCACATGGGTGGTGTTGCGGCGCGACATGATGCAGAACATGGCAGCAGTGCAGCAAGGTGGTCGGCTGGTGCGGGTGCACACAGAGGATCTTGGTAATGCTGACTGCATTGCTGCCGCCCTTGAGTCTGCGGCAATGGGCTACACCCTTGTGCTGACACGCTCATATAGTACAGCGCTAGTGCGCTGGGGTTCCTTTGATGTGCCCTATTTGCAGCTGCTGAAGTGGTTAGTTCCCAACTGCCAGGGTCACACTGACGGTTACGGCAATCACACAATTTCCCCAATGTAACAGGCTCACCTCGTACTCCATGTCCCGCTCTACCGCATTGCCATCCAGCCTTGTGTTGATGTGCCGTTGGATCTTGGTGGTTCCAGTGGTGAACTCCATATACACCACACCCCCTCTGTGCGCAAAGGCGGGGTGGGCGGTCACTGCAACAATGAACTTCACAGTGACATGCTTGTGGCCCTTTTTCAGCTTCCTCGGCACCACATCAGAGAAGTTGAGGTCATGCTTGTCACACCAGACAAAAACATCAGACTCAGTGTACCTGTCGACAGTGAATGAAGACTCATCAATGTAAATGGTGTGGTTCAAGAATGCTGGCCAATCCTCATGAATGCCCAAACAGTGCTTGGCGTAGTCCACACGCTCCTGCAATTCCTGTGTTGTGAAGGAGTGCTTGAAGAACAGCTTGCGGCGCACAAGGGAGGGGTCAGCGTCGTGCATGGCATGCAGCAGCTGGTCTGAAAACTTGAGGCCGTTGTTGGTCATAATTTCCTTCAAACGGGGGCTCTCCCTGATGGCCTCTCCCAGGCTGGTGAAGTGTACCCTGTGCATGACTGTGTTGCCCTTCACTTTCTCCTCAACAAGCTTCCCCTCCTTGCAAATCTGAGCTGCTTCAAGAGCCTCCTTCTCGTTGCATTTGCGACTACGGCCAGACCTGTGTGCATCGTCCACACTCCCGTTCTCAATCCAATGACCCCACCAGGTGCGCAAGTAGTTGAAATCCTTGCTACCAATGAACTGTTGCTCGTCCTCTGGCAGCTGCTGATTGAGAGAGTCAAGAATGCCCTTCAGGGCATGGTGCGCCTTGGCAAAGTCTGGCCCAGCTTGCCCCAGAAACATGACGCATAACATGCACCCCAACACCCTCACCCACGTCTTTTCCTGGGCGTACTTGGTGCCCCTGACATGCTCTCGCAGCAATTCCTCAGCGCAGCGCAAAAGATGGCAGCAGCAGGTGCAGTGTGCGGCACTTGTCAGCCACTACCAGGGTACAGGGTACACTTGGCTAAACCCTAACTTTGACCGGTTCTCACTGGAGAGTGCGCACTTTCACCAAGGAGAGGCTGGCAAATGCTCAGGCTGCATGGATCTAGCAGGACTCCACCATAGATGTGTATCCCCTGAAGAGTCCTTTCTGCACACCTGGGTCGAGGGTGCCCTCCTGCTCCATGATTGCAAGCCAGTGCTGCTGCTAGAGGATCTGCAGCAGCAATGCCCCAGTGCTGAACGCGTCCCGTGCCTTTGCTTGTGCCCAGAGTGCACTGGAAGCTGAACAATTTGCCACTGTTTGCCTGGCCTTTTGACGCCGCTGCTTGTGTGCAGAATTATCGAAGTGACGGGGGTGATTCAGCTGCGGAACAGCACGTCCTGCCAGGTGCGTTGATCTGCTGCGTGAACGTAGGGTTGTTTTGATGAGATTGATTAGAACCAGCTGCGCGTAATCAAGGCTGGAAGTGCAGTCCACAGGAAGGGCACGTTGCAGATTGTGTCCGAGGTTGGGCTGTGTGTGCGCAAACGGCAGCAGGATGCATCTGCAACACGCAATCATGGCAGACCTATGAATTGCAATTGCGAATTGCGTGCGTGCTGCGTAACAGCATGCACTTTGAAACACTGAACAGCTGCCATGCTGTTCACACCTGTCAGCCTGGCATGCACATACAAGCATGTTGCCCATTCTAAACAAATGCAGAAAAACCACTCTAGTTACCGTGATAAACACATCAGCACCCTGTCAGCCAGGGGCTGTGCTGACCTGTGCCCAGTACTGCTATGTACTGCCTGCAGATCGCCAACTGCCACTGCGCAGCACAGACAGCAGCAGCACTACCAGGAAGCAGTGCAGATGCCTCGTGCCAGGTGGGTTGAAAGGAATTGAGCACATTTGCAGTGCTGGGAATGCAGCTGCTGGGATCCCCAATCTCTCACAGCAGCAGGTGCTCAACCACACGCACGTACTCTGAAAAAATGACAGTACAGCAGCTGCGCCAACGCGCGCGCGCGCAGCGCGTGGACTGGGCATGCATGCCAGCACCAACAGCAGGCTGCTGCCTCATGCCAGGAGGCAGTATACCCAAGACTAGTAAAACACACACCATGGGCCCATACACGCCTGTCGAGAAGGCAAGCAAAGCTTGCACATAACAGGCTGAGGCAAGCCCAGCACAGTGCACAGGAGTAGTGCGCAGCAGCAGCAACACCTTGCATGCATGCACACCCAAGAAAGCAGCAGCAGCTGGGTGCAGCTGCAAATGTGCTGCAGATGTGCCCTAGTGTGCCCCTCACCCCACTCAACGAGCATAGGCGTTGGGGTAATCGCCCCCAGCCCCCACACACACACGGTGCTTCTCATCCAAGTAAGAAACAACCTGTGGGGTCTTCAGCATCTGCCACAGCTGAGGAAGCCCTGCCACATCCTTCTCCACATGCTGAGCCCAGCCATACGTAGGCAGATTGTAAAAGACCTTGCGCACCATGTCCTGCAACTTGGTGTGGTCATCAAGGAGGCTCCAATCCTCATACAGCTGGCACCTGAGGTGGTGCTTCACAGTACCAAACAGGTGCTCAATAGGCCTGTTCAAGTCATGGCTGTAGGAGGGCAGAGGCAGCTTACAGCCATTGACACGGACGTCAATCGTGTCGGTGGGGTCATTGGGGTTCACCACCACTTCCCACGTGGCAGTTGCCTGGACGGCGTCATTGTCATAAGACAACCAGAAGATAGCAAGCTTTGTTACTTTGTTCCACTCCTTGACTATGTGGTAGAGGTTGTTCTCAAATTCCTCCCTGGTCATCTTCCCTGCCTTGCGGCTGCCGTCTTGAATCTGCAGGGAAGCAAAAAGGAGGCGGGGCACGGGGAAGATGCCTCAGTGGAAGTTCAGGGCGCTACGTGCCATGCGGGGGGAGGGGCTCAGGGTTGAGAAGTATGGCAGTGATGGGGCTGAGCTGTGGTTCCCTGATGGCACCTCCCTGCCAGTTGGCCACTACTCAGGAGAGTACCAGTTGCATTGGCGGCTCCAAGGGTATCCCCGTGGCACCCCCCACCTGCGGGTGGCAACTAGCACAACAGTGCGGGACCCCTGTGATCTGTGGTGTGCCTTCTGTATGTACAGTGAGGAGGCATGGAGGCAGCAGGGCATGCGTGTGCTACCAGCCTGTGAGCTGAGCTTCATGGACCTGTTGAGGAGGTGGGGGGTGGACAGGGAGTTCAGCCTTCAGGTGGTGCCGGCTTTTTGGCCGTGGCCCATGGACTTCTTCCACATGCAGCAGGGGTACTTTGTGCAGGTGGATGGGAGGTGCCATTGGGTTGCTAAGTACCACCACAGCACATGGGTGGTGTTGCGGCGCGACATGATGCAGAACATGGCAGCAGTGCAGCAAGGTGGTCGGCTGGTGCGGGTGCACACAGAGGATCTTGGTAATGCTGACTGCATTGCTGCCGCCCTTGAGTCTGCGGCAATGGGCTACACCCTTGTGCTGACACGCTCATATAGTACAGCGCTAGTGCGCTGGGGTTCCTTTGATGTGCCCTATTTGCAGCTGCTGAAGTGGTTAGTTCCCAACTGCCAGGGTCACACTGACGGTTACGGCAATCACACAATTTCCCCAATGTAACAGGCTCACCTCGTACTCCATGTCCCGCTCTACCGCATTGCCATCCAGCCTTGTGTTGATGTGCCGTTGGATCTTGGTGGTTCCAGTGGTGAACTCCATATACACCACACCCCCTCTGTGCGCAAAGGCGGGGTGGGCGGTCACTGCAACAATGAACTTCACAGTGACATGCTTGTGGCCCTTTTTCAGCTTCCTCGGCACCACATCAGAGAAGTTGAGGTCATGCTTGTCACACCAGACAAAAACATCAGACTCAGTGTACCTGTCGACAGTGAATGAAGACTCATCAATGTAAATGGTGTGGTTCAAGAATGCTGGCCAATCCTCATGAATGCCCAAACAGTGCTTGGCGTAGTCCACACGCTCCTGCAATTCCTGTGTTGTGAAGGAGTGCTTGAAGAACAGCTTGCGGCGCACAAGGGAGGGGTCAGCGTCGTGCATGGCATGCAGCAGCTGGTCTGAAAACTTGAGGCCGTTGTTGGTCATAATTTCCTTCAAACGGGGGCTCTCCCTGATGGCCTCTCCCAGGCTGGTGAAGTGTACCCTGTGCATGACTGTGTTGCCCTTCACTTTCTCCTCAACAAGCTTCCCCTCCTTGCAAATCTGAGCTGCTTCAAGAGCCTCCTTCTCGTTGCATTTGCGACTACGGCCAGACCTGTGTGCATCGTCCACACTCCCGTTCTCAATCCAATGACCCCACCAGGTGCGCAAGTAGTTGAAATCCTTGCTACCAATGAACTGTTGCTCGTCCTCTGGCAGCTGCTGATTGAGAGAGTCAAGAATGCCCTTCAGGGCATGGTGCGCCTTGGCAAAGTCTGGCCCAGCTTGCCCCAGAAACATGACGCATAACATGCACCCCAACACCCTCACCCACGTCTTTTCCTGGGCGTACTTGGTGCCCCTGACATGCTCTCGCAGCAATTCCTCAGCGCAGCGCAAAAGATGGCAGCAGCAGGTGCAGTGTGCGGCACTTGTCAGCCACTACCAGGGTACAGGGTACACTTGGCTAAACCCTAACTTTGACCGGTTCTCACTGGAGAGTGCGCACTTTCACCAAGGAGAGGCTGGCAAATGCTCAGGCTGCATGGATCTAGCAGGACTCCACCATAGATGTGTATCCCCTGAAGAGTCCTTTCTGCACACCTGGGTCGAGGGTGCCCTCCTGCTCCATGATTGCAAGCCAGTGCTGCTGCTAGAGGATCTGCAGCAGCAATGCCCCAGTGCTGAACGCGTCCCGTGCCTTTGCTTGTGCCCAGAGTGCACTGGAAGCTGAACAATTTGCCACTGTTTGCCTGGCCTTTTGACGCCGCTGCTTGTGTGCAGAATTATCGAAGTGACGGGGGTGATTCAGCTGCGGAACAGCACGTCCTGCCAGGTGCGTTGATCTGCTGCGTGAACGTAGGGTTGTTTTGATGAGATTGATTAGAACCAGCTGCGCGTAATCAAGGCTGGAAGTGCAGTCCACAGGAAGGGCACGTTGCAGATTGTGTCCGAGGTTGGGCTGTGTGTGCGCAAACGGCAGCAGGATGCATCTGCAACACGCAATCATGGCAGACCTATGAATTGCAATTGCGAATTGCGTGCGTGCTGCGTAACAGCATGCACTTTGAAACACTGAACAGCTGCCATGCTGTTCACACCTGTCAGCCTGGCATGCACATACAAGCATGTTGCCCATTCTAAACAAATGCAGAAAAACCACTCTAGTTACCGTGATAAACACATCAGCACCCTGTCAGCCAGGGGCTGTGCTGACCTGTGCCCAGTACTGCTATGTACTGCCTGCAGATCGCCAACTGCCACTGCGCAGCACAGACAGCAGCAGCACTACCAGGAAGCAGTGCAGATGCCTCGTGCCAGGTGGGTTGAAAGGAATTGAGCACATTTGCAGTGCTGGGAATGCAGCTGCTGGGATCCCCAATCTCTCACAGCAGCAGGTGCTCAACCACACGCACGTACTCTGAAAAAATGACAGTACAGCAGCTGCGCCAACGCGCGCGCGCGCAGCGCGTGGACTGGGCATGCATGCCAGCACCAACAGCAGGCTGCTGCCTCATGCCAGGAGGCAGTATACCCAAGACTAGTAAAACACACACCATGGGCCCATACACGCCTGTCGAGAAGGCAAGCAAAGCTTGCACATAACAGGCTGAGGCAAGCCCAGCACAGTGCACAGGAGTAGTGCGCAGCAGCAGCAACACCTTGCATGCATGCACACCCAAGAAAGCAGCAGCAGCTGGGTGCAGCTGCAAATGTGCTGCAGATGTGCCCTAGTGTGCCCCTCACCCCACTCAACGAGCATAGGCGTTGGGGTAATCGCCCCCAGCCCCCACACACACACGGTGCTTCTCATCCAAGTAAGAAACAACCTGTGGGGTCTTCAGCATCTGCCACAGCTGAGGAAGCCCTGCCACATCCTTCTCCACATGCTGAGCCCAGCCATACGTAGGCAGATTGTAAAAGACCTTGCGCACCATGTCCTGCAACTTGGTGTGGTCATCAAGGAGGCTCCAATCCTCATACAGCTGGCACCTGAGGTGGTGCTTCACAGTACCAAACAGGTGCTCAATAGGCCTGTTCAAGTCATGGCTGTAGGAGGGCAGAGGCAGCTTACAGCCATTGACACGGACGTCAATCGTGTCGGTGGGGTCATTGGGGTTCACCACCACTTCCCACGTGGCAGTTGCCTGGACGGCGTCATTGTCATAAGACAACCAGAAGATAGCAAGCTTTGTTACTTTGTTCCACTCCTTGACTATGTGGTAGAGGTTGTTCTCAAATTCCTCCCTGGTCATCTTCCCTGCCTTGCGGCTGCCGTCTTGAATCTGCAGGGAAGCAAAAAGGAGGCGGGGCACGGGGAAGATGCCTCAGTGGAAGTTCAGGGCGCTACGTGCCATGCGGGGGGAGGGGCTCAGGGTTGAGAAGTATGGCAGTGATGGGGCTGAGCTGTGGTTCCCTGATGGCACCTCCCTGCCAGTTGGCCACTACTCAGGAGAGTACCAGTTGCATTGGCGGCTCCAAGGGTATCCCCGTGGCACCCCCCACCTGCGGGTGGCAACTAGCACAACAGTGCGGGACCCCTGTGATCTGTGGTGTGCCTTCTGTATGTACAGTGAGGAGGCATGGAGGCAGCAGGGCATGCGTGTGCTACCAGCCTGTGAGCTGAGCTTCATGGACCTGTTGAGGAGGTGGGGGGTGGACAGGGAGTTCAGCCTTCAGGTGGTGCCGGCTTTTTGGCCGTGGCCCATGGACTTCTTCCACATGCAGCAGGGGTACTTTGTGCAGGTGGATGGGAGGTGCCATTGGGTTGCTAAGTACCACCACAGCACATGGGTGGTGTTGCGGCGCGACATGATGCAGAACATGGCAGCAGTGCAGCAAGGTGGTCGGCTGGTGCGGGTGCACACAGAGGATCTTGGTAATGCTGACTGCATTGCTGCCGCCCTTGAGTCTGCGGCAATGGGCTACACCCTTGTGCTGACACGCTCATATAGTACAGCGCTAGTGCGCTGGGGTTCCTTTGATGTGCCCTATTTGCAGCTGCTGAAGTGGTTAGTTCCCAACTGCCAGGGTCACACTGACGGTTACGGCAATCACACAATTTCCCCAATGTAACAGGCTCACCTCGTACTCCATGTCCCGCTCTACCGCATTGCCATCCAGCCTTGTGTTGATGTGCCGTTGGATCTTGGTGGTTCCAGTGGTGAACTCCATATACACCACACCCCCTCTGTGCGCAAAGGCGGGGTGGGCGGTCACTGCAACAATGAACTTCACAGTGACATGCTTGTGGCCCTTTTTCAGCTTCCTCGGCACCACATCAGAGAAGTTGAGGTCATGCTTGTCACACCAGACAAAAACATCAGACTCAGTGTACCTGTCGACAGTGAATGAAGACTCATCAATGTAAATGGTGTGGTTCAAGAATGCTGGCCAATCCTCATGAATGCCCAAACAGTGCTTGGCGTAGTCCACACGCTCCTGCAATTCCTGTGTTGTGAAGGAGTGCTTGAAGAACAGCTTGCGGCGCACAAGGGAGGGGTCAGCGTCGTGCATGGCATGCAGCAGCTGGTCTGAAAACTTGAGGCCGTTGTTGGTCATAATTTCCTTCAAACGGGGGCTCTCCCTGATGGCCTCTCCCAGGCTGGTGAAGTGTACCCTGTGCATGACTGTGTTGCCCTTCACTTTCTCCTCAACAAGCTTCCCCTCCTTGCAAATCTGAGCTGCTTCAAGAGCCTCCTTCTCGTTGCATTTGCGACTACGGCCAGACCTGTGTGCATCGTCCACACTCCCGTTCTCAATCCAATGACCCCACCAGGTGCGCAAGTAGTTGAAATCCTTGCTACCAATGAACTGTTGCTCGTCCTCTGGCAGCTGCTGATTGAGAGAGTCAAGAATGCCCTTCAGGGCATGGTGCGCCTTGGCAAAGTCTGGCCCAGCTTGCCCCAGAAACATGACGCATAACATGCACCCCAACACCCTCACCCACGTCTTTTCCTGGGCGTACTTGGTGCCCCTGACATGCTCTCGCAGCAATTCCTCAGCGCAGCGCAAAAGATGGCAGCAGCAGGTGCAGTGTGCGGCACTTGTCAGCCACTACCAGGGTACAGGGTACACTTGGCTAAACCCTAACTTTGACCGGTTCTCACTGGAGAGTGCGCACTTTCACCAAGGAGAGGCTGGCAAATGCTCAGGCTGCATGGATCTAGCAGGACTCCACCATAGATGTGTATCCCCTGAAGAGTCCTTTCTGCACACCTGGGTCGAGGGTGCCCTCCTGCTCCATGATTGCAAGCCAGTGCTGCTGCTAGAGGATCTGCAGCAGCAATGCCCCAGTGCTGAACGCGTCCCGTGCCTTTGCTTGTGCCCAGAGTGCACTGGAAGCTGAACAATTTGCCACTGTTTGCCTGGCCTTTTGACGCCGCTGCTTGTGTGCAGAATTATCGAAGTGACGGGGGTGATTCAGCTGCGGAACAGCACGTCCTGCCAGGTGCGTTGATCTGCTGCGTGAACGTAGGGTTGTTTTGATGAGATTGATTAGAACCAGCTGCGCGTAATCAAGGCTGGAAGTGCAGTCCACAGGAAGGGCACGTTGCAGATTGTGTCCGAGGTTGGGCTGTGTGTGCGCAAACGGCAGCAGGATGCATCTGCAACACGCAATCATGGCAGACCTATGAATTGCAATTGCGAATTGCGTGCGTGCTGCGTAACAGCATGCACTTTGAAACACTGAACAGCTGCCATGCTGTTCACACCTGTCAGCCTGGCATGCACATACAAGCATGTTGCCCATTCTAAACAAATGCAGAAAAACCACTCTAGTTACCGTGATAAACACATCAGCACCCTGTCAGCCAGGGGCTGTGCTGACCTGTGCCCAGTACTGCTATGTACTGCCTGCAGATCGCCAACTGCCACTGCGCAGCACAGACAGCAGCAGCACTACCAGGAAGCAGTGCAGATGCCTCGTGCCAGGTGGGTTGAAAGGAATTGAGCACATTTGCAGTGCTGGGAATGCAGCTGCTGGGATCCCCAATCTCTCACAGCAGCAGGTGCTCAACCACACGCACGTACTCTGAAAAAATGACAGTACAGCAGCTGCGCCAACGCGCGCGCGCGCAGCGCGTGGACTGGGCATGCATGCCAGCACCAACAGCAGGCTGCTGCCTCATGCCAGGAGGCAGTATACCCAAGACTAGTAAAACACACACCATGGGCCCATACACGCCTGTCGAGAAGGCAAGCAAAGCTTGCACATAACAGGCTGAGGCAAGCCCAGCACAGTGCACAGGAGTAGTGCGCAGCAGCAGCAACACCTTGCATGCATGCACACCCAAGAAAGCAGCAGCAGCTGGGTGCAGCTGCAAATGTGCTGCAGATGTGCCCTAGTGTGCCCCTCACCCCACTCAACGAGCATAGGCGTTGGGGTAATCGCCCCCAGCCCCCACACACACACGGTGCTTCTCATCCAAGTAAGAAACAACCTGTGGGGTCTTCAGCATCTGCCACAGCTGAGGAAGCCCTGCCACATCCTTCTCCACATGCTGAGCCCAGCCATACGTAGGCAGATTGTAAAAGACCTTGCGCACCATGTCCTGCAACTTGGTGTGGTCATCAAGGAGGCTCCAATCCTCATACAGCTGGCACCTGAGGTGGTGCTTCACAGTACCAAACAGGTGCTCAATAGGCCTGTTCAAGTCATGGCTGTAGGAGGGCAGAGGCAGCTTACAGCCATTGACACGGACGTCAATCGTGTCGGTGGGGTCATTGGGGTTCACCACCACTTCCCACGTGGCAGTTGCCTGGACGGCGTCATTGTCATAAGACAACCAGAAGATAGCAAGCTTTGTTACTTTGTTCCACTCCTTGACTATGTGGTAGAGGTTGTTCTCAAATTCCTCCCTGGTCATCTTCCCTGCCTTGCGGCTGCCGTCTTGAATCTGCAGGGAAGCAAAAAGGAGGCGGGGCACGGGGAAGATGCCTCAGTGGAAGTTCAGGGCGCTACGTGCCATGCGGGGGGAGGGGCTCAGGGTTGAGAAGTATGGCAGTGATGGGGCTGAGCTGTGGTTCCCTGATGGCACCTCCCTGCCAGTTGGCCACTACTCAGGAGAGTACCAGTTGCATTGGCGGCTCCAAGGGTATCCCCGTGGCACCCCCCACCTGCGGGTGGCAACTAGCACAACAGTGCGGGACCCCTGTGATCTGTGGTGTGCCTTCTGTATGTACAGTGAGGAGGCATGGAGGCAGCAGGGCATGCGTGTGCTACCAGCCTGTGAGCTGAGCTTCATGGACCTGTTGAGGAGGTGGGGGGTGGACAGGGAGTTCAGCCTTCAGGTGGTGCCGGCTTTTTGGCCGTGGCCCATGGACTTCTTCCACATGCAGCAGGGGTACTTTGTGCAGGTGGATGGGAGGTGCCATTGGGTTGCTAAGTACCACCACAGCACATGGGTGGTGTTGCGGCGCGACATGATGCAGAACATGGCAGCAGTGCAGCAAGGTGGTCGGCTGGTGCGGGTGCACACAGAGGATCTTGGTAATGCTGACTGCATTGCTGCCGCCCTTGAGTCTGCGGCAATGGGCTACACCCTTGTGCTGACACGCTCATATAGTACAGCGCTAGTGCGCTGGGGTTCCTTTGATGTGCCCTATTTGCAGCTGCTGAAGTGGTTAGTTCCCAACTGCCAGGGTCACACTGACGGTTACGGCAATCACACAATTTCCCCAATGTAACAGGCTCACCTCGTACTCCATGTCCCGCTCTACCGCATTGCCATCCAGCCTTGTGTTGATGTGCCGTTGGATCTTGGTGGTTCCAGTGGTGAACTCCATATACACCACACCCCCTCTGTGCGCAAAGGCGGGGTGGGCGGTCACTGCAACAATGAACTTCACAGTGACATGCTTGTGGCCCTTTTTCAGCTTCCTCGGCACCACATCAGAGAAGTTGAGGTCATGCTTGTCACACCAGACAAAAACATCAGACTCAGTGTACCTGTCGACAGTGAATGAAGACTCATCAATGTAAATGGTGTGGTTCAAGAATGCTGGCCAATCCTCATGAATGCCCAAACAGTGCTTGGCGTAGTCCACACGCTCCTGCAATTCCTGTGTTGTGAAGGAGTGCTTGAAGAACAGCTTGCGGCGCACAAGGGAGGGGTCAGCGTCGTGCATGGCATGCAGCAGCTGGTCTGAAAACTTGAGGCCGTTGTTGGTCATAATTTCCTTCAAACGGGGGCTCTCCCTGATGGCCTCTCCCAGGCTGGTGAAGTGTACCCTGTGCATGACTGTGTTGCCCTTCACTTTCTCCTCAACAAGCTTCCCCTCCTTGCAAATCTGAGCTGCTTCAAGAGCCTCCTTCTCGTTGCATTTGCGACTACGGCCAGACCTGTGTGCATCGTCCACACTCCCGTTCTCAATCCAATGACCCCACCAGGTGCGCAAGTAGTTGAAATCCTTGCTACCAATGAACTGTTGCTCGTCCTCTGGCAGCTGCTGATTGAGAGAGTCAAGAATGCCCTTCAGGGCATGGTGCGCCTTGGCAAAGTCTGGCCCAGCTTGCCCCAGAAACATGACGCATAACATGCACCCCAACACCCTCACCCACGTCTTTTCCTGGCGTACTTGGTGCCCCTGACATGCTCTCGCAGCAATTCCTCAGCGCAGCGCAAAAGATGGCAGCAGCAGGTGCAGTGTGCGGCACTTGTCAGCCACTACCAGGGTACAGGGTACACTTGGCTAAACCCTAACTTTGACCGGTTCTCACTGGAGAGTGCAGTGGGGCAAAAAGTAACTTGTCTAGTTTCAGGGCGCGTGTGGCGGGACCTGCGCTGCATCAAGCAAAACTACTTGATATATCTGATACCCTGGGACTTTGCTCGGGGGCTCTAGCTGCTGCTGGCTATTGGTCATCCGTCCACATCGCCTAACAACCTTGACTTCCAGGATTCGAACTGTAAGGGGGAACGTGGGTGCTGTGCAAACGTTCAAGTGTCTTGGGCGCCTGTTGGTGGCAGTGCGTGGTGTGAGTGTGCAGGTCGTTGGCCAGCTGCTGCTTGATCGACAGGTTGATCTGCCTGCGCTGCAGCTGCTGCTGTGCGCTGCCCCAAATTCGTCTCTTTACTGCATTCTTTCCTGTACATCAGCTATCTCCCCTGGCCAGCGCTGCATTGCGTGTGCAGCAAGGCAGTGTCCCCCAGACACTGACAGTTGGGCTTTTGCAGCTGCTTGTGTGGAGCCTGGCAGTGCAGCAGTCGACCCCAGTTTGGTCAAACGGCCCTATCTTGCCCTCAGCACAGGACTCGTGTTCATACAGGTGTGCTGTTACAGGTGTGTGCCTGCTACTGAACATGCTGGCAGCCCCTAGCTCTAGCTTGCTGCCTGCTGCTGGCTGCACCACAAGCAAAGTCAAGGTTATTGGCTGTGCCAAGTTACTTTTTGCCCCACTGCACTTCACCAAGGAGAGGCTGGCAAATGCCCAGGCTGCATGGATCTAGCAGGACTCCACCATAGATGTGTATCCCCTGAAGAGTCCTTTCTGCACACCTGGTCGAGGGTGCCCTCCTGCTCCATGATTGCAAGCCAGTGCTGCTGCTAGAGGATCTGCAGCAGCAATGCCCCAGTGCTGAACGCGTCCCGTGCCTTTGCTTGTGCCCAGAGTGCACTGGAAGCTGAACAATTTGCCACTGTTTGCCTGGCCTTTTGACGCCGCTGCTTGTTGCAGAATTATCGAAGTGACGGGGTGATTCAGCTGCGGAACAGCACGTCCTGCCAGGTGCGTTGATCTGCTGCGTGAACGTAGGGTGTTTTGATGAGATTGATTAAACCAGCTGCGCGTAATCAAGGCTGGAAGTGCAGTCCACAGGAAGGGCACGTTGCAGATTGTGTCCGAGGTTGGGCTGTGTGTGCGCAAACGGCCAGCAGGATGCATCTGCAACACGCAATCATGGCAGACCTATGAATTGCATTGCGAATTGCGTGCGTGCTGCGTAACAGCATGCACTTTGAAACACTGAACAGCTGCCATGCGGTTCACACCTGTCAGCCTGGCATGCACATACAAGCATGTTGCCCATTCTAAACAAATGCAGAAAAACCACTCTAGTTACCGTGATAAACACATCAGCACCCTGTCAGCCAGGGGCTGTGCTGACCTGTGCCCAGTACTGCTATGTACTGCCTGCAGATCGCCAACTGCCACTGCGCAGCACAGACAGCAGCAGCACTACAAGGAAGCAGTGCAGATGCCTCGTGCCAGGTGGGTTGAAAGGAATTGAGCACATTTGCAGTGCTGGGAATGCAGCTGCTGGGCTCCCAATCTCTCACAGCAGCAGGTGCTCAACCACACGCGCACGTACTCTGAAAAATGACAGTACAGCAGCTGCGCCAACGCGCGCGCGCGCGCAGCGCGTGGACTGGGCATGCTGCCAGCACCAACAGCAGGCTGCTGCCTCATGCCAGGAGGCAGTATACCCAGACTAGTAAAACACACACCATGGGCCCATACAGCCTGTCGAGAAGGCAGCAAAGCTTGCACATAACAGGCTGAGGCAAGCCCAGCACAGTGCACAGGAGTAGTGCGCAGCAGCAGCAACACCTTGCATGCATGCACACCCAAGAAAGCAGCAGCAGCTGGGTGCAGCTGCAAATG